>CM070789.1:8512500-8665000 GCA_036346955.1 Dipus sagitta | reverse complement strand
AGCAGCAGACAATGTTAAGTGCTTTTCCAATTAAACCCTCCCTTATCCATATGGAGACATTAAACTCATTTCTCATTGTTTAAAAATCAATTCTAAAGGGCTGTCCTTAAGTTACCTTAACACACTTCCTAAGGATGTTAACTCAAGGTGCTTTAAAGGCAGTTTCCAAGTACTTACCCATCCACTGGATTTAATGAGCAGTCTTTTTTTCTTAAATATTTTTTAAAATTTTTATTTATTTATTTGAGAGTGACAGACAGAGAGAGAAAGAGGCAGATAGAGAGAAACAGAGAATGGGTGCGCCAGGGCTTCCAGCCACAGCAAATGAACTCCAGACACGTGTGCCCCCTTGTGCATCTGGCTAACATGGATCCTGGGGAACTGAGCCTGGAACCGGGGTCCTTAGGCCTCACGGGCAAGCGCTTAACTGCTAAGCCATCTCCCCAGCCCCTGTTTAAACATTTTTTATTTTTATTTATTTATTTGAGAAACACACACACACACACACACAGAGAGAGAGAGAGACAGAGACAGAGACAGAGAGAGAGAATGGGTGTGCCAGGGCCTCCAGCCACTGCAAATGAACTCCAGCTGCACACGCTACCTTGTGAATCTGGCTTATGTGGGTCCTGGGGAATTGAACCTGGGTCCTTTGGCTTCGCAGGCAAGTGCCTTCACCACTCAGCCATCTCTCCAGCCCTCATGAGCATTCTTACAACTTACCTCAATACAACTCTCTGAGTGCTAGAATTGCACTTCTTCCACGTTTGTCTGGCCTCTACAGAAGTGGCCCAACTTCATACTTCATGGGTCTGAACAGGAAGCTGCTTTCCCAAGGCTGGCAAAGTGCACGAGTCCTTCCATGTATCTGCCCTGTCTTGGGAGTTTTTCAGCCATGCTAGAAAGTGGTGTAAGTAACGCACCCACACACTTCTCCATCCTCTACGCGGCAGCAGCCGGGTTCACTTTCTATGATCATTTCATGTAACATGAGGCTAATTTTGTCATCAGAACCACTTGGAGACAGTCTCTGTTCTAACAGGTATTAAGTTTGTCTCTGAAAACAGTGAAGCCTTTGGGATCTAATCTTCAGTATTTCTGTCACTGAAACACAGTTGTAGATAGATGTGTAATTGTGGATGATTTTTAATTCCCTGAGGGAATATCTCCCAGGGAACTAAGGACAATGAAGACATGATTTTTTTTAAGTAGAAATGTATTATTTAAAATATTTATTTATTTGAGAGAGAGAGAGAGGATGGGCACACTAGGGCCTCTAGACACTGCAAATGAACCTTAGATGCATGTGCTACCTTGTGCATCTGGCTTACACAGGTACTGGGGAATTGAACCTGGGTCCTTTGGCTTTGGAGGCAAGTGCCTTAACTGCTAAGCCATCTCTCCAGCCCATAAAAATGTTTTGAATAGCATTTTTCATGTTCATCTTTTACTGTTCAAGACCTTTATTAAATTGACAATTGATATAGAGATTAAAATGATAGTTCCATGTAAGTGAGGTGTCAGGAAAGGGTGAGCACCTGTTGTGTTACGTCACTTGACAGCTTCTGTCTTTGTGTGCATCCCCCCACATCTGTGCAATGCCACCCCCTTCCGACAGCACGCTAGCATTGATAGTTCCTCTCCTGTCCCTCCCAAACTCCTCTGGCTTCCAGGTAGAACGCTGGCTTTCATGTCTACCTCTTTACTTGACCCAGGGTGATGCAGGTGTGGCCGTTTGGTTTTGGTGATAACAGTTCAAAGGTGAGTGATTTGTTTGCTGGGGAGATGGCTCAGTGGCTAATATACTTGCTTACAAAGCCTGATATCACAGGTTCACTTCCTCAGTACCCACCTAAAGCTGGGTGCAAAAGTGACACAAGTGTTTGGAATTCCATTTGCACTGGCAAAAGACCCTGGAACACCATATACACATGCAGCCATGCACGCACATGAGGAAATAAATATTTTGAAAGGTAAGTGATTTGCAGGCAGAACAGCCGGTTACCAGCTATTAGTGGTAAATTGTTGTTTGCTTACGTGATATCAGCTAAATAAGTTATTCAGTGTCATTGAATATTAGCGTATTAATCAGTAATATGTGGATAATGCATTTCTCTGCCTGCCTTACAAGATTGGGATGTTTTATAGGGAAGAAAGTAGTAGTTTGGAAGAACACTTCCTTCCCATGCTGGGTTTATCCAAGGAATCACAGAGATGGTGCCTGTCACCTCTAGAATGACGTGGCCTTTGGCACTTTATCACAAAGAGAAGGCTGCTCTCCTAAGCATCTTAGTACAAAGATTGGGAAGCAGTAATCCCTCCGACTGGCCTGCTTTGAACCAGCCGTGGCCATAGGGCCACACCTGAAACGGATGAGAGCTTGTTCAGAAACACGCGGGGTAGAATGAGGGCGTCTCGCGGTTTCCATGCATATAATGGTTCTCCTGGTAGGCAAGGAGTGAGTGAAGGTGAAGTGCTGAAGGTTCTATAACTTCAAGGGTCGAGCTTGAATGTGTAAATACACACATGTGGTATGAAAGTAGTAGAGTTTGAAGGACTGTAAACCGTCTGCAGGAGGTAGAATGACATTATTGTGATGATGATGAGGATGACGATGGTGGTGGTGGATGGTGACAATAGTAATGATGGTGACAATGGTGGCCTAGGGAAATAAACTAGACTCCTCTTGTTCATTATCTTAGAAAATTAATAAAAAACCGGTTTCAACAAGATTTTAGAAATAGATGGATGGACTTTGGTTTTCAGATCATATTTGGTTGCTCTTTCCCAATACATTACCTTTTTTTGTTTAAAAATTTTTTTGTTATTATTTATTTATTTATTTGAGAGTGACAGACAGAGAGAGAAAGAGGCAGATAGAGAGAGGGAGAGAGAATGGGCGCACCAGGGCCTCCAGCCACTGCAAACGAACTCCAGACACATGTGCCCCCCTGTGCATCTGGCTAACGTGGGTCCTGGGGAGTCGAGCCTCGAACCAGGGTCCCTAGGCTTCACAGGCAAGTGCTTAACTGCCAAGCCATCTCTCCAGCCCCTGCATTACCTTTTTAATGAAGTTTAGACTCTTTTTCTTTTTAATATTTTTATTCATTTATTTGACGCAGACAGACACAGAGAGAAAGAGGCAGATAGAGTGAGAATGGACACATCAGGGCCTCCAGCCACTGCAAACGAACTCCAGACACACGCGCCCCCTTGTGCATCTGGCTTAGGTGGGTCCTGGGGAATCGAGCCTCGAACCTAGGTCCTTAGGCTCCACAGGCAAGGGTTTAACCACTAAGCAATCTCTCCAGCCCCTAGATGCTTTTTCTATCTTTGTGATCCTGTCTTTCCCCATTCTTTGAGTGTGTGTAATGCGTGTGGGTGCAGGCACACATGTACCTCAGTGTGTGTGTGTGTGTGTGTGTGTGTGTGTGTGTGTGTGAAGGTCTGAGGATAATCTCGAGTGTCAGTCTTTGTCTTCGCTTGTGTTTGAGATAAGATCTCTCATCGTTCAGCGCTATACACACCAGGCGAGAGAGAGAAAGAGGCAGATGGAAGGAGAGAGAGAATGGGTGCGCCAGGGCCTCCAGCCACTGCAAATCAACTCCAGATGCATGCGCCCTCTTGTGCACCTGGATTACGTGGGTCCTGGGGAATCGAACCTGGATCCTTTGGCTTTGCAGGCAAATGCCTTAACTGCTAAGCCATCCCTCCAGCTCCCTGTCTGGTTTCTTGACAATGTCCTTTCCTCTTCTTCTCTTGGCAGTATCCTGTCCCTTGAGCACATTCCAAGCTCACTGCATACTTATCGCAGAACCATTGATGACAACCAGAGAAAGTAACATGCTAACTGGGCCAGAAGACACCCTTTAAATTTGTGGGTAGAATATTCAGAGGTCTGGCGGTGGAGAGTTTAGGGCTGCCTGACAACTTATTTCGCCATGTTTCATCTGTCAACTGCTCATCCCACTTTCAAGACAACAATCTCTCTTTTTGTCTGATCTCCTTCCTCAGACTTCCCATATCCCACCCCTACTCTTCCCTGTCATAGTTCATGTGTGTCCCAAGGCAATTCTTCTCTGTCCAATGTGGCCCGGAGAGGCCAGAGGGTTAGACAACTCTTCAAACTCATTTCCTCATTGCTTACTATATGGAGGAGGTAGAAGCAATCAGTGGATGGCTTGTAATCTTTTTACCCCCATTTTCCCACTCACCAGCGTGGACTCCCGTCCTGCTATCCCTGCCTCCTGTTACGGCAGTAGCAGGGAGCTGTGTTCTATACCATAGCATCCTCCTGAGGACTCTGCCTTTATCAGAATTATCTCCTCTGCACCCTGTCAGCCTGTGTTGCCGTGACTGAAGCCAGATGTCAGAGCCCCTTAAACATCAACAGAAACCAGCACCATCTCCACTTACCTTCTCAACAAGCGAACCACCTCTGTCTGACAGACAGCAAACTCTCCCTTTTGATCACCCTGTTTCCATTTTTGCTCTTTGTTGAGCCACGGGTGGTTCAGGTGTATGTTTTTAAAGTTCTGCCCATTAGATCAAAGTTAATAATTTCACTATTCATATCTCATATGAATAATACTGAATGCTTTTGATCTGTCGGTTCTTGAGAAAGTGCTGTTGCATGCTGAAGTATCCCGTTACACAGATAAACTTTTCTATTTTTCTTCACAGTTCTATCTATTTTTCTTTATATTTTGAGTATACATTGTGTAATCTCCATGGGATGCTAAACATTGTATCGCAACTTTTAGCTGTAGTAGTTTTTCTTTAAAGAGTGCAAAGACTAACATTAATACATGCTTTTTCACACTGTCTCATTACTTACTGCTGCATTTTTTTTTCTTACAAGTGACTTTAAACCTTTCAGTGTTCTTTTTGAAATTTCAACGATGTTTTGTTGAATGAGAATCACATGAAGTCAGTGAAGTACAACTCGTGTGAGTCTGAGGAAGTCTGAGATACACCTTGTAATCCTACCTTGGTCAAGTTGTAGAACATTTGACCACTTCTCAGCTTAAGATAGTGTTGGTTTCTAGTCCTTTATCAATGTGGTCTATGTAAAACCTCAACTGCCATTTAAGAAGAACTCAAGGGCTGGAGAGATGGCTTAGTGGTTAAGGCACTTGCCTGAAAAGCCAAAGTACCCAGGTTCAATTCCCCAGGACCCATGTAAGCCAGATTCACAAGGTGTCACATGTGTCTGGAGTTTGTTTGCAGTGGCTGGATGCCCTGGTGCACCCATTCTCTCTCTCTCTATCTGCCTCTTTCTCTTTCTCTCTCTCTCTCTCTCTCAAATAAATAAATAATAAAAATTCTTTAAAATATTTTTTAAAAAAGAACTCAAGAGGAAAACAAATGATGCAGAATTTAATTTACACGTGATTTACCTTTATTCATTTCTGTTGGTTTGATTTTATATGTCTGTGTCCTCTGATGGTTAACCTCTGCTGTAAACTGGACAGGATTTAGAATCACCATGGAAACAAATTTCTAGGCATGTCTATGAGGGATTTCTGGATTGGGCTTAGCGGGGAAGATACACCCTAAATGCAGGGGGCACAATTCCATGTGCTAGGGGTCTTTGACTGTGTAAAAAGCAGAAACCTAGTTAAGCACCAGAATTTCCTATCTTCTCCCTCTTCTCTCTCTCTGTCATGACTGTGGGCTAAATGTGACCAGCTGCTTCGTGGCTCTGTTGCCAAACCTCCCCGACTACGATTGACTGTGTCTCTCGAACTGTAAGCCAAAACAAACCCTTCCTCCTTAAATTGTGCTTGTCAGGTATTTTGTGGCAGAAATGAGAAAAGTCACTAATGCCTGTCCCTTCCCTTAGGCTTGCCAAATTTTCATTTAACACAGGTATTCCTGCAGCTGGTTTTCTCAACTTTTACTGAAAAAGAGTTCCTGTTGCTCCCTCAATTTGATGGATATGTCTGTGATATGGAACGCTGAAATGGAAATTGCTATGTTTTCACATGCTACAGATATTGTTGCGTTGTCTTCAGAATTTTCTTTTTCAGGTGAAAAGTGACAGGGCATGCCTAGCCCAGTTCCATGGATGTAATGTGTCTTTTTTTGCCCCTTGTGGTTGCCTTCCAAATATTGTATTCATCTTTTCTAGAATGATCTCCAGTACCAGAGAGCAGCCGTTTCCTTTTGCCTCCTTGGAATCCGTCATCCTCTACCAACCTCTTCCCCATCCCCTGGGGCCTTTGGTAATAATGCCAATTTTATTCAAGGTCTTCAAACTATAGAGTTTCTTTTCCTCCATACTTCTGAAAAGGTAAATGTGGGTAAGAGTTTTGTATTTGGCTATTAGAGTTGGGGTAAGGACTAGGCTCCAGGTTTTCAGGAAACAACCCTAGGATATATATATCTTTATTTTTCTCCTTTACTCCATTCTCCTCTTTATCCTTTCTTGATCATTTTTGTGAAGTTTTTTAAAGGCGAATGAAAAAAGGATTTCAACTGTTGTTAGTACAAGGGAGAGTCTTTGTGGGCAACTGAAGTTCCTGATATTAACAGGTTACTAGGATTTTATTTCTTCTTTTTCCCTGGACTGCTCTGAAATTATATACATTTAAAAAAATTAAACTTATTTTTATTTGTTTGTTAGAGACAGAGAGAGGGAGAGAGACAGAGAGTGAGAATCGGCATGCCAGGGCCTCTAGTCACTGCAAACGAACTCCATATGCATGTGCCACCATGTGCATCTGGCTTATGTGGGACCTGGAGAATCGGACCTGGGTCGTTAGGCTTCGCAGGCATGCACCTTAACCGCTAAGCTGTCTCTCCAGCCCTATATTTTTTAATTCAGTTTTTCTTGCTCCTTCACAAATCTTATTCTGAAAGGCAGAGCTCAAGCTGAATGACTTGTGGGGCTTGTTTATCCTTGCTGTGTCTTGCCATGTTATACCCTCTGGTCCTTCGAATGAAGGAGTAGTGAGTGAGTTTCTATATCAACTGTGTTTTTTTAAAATAGTGACATCTTTGGAAAGAGGCACTAAATTGGGAATAAGATAATATACGAATTCCCAACTCTGCCCCAATGATTAGTGACCTTTAACCTTAAACTTGAGGTTCTTTTTATTTTATTTGCATTTGAGAATGCCCTCACCACAACTTAACTATCACCCAACAGGATTCAGATAACATAAGGGACTTGAAGATGCTCTATAAGGTTATTAGGATTATAAAAATCATAATTGACCCACGACAGTCCCCTCATACCTGCACATTGATTTTCTGATGCACATTTTCACTGTACTAGCTTGGTTCAATGCTCTCACACACGAGCTTTGCTAAAGTGTAGTAACATTACAGAGGCTGGAGCATACCAAGTAAGTAGAGGGAAGATTTACTGTTCTCTAGCTTTCCTTGCAGAAGTTTCTGAATGCTCAAGAGAGGGTCATGCATTTTACTTTTATTCCTTCCATTAACCTAGCATTGAAGTGCCCACAATTTGGTATAAAAATTGCTGTTTGATGTTGTGTATACAAAAGGATGTATACTCTATGGATAATTTGATGGATGTTTAAGGGTAATTTTCACCTCACCTGTTAGATTTGAACTTAACTCCTAATAATATTTGACTCCCCTGTGTCCTCAGCATGCTTATGCTATACAGGTGGCAAGGGGGAGAACTTTTATATTATGTAAAAACAATTCCTGGAAGAGAGAAAATACAGTTAAAAGAAAAGCAAGGCTAGCAGTGTTTGAATGGTTCATACATTCATGGGATATAACACATTATTATCACTTACATTTTCATTTTCTGAGAATAGCAGCGAAGTTTTAAGACCCCAGTGAGAATCAGTTTTGTTTTTTTTTTTTATGTTGTGAATTTCTTTATCTAATACCTGTATTTCAACCATGGCACCTACCTGTGCTTTCTAGGGTGGCACTCATGGTGCAGGTCACAAAAGTCTAAAGCCCAAACCAAGCATTCTCCTGCATAACCCCCCCTTTTTTGTTTGTTTTGTTTTGTTTTTAATGCTTTCATTCTTTTAATAGCCTTGCAGGCTTTCTTTGTTTTGTGAGAGTGGGTAGTTCATTTTTTCTTGTGCTTGGAAATCATGCCAGTCATTTATGTGGTCTCAAAGCAGGTTTTGAAATGAGTGAGAAAAGACAAGACCTAGTTATTTTGGCAGAAAATTAAGAGCGCGCGCCAGTGGAGGGGAATAAAGGTTCAAGGCTGGCGTTTGGATGGCTCCCTGCCTTTGAAGAGGCTTATTTAACTCTTGATGACCATATTTGTCTTTAGAAAGATGTTTCATCCAACCGAGGGGAAGAGAAAAATTTCCGTCGGCTGTTCTGGGCCGCTTGAGTCTTATATGTATACCCCTGTTGTCCTGCTTAGATTTGGGAAGTTTGAAAGGAATCGCTAGAATTAATCTTCAGAGAAGGGGGAAGTGTGGGAGAAAAAAAAATATATATACAAACATACATAATACAGAGACAGAGAGATTGAGAGAGAGAGAGAGAGAGAGAGAGTATTTACCTCCAAAGTTTCTGTGTTTTTACACTGCTGTCTCATTCTACACAAGGTGTCGGACCTGGCTCTTAATTAACCCAACACTGTAAATTATTCTGGCCAGAGGGAAGTAACACATCCACCCAAATATTAACAAGGGGAAATTGTTTTACATAGAAATGACCAGTTTTTTCTTCTTCTTCTTCTGATGGACTCTAGAAGGTGGAGTCTATCTGTGGCCATGGAGAGCACCATCTTTTGAGGTGTTTGTGGTTTTGTACTCCAGGCTTCTACAGGCCAAGATAGGGTAGCTACCTGTCAAGTGATAGCTGACAGATGCTGGGACCTGCTGTAACATTTCTGATGAGAATCCCCTGAGTGAGATCTGAGAAGGGGAAAGGGCAAGGGTTAAACACAGATAATTTCTAGATTCTTTTAAAAAAATTAACTTAATTCAATTTACAAGAGAGAGAGACAGAGAGAGAGAGAGAGAGACTGAGAGAAAGAGAGGCAGACAGATAGAGAACGAGTGGGTGCACCAGGGCCTCTAGCCATTGCAAACGGACCCCAGACACATGCACTACCTTGTGCATCTGGCTTACGTGGGTACTGGAGAATCAAACTTGGGTCCTTAATCTTCACAGGCAAGCACCTTAACTACTAAGCTATCTCTCCAGTGCTAGATTATTTTTCAAGAATATTTTTATTTATTTATTTGCGAGCAGAGAGAGAGAAGACAGACAGACAATGGTGTTCCAGGCCCCCCAGCCACTGCAAACAAACTCCGGATGCACGTGCTGCTTTGTGCATCTGGCTCTGCACGGGCACTGGGGAATCGAACCCTTGTCATTAGGCTTTGCAGGCAAGCGCCTTGACCACTGAGCCATCTCTCCAGCCCAGTTTGTGCATTGTGCTGTGATCTCTGTCACAGCAAGCCCCAACACGTTGGAGTTGTAACGCTCTGCTGGTAGGATAAAAATAAGTGCTTTAACCTTTTAAGTGCTGGTAATTTGGAGAGCTTTTAGTCTGGTTCATCCATTTTTAGTTCGAACACATGAGCACTGTAAAGCTCAGAGGATAGAAATGGCTAACTGACTAAATTTGGAACCTTAAAAAGGTCAGAGTAAATCTGGCGTTATTCTGTCTTCTTTTTTCTTTACCAAGTGCATGCTACGTTCCTTAAAATCGTGAGTAAGAACATAAAAGGACAAGTGATGACAAAACTTGAACTGTGAAATATTGTTATAGAAAAAGATTTTTAAAAAAGGTGAAACATCTCAGGCTGATGACTGTGGTCACGTTGAAATGAGATTTATAATATATTGTTTCCAGCTTGCGATGATCGGTAGAACAGGCATTTGGTGCAGTACAATACTTGATTCCCCCCCCCCCCCTATATTTTAGTAGTCTGGGAATCATGAGTGTTATGAACTTCCAGGTCTCATACCCAGCACAACTTAGATTCTGTTCCCTTACTCCCATGTTGGTAGTTAGCAATCTTTCTGAAAGAGGCTGTCTTCTTTGCTAAAGTCTAACCTTGTGACTACCTAGAATCTGTAGGCACCAGAGGGATCTGTTGAGCAGGACAGATTTGCAGAGAAATGGAGCTTGAGTTTTGTGTAGATCCCTTGACCTTGTTTGGGGCATTCTAAAAGGATAGAAGGCATGGTTTCTTTTCTTAGGGTTTATAATCTAACCAGGCAGGTCAAGCACGAAGAGACCAACTGACAAAGAGAACCTCCTGGTAACATGAATGAAAGCACACAGGGTTAAAAAAAAAAATAAACAAAAACAAAAACCAAACAAACAAAAAGTAAACACTGGGGCTGGGAAAAAGGTCAGTCAGAAAAGCCTTTGGCTTGCAAACATAAGGGCCTGAGTTTGATCTTCAGAACCCATGTGAAAAAGTTGGGAATGATGGGTTATATAATGCCAAAGCTGGGAAGAGGAAGAAAAATGGATTCCCTAGGGTCTACTGCCCAGCTAATCTAGTCTATTTGTTGAAGTGCCAGGGCGAGAGACACCGTTTTAAAGAATGTGGATGAGTCCTGACAAATGATACCCAAGGTTGTCCCCTGTTCCACTTGCATGCACATATATGGGCATCCATACACACATTTACACGCACACGCACACACACAGACACACACACACACAGCACACTCACAAAGACTACAAGCCAGAGAGGCTGGTGGTGACCCCAGGCTAGAAAGTTAGAGGACATACATTTTCTTCGGGCTTCATTTCAGGTCAACCCGCCCTGCGTCTCATGAGCACACGGCTGCTATATCGTGAGAGTTGCTGCCTTCACCAGTATCTCCGGTTCTGCCTGTGGTCATGTGGTCACGGTTGTGTGGATGCTTTCCAGCATGTTCTGTCTGTGGAAGCTTCACTGCCCAGTCATCTCAGTATATGTGTGTGTGTGTGTGTCTGCTCTGGAGCTGTTGCTGGTCCAAATTGGGTTGTAATCCTTTGCTTAGGTATCTTTCTTCCACACTTCACTCTGAGTGTGCACAAGGCTTCTCTTTCCATTAGCTTATATCTCATGTACTTAATGGTACTTAGTTCTCTCTGTCTATATATATCTATATATATATATATATATATACATAGTTGTAAATGGAACCGACTTATCCACCAAATGGAGCAATATCTCCAAAAATGGAGGGTCTAACTCACTGCTTCATAGTAAGTATTTTTAAAAGTTTATTCATTTGTCTGTGGATAAGGGATATGCATGTGTGCATGCAGATGTGTGCCCTCTGTGTACACGGGTGTGGAGAACAGAACAGACACCGGGTATTCTCTTTCTGCCACTCTTCTCTGTCTTATTGCCTCGAGAGAAAGTCTCTCATTGAACCTGGAGCTTCTGCCATTTTCCAGTCACGCTGGTTGATCAGTGAGTCCCAGCAATTCTCTTGATTCTGCCTGTCCCCTCCCTCCCCCAGCGGGGGAGCCACACTGGGGGCTGGGGCCACAGACGTGCTCACCTCTACATGGGTTCTGAGGATTTAACTCAGGTTCTCATGTAGCACGGGCTCTCTTGCTCACTGAGTTAGATCTCCGGCCCCTCACATTAAGCAATGACACCTATGTGGTTATTTCTTGTCTTCTCTGCGTCAACCCTGTTTAGACTCGATATGGCTACCTTCATCATGAGGGAACTCAAGCAGCTGCCTCCACGTGGCCACTAATACCGTTCCTTTGCAGATGCTTCTCTCTAGTGCCTCATGGCTGTTACAGGATGGAGGAGAGTCGGCACGTGAAAGCTGATTTCTTTGGTACTGGTGAATTCCAGCAGTAGGATTCTTTTTCTTTGTAACTTTTAACTGACAACTTCCATAAATGCAGACAACATAACATGACCATAATCTCCTCCAATTCGCCCCCTTTCCTCTCCCAAAATCCCCCTTCCACTGAATCTCTTCTTCTTTCCAACTAGTCTCTCTTCTATTTTGATGGCATCATCATTCTCCCCCGCCTGTTATGTAGGTCTTGGGTAGGTAGTGTCAGCCACTGTGAGGTCTTGAATAGCAAGGCTATTTTATGTCTGGATGAAAGAGCTGTGAACAGTTCTTCCCTTTCTTTGGCTCTTACGTCCTTTTGGCCACATCTTCTGCAATGGTCCCTGAGTGTGTTAAGGGTGTGATAGAGATGTCTCGTGTAAGGCAGAACACTCCACTGTCACTTCCCTGCACTTTGGTCATTTTTGAGTCACCCAACTGGTCACCATCATCTGAAATGAGAAGCTTCTCTAACTAAAGCGGTTAACTAGCGGTTAAGGTGTTTGCCTTCAAAGCCAAAGGACCCTGGTTCTATTCTCCAGGACCCCTATAAGCCAGATGCACAAGGGGGTGCACAAGTCTGGAGTTGGTTTGCAATGGCTGGAAACCCTGGCACGCCTATTCTCTCTCTGCCTCTTTCCCTCTCTCAAATAAATAAATAAAAATAAAATATTTTTTAAAGTGAAAGTAGTATTAATATATGGGCATAAAAATGATATTCAGAGGACAGTTTAGTGATCATAATGTATCAATTTAGCCAAATAGCAGCAGTATTTTCCCCCTTATGGCTCATGACCTCCTAAGCCATTGACTTTTGACTGTGTTTTTCAGCCAAGCATGAATTCCCTTCCATGGAGTGAGCCTCAAATCCAATCAGAGAGCAGTTGGTTTCCCCTAAAAGGACGTGCCACTCTAACCAGAGGGTTATTTAAGCTTCTCTTTCTTTTAGTAAGAAATAGCCCAGCTCCTACCAACACCTACAGCATATTTACTTCTGAGTAAAATAAATACAATAAAATAAATAAAAGGCACCCCAAAATGCTTTCTCTTTATTTTTATTTATTAGGTAGAGAGAGAGAGAGAGAGAGAGAGATAAATAGTGGGTGCATCAGGGCCTCTTGCCACTGCAAACAAACTCCAGATGTATGAGCCACTCTGTGTGTCTGGCTTACATGGGTACTGAGGAATTGAACCTAGGTCCTTTGGCTTCACAGGCAAGCGCCTTAACTGCTAAGCCATTTCTCCAGCCCAGAAATGCTTTCTTAGCTAAACATGAGCAAGGCTAGGGAAATTCTCTCCCTCTGGTACTGGTGATGTTTGGGACATGTGCCTGACCAACCTTCCTCTATTGGCAGCTCCCTGAACCTTAAGGGACCAGAATGATTCTTGCTGCCTTTCTGTACTCTGCCTAATGAGCTGGCAAACTGGTTTCATCTTAGTGGGTTTTCCTAAAAAAAAAAAAAGAAAAAAAAAAAAAGGATGATTTAATTATCTTTATTCTTTTTCAAATGAGAGGTCTACATGCTGGTTCTTCCACATGAATGCTCTTCGAATTTTCATTGCAGGTCATTCAAATTACTTTGATTTCTTATGCATTTGGTGAAAAAAAAAACAACTCTACTCAGATTCACCTTTTTTTTTTTTTATACAATCTTTGGCAGTACTAATTCCTCCCCCCACCCATGTTTGAAATCAAAGTAAAAGCATGCCTTTGGGATTCCTGGCTTCGGAGAAGAGCTAGGGCGCAGTCATACAGGAGCCAACTTTTCTGCAATGCTAATGAATTCAATGACTAGAAATTAGTTTCATGGCAGTCAATATAATTCTCTCATACCTTATTTCAAGGCTCATCCCTATGATCAATTTGGAGGGATTATTAACGGAGACAAAGAGATTTATTTTGCAACAAAACTGCGTAGGGGATGCAACTGAGGAGTTCAAATGACTCCTGGATTATACTAAGCCATTTCGGGACCGTCTCTCATAATGCTCATGACATACACCACTGGAGGTGGTGTTGAACAGAACATTAACTACAGACTTGGGATTGCCAAGTGTTCTAGATGTGTCCAGGTAGTCTATAATTTATACACCTGCAGCCATCCACAAAGGACTTCATAAGCTGTCTACTTCTAGGGCAAGCAGCTGGGATGCCACCGGCATGGCAGGGACAGTTGACACACACACACACACACACACACACACACACACACACACGGGCTGTGGTCTAACTAGAAAGCTTAGTCCTTTGCAGCACGGAATGACTAGCCTGAGATGTCTTTAGAAACTGCCGCATTTTATCCTGCGAAAGACGCCGAGTCGAATGTGGTGGGGGTTGAAAACAGGAGAAGCAGCCTGGTGCCCGAGTACTGGTTCAATTCGACAGAGAATCAACAGTGCTGTGAATGGGGTACTGATGCCGGTGGGTTAGGATACAAGGAAAGGGTACCAGGCCTGGTGTGCCAAGGGAGTTTCTAGAAGTGATGTTCGTCCCAGTTTATCCTCTGCCAATCTGTATTCTGAGTTGCCACCTCGGTGAAATTTCAGAGATCACTGAGCAAAATGTAAAAAATAAATAAATAATAAATAAATCAAAAGGTCCTTAGAGGCAATCTTAGTTTTAACTGTTAGATCAAGTTCTCTCTCTATGGAGTCACAGATATGAACTACCTCAGAGCATTTATTTGAGGCACGGGAGCTAATGTTGCCATCTTCAACATCCATCATTTATACGCGTTGTGGATTGAATGAGGTGTTACCCATAACCTCACGTGTTTTGCATGCTTGGTCCCCAGATGATGGCAATCTGATGGAACCTTGCTGTGGGAGATGTGTTATTGAGGGGTGGTATTAGGGGTGCTATAGCCCAGCTCCCCTTGGTCAGAGCTCACCTCACTCTCCAGCTGCTGTTTCCGTCGGCTGTGGCAGAGGCGATGCCCAGCCTCTGCCCACGCTATGCTGTCCCCTGACATCACGGAGCTTCATCTCCGGTCTGTAAGCTGCTTTATGCTGGGTGTTTTTATCCCTGCAATGTGACGGCGGTGACGACAGCATGGGATCCATTATAGGATGTATAGTGTATGGGTAGGATGCATAAGGTGTGTGTGTCTGTTGAACCCTCACGTGGTCAGCTCAGAAAACCCAGATAATTCGCAAAAGGAATAGCACTGGCCTCAGGATGTCATTTTCCTGATGTGGGCTGGTGGATGTGACTTCAAAGCCCGTGCTCCCTGAATACCACTGCACAGATCCCTTTCTTTCTTAGGCTCTGGCCACGTGATCTCTATTCCCAGTGGAGACACTCATCTTCCCTCAGGCCTTGATATCTTCTACTTTTCCCAGCTTTTCCATGGCTATGACTTTCACACACTCAGACTTCAGCTTACTTATCTCTTTTCTCTAGAACGCCTTGTCTAAAACCTTCACAGCTGCCTAAACCGTAGGAGTTAATGTGAGCACTGCTGTGACCAAATACCTGGTCAGAAGCAAGTGAAGGGAGGAAGGGTTTATTGTTGGCTCCTGACTCGAGGAGGCCGCAATCTACTGTGATGCAGAAATCACGGAGGGAGGAACAGTTCCTATCTGTGGTGGCAGGAAGCATGAGGCTCCTTGCTCAGACATGGGTGGACCAAGAAACAGTGCAGTGAGAAGGCAGGGCCAGGATCAACCTCAAAGTGAGTCCCCAGTGATCTACTTCCCCTGACTAGGTTCCACCTCCCAAAAGTTTCTCCGAAACAATGCGATCACCTGGAGACTAAGTGTCCAAACACACGAGTCTGTGGAGAACATCTGACATCCAAACCTGCATACGCCACATGTCCTTGTTTTATGCCCTTTGTGACGCCGATGACCAGCTGACGCTGCTTTAGTGCATGTATATTTCCGTTTTCCTTCACGAGATTATAAGTTCTCTGATGGCACGGACTTCTGCTTTTGCTGGTCACTGCTAGCTCCACGAGTTAAGAAAGAGCCAGCTATGGTGTAAGCACTAAACAATTACACATAGAATTAATGAAATGTCACTCTAATTCCTGGGAGGTAGCTTGACATTAAGGGTAGTGAAAACCCATTAATAAAACTGTCAACTTGTTATTAGATATGGGATTGTATTGAGTTTTGGTTCTGGAACTACAGATAAATTCATAGGAGAGTAAGGAAAGGAGAGAAGAAAGAATGACAAGAATTTGATAACAAAAGAGTCACAAAAATAAATGATAAAATCAGGAACACAAATAGTACTTATATTCAACAATTGTGTAGTAGGATTCCATATAGCTGTTTAAGACTTTTGTTCCAAGCATAATTGTTCACAAATGTTCATTTTTGTGCTCAAATGTTTTCCTGCTCAGACAATAGAGCATATGGCCTTCTTATCTATGGGCTCAGCCCTATTCTGGCCAGTGAGGAGATGTAGCTGTATGAGAGAGACTCTCATACAATGGAGCTTACAGCTCAGCACGTGGGGGTGGGGAGCAGCCACCAAAACAATACTCCAAGTGCAGAATCCGACAGGCAGAAGTGTTTGACGTTTTAGTTTTCAAAGCACCTTTACGTGCGCAATCCTATTTGATCCCCCCACCAATCCCATGATAGAAAATATTTAGACTTGCCTTTTCAAGGAAGAGAAAACTATTGCTAAGAAGTTAAGTGAGTCAGTCAAAGCTAATTAGCAACTGAGTCAGAACGAGAGCTCAATTATGAAATGCTCACATTCTAGGGAGACTAAACTTTGTTCCAAACAATGCAACAATAAAAAAAATTAGTTGCTAGAGCCGGGCGTGGTGGCGCATGCCTTTAATCCCAGCACTCGGGAGGCAGAGATAGGAGGATCGCCATGAGTTCAAGGCCACCCTGAGACTCCATAGTGAATTCCAGGTCAGCCTGGGCCAGAGTGAGACCCTACCTCAGAAAAACAAACAAACCAACAATTAGTTGCTAATAAAATCTTATGTCATGTAGCTTAGAGTCTTTCCAGATATTTTGGAGATTCCCCTCATGAGAATCATTACCTGGGTCCTAGTGTTTATACCTAGTCCCAGTTCTGTTAGTGTCTTCTGTAGACAAAGTTAACTTTTAAAAAATATTTTATTTAGTTTTTGAGAGAGAGAGTGAGATAGATAGATAGATAGAGAAAGAGAGAGAGAGAGACAGACAGAGAGAGAGAGAGAGAGAAGGAGGCATATATGTGTGTGTGTATATATACATATGTATGTATGTATATATGGGAGAGAGAGAGAGGATAAGAGAACAGGCATGCCAGGGCCTCTAGCTACAGCAAATGAACTTCAGGTGCATGTACCTCCTTGTGTATCTGGCTTTATGTGGGTACTAGGGAATTGAACCTGGGTCCTTAGGCTTTAGAGGCAAGTCCCTTAACTGCTGAGCCAGTTCTATAGCCCAAAAGTTACTTAAAAATTTTTTTTTCCCATGTATTAAGTTTCAGGAGCATTGTTTGGCTTTGGTCAAATCAGATTTCAACTCCAGCTCAGTTCTGCTGTTCAGCGAGTATAAGCAGCACTGAGAGTGGAGTGTAGCTACGGGCCGGGTACTGGTCTCCAAAGGCGTCCCCTACTGAGTCAGGTTCCCCTCCCTTTGAATCTGCACTGACCCCCCTGACCTCTTCTCTCTCTCTCTCTCTTTTTTTTTTTGACAATTAGAGTGCAGCAGAAGTGTTGATGCAGAAACTCGAAGGCTAGGCAGATAGAAAAGTGAACCTTCTTCTTAGATCTTTTGAATTGCTCACAAAGGGAAGCCGGGTGCTAGAAAGAAGCACAGTGCTGGGCCTGGGAAGATGGCTCATGTGCTATAGCACGTGCTTTAGACATGGCCACGCGGGCCTGCAATCCCAGTCCTTGGAGCACAGAGATGGGGAGTCCCTCGAGTCACTGGCTGGCTAATCTAACTGAACCTGTGAGCTCTAGGGTCAGTGAGAGATGCTGTTGTGGGAGAATAAGATGGAGAACAATTGTGGAAGAGCCCAGATGTGGACCACCAGCCTCCACATGCATGGCTGAGTGCCCACACAGACACACACACACAGGCACACACATGCACACGTGTGTTCTACAGTGCTGAGACCATGACACTGTGAGGAAGCCTTAGCGTCCCCCCGGGACAGTCTCTGCAGAGAGAACGTGCACACACCAGACCTTATCCACCTTTGATCATGTGCCAAACTTGGCTGAGAAGCCATTTTCCTAGTGTCCATCCTGGAACATCTCATTGAACTCCCGTCCTGGCTGTCCACTGATTCTGTCTGAGGGATCCTGAGTGGGGCCACTTGCTGAGTCCCTGACCCTACAAAGCTGTGAGAGGTGACAGTAAGTTGTGTTCGGTCACAGCCATTGTACTGGGGGCAGCATTCAATACCAGAAGAGTAGAGTCAAGAGCCAGTTGCTTGGGGTCAGTGACTTAGTTTCCTCATTTTTAGATGCGTGTTAAGACAGGATCTGCCTTGTGGATTCATTTCAGGGATCAGTTGCATTTATTATACATATACATCATACATATATACACATATATCATATATATTATTATATATTATATATGATATATATGTATATATACATATATATTATATATGTGCATATATATGTATATATATGTGTATATATATATATATATGTATATATATATATACACATATGTATGTATATATAGAGAGAGCACACCAAACTCTGCCATATATATATGTATATATGTTTGGCAGTAAGAAGCATTCAGTAAACTGGCAGCTATTATTAGTATTAACTATGCTGCTAGATAAGTTTGTGAACTTAACAATCTGTGTTTTTTTTTTGTTGTTGTTGTTAAATGCTTCTGTATATTGGAAATACTTGTGTACTAAATTCTGAGAGGGAAGGTACTAACATGATACCAGGACAAGAATTCATGGTCCCAGAGCCTTTGTGAGATCCGTAGGCTACTACAGCCACACGACACGAGGTGACTGTGGGCATGAGGGAATTCTTGCTCGTGAAGTCTTGGGCACAGTGGGTCCTCTGCCTCTGCCACGTGCCAGCGCCGTTTCCCTCCAGCTTAGGCCTTTGCTCCCAGCACTCTGCTCAGGATTCCTGCCCCATTAGCATTAGGTATGGTCTCTTCTGCAGGCAAGTGATTCTCGGTTTCGTACGGACCGCAAAGAGACTCTCACGGCGCTTCTGAGTTCCTTGACCTCCACAAGCTCTTTTTAGCGACACTTGGGAGCTGGAACAGTTGAGTTTCAGATATAGATTGGAGAGCTTCCTCACTAACTCCAGCGAAATCGCCTGGAGTTTGGCTCTCACTTTTAAATACTATGCAGATGGCGCTGAACTCCAGCCAAGCTGGCGGCAACTCGATTTCCTCTGGTGATGGCTGGTGGGGTGTCCATAGGATGGCATTCGTTCCCTTCTCTTGTTCCTGTTCTCTCTCTCTCTCTCTCTCTCTCTCTCTCTCTCTCTCTCCCCCTCACACACATACATAGCAAATCTTCCACACACATTCTGTATTTTCCCTATCAGCCTGAGTACTTTTTTTTTTTTTTTTGATAATGACCCACCAGCAATAATTAATAGACCTCTGCTTTCCTGCCTGAACTTGTACTTATGTTAGCTATCTCATCGTGTGGAAATTTTCACATCAGTGCCAGATCAACACATCCCCTTTGTGGTTCCCCACTGCCAGGAGAGAAAATGTTCGCAAAAGGAGATCTAAGGAGCTACCCACCGATTTAGAAGAAACAGAAGAAAAGGCGCTCTATGCCAGCTGTGAAGGCAGCTCTTATATGCTGATCGGAATGTTATGAAATGTCTGTAAATTTGGAGCTTGTTTCTGCGAGCTGCAAAGCCTAACCGCATGGAGTGGATTTTTGAACACTCTTAAAATAAACATAAACTAAGCTTTGATAAAGGGACCCCCCCTTTTTTGTTTGATTTACTGTTGTCCTATAACAGTGTGATATTTTTGCATATAACTCCATCATGTCTGCCGGGCCCGGCAGATGGGCTTGGGGTGGTTCATCTTGTGGTAGCTACTGGGTTGTCTTTTCTTGTCATATTGATGGATCTTGATTCTCCCCAGTTTTCACTGGCATTTGTAAAAATAAAAAATAAAAAAAAAACGAACAAAAATAAAGCAGAATCTCTAATCAAGGGTCAGAGCAGCATGGATTAAAGGGGATAAGAATAGTTATTGAAGAGACACTTTGATAGGGGTACCCACTCTTCTTAGCCAAAGAACAGTGTGAGGTTCTCTCTGGAGTCTATGACCATCCTATCCCTGGGACTTGGACTTGGTTCTCAGTACCAGGTATGAATTCTCTCCCACTGAGTGGGCCTCATATCCAGTCAGAGCTGCTGATTACCTGCACAGGCTGTGTGCAAGTTCGTGGAATACCCCTGGTGAAAGTTCATACATCCAGCTTCTTGCATTGGACACGTTCCATTCCTAGTTGCGATATTTTCTAGTTATATTTTCATCGTATATTATTATATGCTGATACTCTTCTATTGATAATAAGTTTAAAAAATATATTCAAGTTTCTATTCCTTGTTTTGTGACCTCTTGATACTTCTTCATTCTCCAAGCTGAACGATGAGAGGAATTCCACCCTCACCTGCTCTATTCTGCATTCTGCTAGCTGCACTTGTATATTCTCATGGTTGGTGATATGGTATTTTATTTTGTAGTTATCACCATGAATCTCAGTGTTTTTTGTGTTAACCTAAAATTTTAAAACCAACAGTCATAGATATATGCATGCATAATTATCTATAACTGTATCATCTAGTATCTATTTTTGTGTCATCTAATCTTTCTACCCAGTTATCTCTGTCTAGTGACTAGTTAAATATTCTTCCTTCTGTGCCAGTTTTCTAAGAGTTTATTTATATCTCTGCAGGTCCAGTGTCACAAGACAAAAGGAAAAGTTTCCAACATAAAAAAATCAAGTGGGGGCCTGGAGAGATGGCTTAGTGGTGAAGCGCTTGCCTGTGAAGGCTAAGGACCACAGCTCGAGGCTCGATTCCCCAGGACCCACGTAAGCCAGATTCACACGGTGGCGAATGCATCTGGAGTTCATTTGCAGTGGCTGGAAGCCCTGGTGCTCCCATTCTCTCTCTCTCTCTCTCTCTCTCCCTCTTTCTCTCTCTATCTGTCACTCTCAAATTAATAAATAAAAATAAACAAAAAAATCAAGTGGATCATCTTTTCTTATATGTTTCTATCAAGGACTACAGTTTAGGCCTCTTACTTATTATTTCTGTCCTAGAGCCATTCTTTACATTTTATTAAGTCCACCTCATTCCTGCTGTGGCTTGCTTCCTCTCTAGGTTTAAGTGTTGACATTTCTCGCGACTTGTCCATTCTACTTCCCATGTTGGCTAGAATATATTTCGAACTAACTTCCAGGTAAGGCAAGAGGATTTGGGCTGGAGTGATGGGTCAGTAAGTAATGTACTTTTTATATGAGCATAAGGTTCAGTACCCTGGCATCTGCATAAAAGCAGACTGTGGTGATACACACTTACAACCCCAGTAACTGGAGAGACAGAGATAGGAGTATACCTGGGACCTGTTGGCTTAGCTAGTCTAACTAAACTGGCTTAGTGAGAGACCCTGTCTTAAGATTAAAGGGGAAAGAAATTTAAGAAGATTCTGGCCTCCACACACATGGGCACACACGTGCACACACACCTGTACACACGTGTGTGCCCACCTCTGTTTGAACGTCATGCACACCTATGTCTACATACATGCAAAAATAAATAGAAGGTGAGAGGAGTTATCTTTTCTGAGCCCATGCATATATGTAAATAAAAGATGAGAGGAGTTATCTTTTCTGAGCCCATGCATATATGTAAATAAAAGATGAGAGGAGTTATCTTTTCTGAGCCCATGCATACATGTAAATACATTTTCTTTCACCCCTCATACTTGATTGATAGTTTAGCTGGATATGAAATTTTAGGACGGAAATAAAGATTTTCCTTTGGAATATTCTCTCTACTCCAATGTCACTGATGAAAATTTCGATGCTTGTTGGTCACTTGTTACTTGGCCTTGAAAGCTTCCAGTATTTTGTCTGTCTTTGTTGGGCACTCTGATTTCTCCCACATGTATCTGAATTTGGCCGTTCACAGTGTGCTGGACATTGAGTTAAGAAACCCAAAGTGCGTACATAAGATTACTTAGCCTGAGAAAGTATCTTCCACTATTTCTTGGATTGTTCTTCCTCCTACTTCCTTAATCCTCTCTAAGACCAGATTGCAATAATTGAATGCATTGCTGTCATGTATAAAACTTCTATTCAAGAAGCCAGGTGTGGTGGTGCACACCTTTAACCCCAGTATTCCAGAGGTAGAGGTAGGAGGATCACCATGAGTTTGAGACCACCCTGAGACTACCTAGTGAATCAGCCTGGGCTAGAGTGAGACCCTACCTTGAACAACCAAAACAAAACAAACAAACTTTTTCTTCATCTCTGTCTTTGCCTCTCTGCTGTATATTCTATAACAGTTCCTTGATTTATACTGCTTTTTAAAAATTTATCAAAGTAATTTTTATTTTGGATCATTCTGTTTTGTTCTATGACAGAAACTGTTTTTTTTTAAATCATAATCAAATCATAATCAATCATAATCAAATGCTGGAACATAGCATTTATTTAAATGTCCTTAAATCTTTCTTAGATATTTAAAATTTTCTTTTGTTCTCTGAACTATCTCCATGGTGGTTTCCTGTCCACATGCATCTATTTTTCCATACTGCTGATTCTCTTCATGTTTTGTTTTGTCCACTTACATTTCTTAAAACTATCTATATATTAGCTGGGCATGGTGGCACACACCTTTAGTTCCAGAACTCTAGGAGGCAGAGGTAGGAGGATCTCTGTGAGTTCCAGGTCACCCTGAGACTACCTAGTGAATTCCAGATCAGCCTGGGCTAGAGTGAGACCCTATCTCGAAAAACCATTAAAAAATGCATATACATAGAATGGTGTATGTATCCTGGGGTGTTGAATATATAAGCCGGTTTCTCACTAGTTCTCTCTCATACTTGACTATCACATGGGAAGAGGAGTGGGGGAGTGTGGGATGTGTCCCTTACAAGGCCTTCCTTTAAAGTGAGTGGGCAAAGAGCCTGTGGGTGGACAGAGGGTTCTACAAATTCCAGAATACTGTAATTACTCTGGGAAGGAATATCCTCCATTGAATGCTGAGATTTTTTTTTCAAATATCTTCTGCCATCAATCATACATAAACCCCCAATTGCATTTATGTTTTAATTTTGCATATTTGGCCTAGAGGTAGCTGTCAGCTGCCTGACAGGTAAAGGAACCTTCAGTTATGCATCTGTTTATGGCCTCATTTTGATCTTACCTCCATAGGACTTGTCAGTTCTGACTCCAGATGCTGCCTCATGTACCAATGGTCAGGTGTGCATCCATACAGTTCTGACCGCACACCCTGCCTCATGTGCCAATGGGCCTGTCAGCACCCACCTCCTATGAGCTCTGCAGGTAGAATTCTCACTATAGTTTTTCTCTGTTGCTTCACTTCTTTTTCAGCTTGAGTTCTATCACTCTACTTCCTCAGGGGATGCTTGGCCACATGTGCCCAATTTTCCTCATCAAGCTAGAACTACATTTAGAGGTCTAAAGTTTTAACATTTATCCAGATTTTTATGAGATGGATTTGTTTGTGCTTGGTTACCTTTTCCCCAGGTGAAATAACTAATTTCTTTATGTCTTACTCACAAAATATATGATATAGACTTAGTTTTCACTTCTATATTTTCTCCAGTTTTTAGAAGTGTTGTTTTAGAAGGTCTGTTTGCAAATGTGGAACCATAAAACAAATTGAAATCCTAATATAAATATAAATATATATATATACATATATATATATACATTTACATATATATATGTATATATACATACATACATATATATATATATATACATTTATATATATATATGTATATATATATATATACAGGTTAAGGAGCATATCATTACCTAAGAATATAGCTATAATTACCCAAATCTATATTTAATTTTCATGAGATTTCTCATACAAGATTTATAATGCTTGACCAAATTGATGCCAACCAGTAAACCTATAATGACAGACAACATTGAGTTTTAAATTGCATTACTACTTACACCAATAAAAGACTCCATTCGTCAAGCCTCCAAATCTAAATCAGGTGGAATTCTTATTAAATAGATGTATGAGGATAGGCATGCTGGCACATGCCTATAATCCCAGCACTTGGAAAGTGGAGGCAGGAGGATCAAGCTCACCCTTTACTACATAGTGGGTTTCATTGGGCTACCTGTGGGACCATGTCCAAAAGCAAAACAAAAAACAACACAAAACAAAAAAACCTAAAATAGTTGTATGAATGAATGACAATAAAAATAAATAAATTTGTCATCTCACATTGCTCAGATTACTGAAAGGGATGCATTTTAAATTTGGCTTAAGACATTTTTTGGGAGATTTAAGTAATATTTGTAAATCTAGAAATTTTACAAGAGAAACTTGTGTGACAGTGTAGTTTTCTAGCAAAAGAGACTGTAGGGGCTGCGGAGATTGCTCAGTGGTTAAAGGTGCTTACCGTACAAGCTTGCTGTCTGGAATTCTAATTCCCACCCCCACGTAAAGCTAGGCACAAAGTGCCACATATGTCTCTGATCTCAATATACCTACTAAGCTTGCAGACCAGCTAGTCTGGGCCTCCTCAGTGGCAAACACAGAGGTCCTGTCTCAAACAAGGTAAGCGAAGACCAACACTTTGAGGGTGTCCTCTGATCTCCACACATGTCCGTATTCATACACTCTCACACACACACACATTGAAAAAAATAAATATTCTGAAAAATATCTGATACAATTTAAGTGACTTCAGGGGAGCAGGCTTAAGCAGAAAACGTCATGAGCGCTATCAAAAGTTTTTAATTACCGTGATGCTGTTTTCTCTGCCAGCCTCGTAGGTCGCTCCTCCTCACACCTTGACTGCTTGCTGACTCTGTTTTCCTTCACTCTGTTTCCAGGGTTGATTTTCCTGAACACAGAACCTGCAATTACCTGGATTTCATTCTTGCCTCTGGTCTGTAGTCAGCGAAGGAGAGATTTGCTGGAAGTTATTGCTCTTGGCTTGAACAAGTCAGCAAGCCTGAAAATCTGTTCTTTGGGAAATAATTTTAGTCTGTCACTGAGGCTACATGGCTCTTGCTGGGGCCTTAAAGTTTACCTAGCACATTTATATAGACATTTTCCCCTTGTGATCTAAGGGATGAGTTAAACCATCATGACTGTATCATGTTCATATTAAGCCTCTTTTCTTATTTCCTTATTTTTTTTAAGAAATACCTTTTCCCTTTTATAATCTCTGTTTCCATTTCGCTTTTCCCAACTGTCTCTGCATAAGCTAACACCTGTATGTTTAACACATATGGGTGTTTTCAGTGACAAAAGAAAAAAAATCAAGATTAACCCTCAGATTTATTTTAAATTTAAAAGAGCTTCTTCTAAAGTACTTGGAGAATGTCACATAAACTTATTAGTTAATGGGGCTTAAATGACACTGTGCAGCCCAAGTTTATAATGAAACATACATTCATGTTATCACTTAGAGTCTTGGAAACTATATAGGTTTTATTTTGATTTATTTATTTTTCAAGGGAGAAAGAGAGAGAGAGAGAGAGAGAGAGAGAGAGAAAGCTCAAGCGCCCAAGCATACCAGGGCCTTTAGCCTCTGTAAATGAATTCCAGATGCATGCACCACTTTGTGCATCTGGCTTTACATGGGTACTGAGGAATCGAACTCTGGTCCTTAGGCTTTGCAAGAAAGTACCTTAACTGCCGAGCCATCACTCCAGCCAGAAAAACACAGTTTTTGTTTTTGTTTTTTGTGGTAGTGTCTCACTCTAGCCCAGCCTCACCTGGAACTCATTTTGTAGGCTCAGGCTAGCCTAGAACGCCCAATAATTCTTCTATCTCTGCCTCCTGAGTGCTGGGATTGAAGACATGTGCCACCATGCCTGGCATGGGTTTTAAATAGTTTATTTACGTAAAATATTTGAACATGCAGCTCTAGTATCTTCAGATTCTATGGATTCAAATATCCTTAAGAGATAAAAACCACAACAATAAAGGAGATGTAGGTTAGACATGGCATATTTAATAGCTCAAGCCAGATAATAGTGTGTTAGATAAAACATACTTCAGTTTCATACTAAGAATAGGGAGAAAAGCTCCTAAAGAAAAGGAACTTTCTTTCCTGTTTTTCGTTTTCTTTTTAATGTAGGAAGATTTTTCTCAATCTTTTAATCTAGTTTTTAAGTTATTTATTTAGACTTTTTCCCTGGCCAGACCATTTTCCTTGACAAGAGACTAGCCCATAAAGTTGTTGGCTTCATGTAAAAGATCATATTTTTGTAATTAGATGCAAAATAACATTATAGGATTTCTTTATTTTCCACATACTAATTTCTTTTAGAAATAGAACATTTAAAAAATGTAAATAAGCCAGGCATGGTGGTGCATGCCTTTAATCCCAGCACTTGGGAGGCAGAGGTAGGAGGATCGCCATGAGTTCGAGGCTACCCTGAGACTACATAGTTAATTCCAGGTCAGCCTGGGCCAGAGTGAGACCCTACCTCAAAAAAAAAAAAAAAAAAAAAGAAAAGAACCCCCCCCAAAATAAATGTAAATAGAGCATATACAGTACCATACAGTATTTCCTAATATTTTTCACGTTTCAATCCTAAGTCTTCTTTTGTAAAGTTATAACAGTAAAGAATATGTCATTTACACATACTTTTTTTTTTTTGCCACCAGAACTGCTAGCCTACGTAGGTTCTAGAAAGACTATAAAACACTAAAGTGAATAGACATTCTGCCATCATTGTTTATATTTTACGTGTTCTTATATTTAAAATCTGTTGTGCCACAAATACCTCTCTTAGAAAAGAGAGACCTGAACAATCCTAATGTAACTTATCTGTAGGTGGAGAAAAACACCTCACCCTAAGAGTAAAACAAAGACAGAACAAACCAACGACTAACGCAAGTGAGCCAAAAGTAGCCTGAGTGGATGAAAGAGAGAGAGAGACTTGCGGGCAAACACGGACCGGGTCTGTTGAGAGCCCAGCTCAGGCACCATGTCACTCGACGCCCCGGAGGCAGGGGAGTAGCTCTGTGTAGGAGAAAGTTTGCTCTAGCCTGCTTCACACCTGCATTTCTTCCCCAGACATGGCCAAATGCTGAAATCCACCAACCCTGTTTCTTCCTCTGAGAAACTGTCCTGTCAACAGATCTGGGCTCATCGTGCAGAAAATACTTGCGAAATGCTTGGGTAACTGTAGAGGAGAAAGTGTCTACGGCGTAACATTAGCAAAGTGGCTGCTCAGCTCTCATAGTGGAGCTCAGGAAGAAGACGTGGGAAAGGATGACAAAGAAAACACAGACATGGAGGAGGTAAACATCTCAAATTAATTTTAAAGTCGTTTCGGTTTATAGATGGTGTATTTTGTTTCATGGTTTTAGACACAGAATCATGATATAGTTTCATAACAGATTTTTATATTTTTTATTTATTTTGGTTATTTATTTATTTATTTATTTGAGAGAGACAGGGAGAGAGAGAAAGAGGCATATAGAGAGAATGGGCACTCCAGGGTCTCCAGCCACTGCAAATGAACTCCAGATGCTTGCGCTCCCTTGTGCATCTGGCTTACGTGGGTCCTGGGGAATTGAACCAGGGTCCTTAGGCTTCACAGGCAAAAGCCTTAACAGCTAAGCCATTTTCCCAGCCCCTCATAACAGATTTTTGTTTTGGTATGTCAAAGTAGGGTCTCGCTGTAGCCCAGGCTGACCTGGAATTCACTATGTAGTCTCAGGATGGCCTCGAACTCACGGCGATTCTCTGCCTCCCAAGTGCTGGGATTAAATTCATGTGCCACCAAGCCTGGCAACGTAACAAATTTTGACATGGATACATAAGTGTAAGGGTGCATATGCAGGTGTGGCTAGCTAAACAAAGAGGGAGGCTTCAAATGTCAGGAAAAGTTAAAGTTTCCTTTTCTAAGGAACTTCGATCCTGTTCTGCTTCAGCTGAGTCATCCTGGAGTAGGGTAACTTGTGGTACTCACCAGTGGGGTGTGTGCTTGGGAGAACCACTGCAGTGAGGGCAGGCTGGCCTCTCCCGTCTTCTTACTGCATAGCCCAGTTCACTCCACAGCCCCGTGCCTGTGGACCACACTTCTTGTGATGGCTGTAGACAGCCCATCCAGCCATGTGGCCTGTCGTCACCCACCACTTTATTTCTGTTGCTCTTTCAACCAGATTCGGTGACTCATGATATTAAAAACAATGGCAGGGAGATGGCAGTGGACTGCATGCGCTTTTTTCTCCGTGGGTATTTTCCCAAATTTTCTATCAATACTGAAACTGTGAAGTATGCAGAATTTAGAAGAGGGAGGTGGGTGGATAAAGAGAGAAGAAGGCAGGAAGGAGGATGGTTGGGGACAAAGGCGTGGTGTTTTCTGGAATGGGTTTCCGTGGCTCTTTCCCAGACTCCTCACGCCCTTTCCCTCCATCCTCCCCTCAGCTCCATCGCCCCGTCCGTCCATGGTGAGGCATTCACCGACTCACCACACCTCCAGTTCCCAACACTCATCTTCGCTCCTTCCCTTTGCAGACCGTATCTCCCTGTCGGAATGCAACTGCGATTTCCGTGTAATCTGACTCTAATGTCTGCTCGTCTAGCATGTATCCACGTAAAGAGACCAGCCAGAACGGAGTCCTCTTTAGTCAATGTTTAGCTGATCACAGTCTTCTGTAGCTTCATAGAGGGTGGTGGTGGGTAGAGTGCAAGGGTTCAATAACACTTGTAGAATATAGATTGCAGCTCAGAAAGACACAGCAGAGGGTAGACAAACCAGTCAGGGAAGTGGAAGAAACTGAGAGGTCATGAGCGAGGGCCTTTTATTTCATTGGAACAGACAGGACCCTGCTGTTTCGTTCCCTAACTTACACCGCATTCTAGATTGGGAATGCACTTGGGGACACACCGTGGTAGCAGTGTGAAGATTCACATCGGCCACCCACAACTGCCGTACACTCTCTCCAAGCATACGCTGGGATGATAACTATAAAGAAACATTTAGGTTCCAGGACTCTAAAATTTTCAATTTGGCCTTTTAATTGTATAATTGTGGTATTTTGTCCCCTAAGATGTCCAGAAACCAGCTATGTATTTTGGCATTGTTTATATTTTTGCTTAGCAACCAGTCGAGTGTGGGTTGGAATCCAAAGGAGAACTATTGAACACTGAATCCACAAACCCAACAACTGAAGAGAGTCAACAGTTTTACAGAAAACAAGTTCAATTGCTTTTCACTTCATGCCCCTGGGTAGCCAAATACTTGTGCGCACAATTAGACCTGTGCAAACTAGCCACATTTATATGTCTCAGAATGAAGCCCGGTTAAATTACTATTAAGCAATAATTTTCTCATTCACCGAGTCTATCAGTGATACAAAAGAGTAGAGCTGGATAGATCATTTATAGCTTAGATCCCACGCCACTCTCAAGGTGTTAATCTGAGAGCCTGATGATGTTTCCATGGACTAGACAGACTAGAGATTTACTGATACATAACTTATGAGTCATCTCCCAAAGCCCCCATGAAAACAAACAAACAAACAAAAAAACTTCAAAAACGGAATTCTGACTCTTGTCTGCTATGGTTTTTGTTGATTTTTATCCTTCTATTTGTTTCCCCTTGACGGTACAGTGACAGTTCAATCTGAGGCTTAGCCAGCTCCATATCCATGCACAGTTGGTCCTGAACCAATGTATTAGTTTTGCCACATGGTGTCATGCTTCTTGAAATGTAAACCGGGACTGAGCCGGGCGTGGTGGCTCACACCTTTAATCCCAGCACTTGGGAGGCAGAGGTAGTTAGGTTTGCCACGAGTTCGAGGCCACCCTGAGACTATCTAGTGAATTCCAGGTCAGCCTGGGCTAGAGTGGACCCTACTTTACAAAAGAAAGAAAGAAAGAAAGAAGAAAGAAGAAAGAAAGAAAGAAAGAAAGAAGTGTAAACTGACAATGTGATCTCGGTGTAAGTGAATAGACAGTTCACAGAGCAAGCATTTCACTTGATATGAGGGTCAGAGATGGATGTGAGTAATTGTGGTCAGAGAGCAGACTGTAATCATGAAAATGGCTCAATTCTTCACCCTTCCCTGGTACCACCTACTTTTAAGTCTGCCTTTGTAATTATTGCTATCAGGAGATAGAGCCTCTGTCCCACTCTTTAGTCTCCAGTGGCCTTGTGACTTGCTGTGGCAGTGGAATTCAGTGGCCATGTCTACGCCAGCACCAAACATAAGTTTCAAGAGACCCTGTAGACTGCTTCTTCTCCATGGGAACAAGTGTGATATGACTTAATGAATGACGGCAGGCCACATGGGACAGAATGGGACCTGCCTGGCCAATATATCGAGTTAGCCCCTACCGCTGAGTCCTTAGCTGACCTGCCAATTCAGACTCATGAGCGAAGTCAGAAAAGGTTATCCAAGTTCATCCTGAATGCTTGCTGGCTGCACCTGGTGAGCCCGTAGGCTTGTGTAAAATGATGAGTAACACTGGTATAAAGCTAGTGAGATTTGGGGGGTGTTACTCAGCCATAGAAAACTGACACAGCCCTCCTTTGCTTCTGTTGTCCTTCATTTTGCTCTTTCTATAGAAAGAACTTTCCTTATGTCTTTATTATTATTATTATTATTAATTGCTATGATTACTTTGGTATGTAACATGTGTGTGTGGGGGGATCAGAGGACAACTTAGAGGGCTGGTTCTTACCTTTGGCCTTGACACTGTTCACTATTTCATTTGCCAGGCTAGTTGGTCTGCAAGGTTCTGAGAGATTCTCCTGTCTGCATGCCTCTTCTTGTCCTAGGTATGGTTGCCATCACAGGCACCCACTGCAACGTCTGGCTCAATGAGGACTCTGGGGATCCAAACATGGGTACTCGTGCTTACGTTGCAAGCACCTTACCCATTAACCCATCTCCCCAGTGCCCCGGAGTCTTACGACAATCAGCTAACGTGCGCAGGCAGCGGAGCGCAACTCGGGACTGAATCGTGGCTGCCTTTCCTTGAGGAATGAATGCAGCTGAGCGTTGATTGGCGCTGCATGAAAATGGAATGTCTTGACGGTGACGTCCCATACGCATCTTAGCAAGATGCCTCTGATATAATAGTGCTTCAAGAAATATGCATTGGTTATTAATATGTTATATTTTTCTGAACATCTGTGCATTTAGGGGCATTATTATTTAGGTCGCAGTAATGAAGTATCTCTCTCTCTCTTTACTGGCTGAAGTTTGCGTATGTGGTGACAACTGTACTGTCTCTCTGTGCCAATTACCCAGAAAAGATGTAGAAGGGTTTGAATAAAACACCCCCTCCCCCACTCTCCCTCCTAACTCATCCCAGCTGGGGTACTGTGGCTCATCAAGCCAAACTGAAGCATTCTGGGTGAGAATTTGCTGGGTGGGGGGCGCTGGGGTTGCACAAGGGGCTCATGGCTAGGGACATGCCGTATCTGGCAGTGCTGATGTGTCCGTCATGGCGAAGTCGTTGCATCCTGTGGACCCAGCCTCCTCTGGCGACTGACAAAGCACCCTCGTTTCCAGTCATCCGATTCTATCATTTGCAGCTGGGGGTATCTTCTTGACATTCGTGTTTCTTTATGCGGGATCGCAGTGACTTTAGATCAGTAAATCTGTCCGTGTGCCCTGGTCTACGTCGACAGGCGGAGCACTAGGTGGATATGGTTCAGTTTTTAAACACAATGAATAGGTGACCGGGGAGGTTTTCCATTGTGCATATCCTGTGTTTCACAGAACATCCCTCCATATGCTCAGAAACAGCTTGTGTCACGTGAATTTTTGGTGAGGCATGAGAAGGCTTAAGACATAGGATGCAGTTGGTTTAGTGACATACGTTTGTTTTGAACAATGTTGCCTTCCATCTTAATTGTGAATAGCAAATGCACAAACATACATTTAGGTCCATTTAATAGCCACCACATTTCATGATTATAGAAAAACACCAACCTACATGGAAATCGCTGCTTGCCTAGAGTATCTCTGAGAGGTAAGTATTTTTTTTTTGATTCTGTTTTTAAAGGAGAAATTGAGATCAGATAAACTAGATTATTTCCTCCAAGTGACCCAGTGATTACGAGGTAGAGTCAGGGTTTGAATTATGCATGTGGAGTATCAGAAACCTGGCTCGGTGCCACTGTTCTGTTGGCCTGACTCCATGAAGTCTTAGGGATGATCTTTCAGCACCTGCTGCCAGGCCAACCGTAGCCTGCCTCGACTTGCTGCTATCCCTTCACTTTGGGCTTCTCAGGTGCTCACTTCTGGGTCCTTCCAAGCTTAATCTCTCTTCCCTGTATGTCCATCTTCTGCTGTCGAGCCTCTCTTGATTCTGCTCTGAACCAAGTTTCAACTCCGAGAATGTGGCGTGAAGGGTTTTATTTTTCTAGTTTACCACTGACCTAAAAGAGAGCCAACTTGAATGGACTAAATGGTACCTTCTATCTAATTAAACATGCCTAAACACTTTTTGTGCCATTAGTACTAAATCTGGGAACTCAAAGGTAGCATTTATTCACGGTGAAAATATATAGAATCCTTTACACCAGAAACAGGTGGTAAAAAAATGAGTTGTTACTGATTTTATTGCTGTGTGGACATCACAGCATGTGTTTATACAGACCTAGATGGGTATATTCATTACCAAATATCTGACAAAAAGCAACTGAATGGGAGGAGTGTGTATTTTGGCTCACAGTGGAGGTGAGGAAGAGATGGATGCAAGACTATGAGGTCACATTTCTTTCAGAGTCAGGGAGCAAACACCAGACAGGAAGGAAAGCCAGGCTATCAAGCCTCATTTTGCACCCTGAGTGACTCACTTCCACCAGCAAGTCTCCACAGTCATTCAAAACAGTGTCACCAGCTGGGACCAAGTATTCAGACACATGAGATCATTGGGGACATTTCACATTCAAACCATAACAGTGGTACACTGGTTTACATCAATTTCTTGGCTATAGCACTAGGCTAATGTTCTGTCACTGAATTACATCCTAAAGATCCTGATCCTAATGTCCTTTCTTGTCTCTCTTCCTTCCCTCCTTCCTTTCCCTTCCCTACCCTTCTCTTTCTCTTCTCCTTTCCATTTCTTCCCTCCCTCCCTCATTCTCTCCTTTCCATACTTCCTTCCTCCCTCCCTCTTTACTTCCTCCCTCTTTCCCTTCCTTCCTCTTTCCCTTCCTTCCTTCCTTCCTTCTTTCCTTCCTTCCTTCCTTCCTTCCTTCCTTCCTTCCTTCCTTCCTTCCTTTCTCCCTTCTTCCCTCCTTCTCTCTTCCCTTCCTCCCTCCCTCCCTCCCTCCTTCCTTTCCTTCCTTCCTTCCTTCCTTCCTTCCTTCCTTCCTTCCTTCCTTCCTTCCTTCCTTCATTAATTCTTTCCTGTCTTTGAGACAGTCTCACATAGCCCAGACTCACTGTGAACTTGTTAGGTAGCTGAGGATGACTTTGAACTCAGAACATTTTCCTGCCTCCATCTCTGGAGTCCCAGGATTCCACACCCGCCTATCATGTCTCTTGATTGCGTTTTGAAGTCATGTCCAGGGCTGGAGCTTGGAAGGTAAGTGTGAGAGCAAAGCTACTCACCAAATACCCATTGTTTTAGTAACTGTAAGGCTCGTGTGTGTGACACACACACACACACACACACACACGCACGCACACACCCACCCACCTGAAGTTGCTTCCTCTAAATGACCAAACTTTAGATAAGTCCATCATAAGGAAAGAGGATTCATAGCCTAATGTTTTCCCCCTTTTTCCACAAGACTGAACTAAATTAGTGTTGCAAACTAGGCCTTTATCTTAGAGACTTTTTTTCATCGAATATGAAATAGATTAAAACACAATGATCAGAAAGCTCTGAACATGTTTTTTCTTCCTTTGAGTTCAATACCAGGTTTGCCCAGTGGTCAGCTTTGCAAGTGACTTCACTCCTGTTTTAATGGTCACATAAAGATCATTACGTTAAAATTAATTCCCACCAGGGTTTCCAAATATTCTACCCCCGGTTGAGATTTTAGGAAAGCTGTGCTATTCAGAGGTTGAGAAGAAACCCAAAGAAATCATTATGTCTGGTTAAAGTTAAGAGATTTTCACACAGGAAAAGTAATTGAAAAGTATATGTTTTGCATAATGAGGCAGATGACAAACTGCGCACGCTGTCCTGTTAATGAGCCTCCTGGAAAGCCACGAAGCCATCGGAGCAGGGGGAAGATGCGTGCAGAGAGAAATCTCTGATCTCAACTTTTAACAACCATTTTTTAATCAAACCATTTGGCACACTGAGTTCTTAGGGCCCTGGGATGGTGAGGGCATTCTGAAAGAATGAAGAAAGACGCTTCAGATGAACCGCAAAGTCACGTGGCCAACTCGGAGTTATGATCAGGAAAACTTAGTTTAACTTCGGGTTCTATATGAAATTTCATGTTTTTTAAGGCCAAGACTACTGTGTTCCTTAAGGGGTTAGGTGATATGATCATAGCCTTTCGAATGATACTTCAGATGAAAACCGAAATACAAGTTTGGCATCGTGCCTTCCGCTGTGTCCTAGCACTTGGGAGGCTGAGGCAGGAGGATTGCCATGAGTTTGAGGCCAGCCTTGGCTATAGAGTAAGTTCCAGGACAGCCTGGGTTATAGAGTTATACCCTATCTCAAACAAGTGTAAATATAAAATCAAAACCCTAAACTAAGGCAAAACAAACAAACAAACAAACAAAACATCAACAGAAGCAAAAAAACTTAAAGATGTCATTTCTTTTTGGAAAGATCCACCCAATTTTGAATTGAAGCAACATTAACCATTAACTTAGGGGGATTCTAGAAGCTACTATATATGCGTGTGTGTATACATACACACACACATATATATATATATATATGCATGTATGTGTATATATATCTATACACACACATATATGTATATATGTATGTATGTATATATAGTATTTATATAAATGATTATATATATAAAATTATTTAAGTTGTACAAATATTACACTAGTGACTGAGTCACCAATAATAATTTCCTGGAGATAGCTTCCTATCAAACAAATATATACATAAATGGTTCCTTCAGCTGCTAAAAAGCAAAAAAGAAAAAATCTCTGTTTCCTATTTTCTAAAGGTTCAGTAAAAGGAACCATTCTTGGTAGGTGATGTGCTTTTCTTCTGACTTGTCCAGATTGGCGGTATAATTATCTCAAATTCCTGAAGAGGGGCCAGCTGTCCACTTCGGCTCATATTGCAGGAGCGGCCCTTCCTAGAAGAAGCAGTTTGCTAATGTAAACTGAAGTGCGTCTCCTGGGCAAGAGCAGGTCCAGACCGACCCACCTGGGATCCAGTTACCAGTTACAGGGAAATACCGGATTAGAGTCGCATGGGCAGGGGCCTGACTGGCTTTCTTCTCTGTGCTCATCAGTCCTGGCCGTGCCCAATAGCATCATCACCTGTCACGTGGACGAGCTGGGAAACTACAGTAGCCCACCGCCAGGGAGTCAGCTTCCATTGGCCTGGGGGAGGCACCTGGTGACTGTTTGCAGTTCACACGGCCCCAGAAGCCCAGCGAAGCGTCATTTGCGAATCACTGAATTAATCTAAACTGCTGCGTTGTCCTGGATGAGTAGAGAGATCCTAAAGGCTAGGCGCATGGCCAGGATCCAAAAAAGACAGCAGCCCTTAAAAGAATCTCATGTGCCTGAACTTGCCTTGCCCATATTAATGAGTGCGCCTAATTCCCTTTCCTGTGAAAATGAGACGTGAGGTCTTCATTTGACAACTTCATTCGCCCTTCGGTGTGCTATCCCAGGGATTCCAGTCCCATCTGATACTTTGTGTTTGTTTTACTTCTACGTCCAGCACTTGCCGCAGTGTCATGTACGTGGTAGAAACTTCAACATTTGCCAGAAAAATGTGAATATACTTATAGTGGATCCATTTGCATTGTGGTTTTGCAGGAGTTATTTGACGTGTTAGTAGTTTGTTAATGGATAAGATCGCAAGAAAGGTAATAGCAAATTATGATATACTTGACAAATTTCAACTCACCCTCCTGTTACTATGACATCACAGAATTAGATGTTTCAACACTGCAATGTTAACTTAGGGGAAAAGTTGTTTTCAGAAACGAGTCATCCTTGTCTAATATCATTTGTCATTCCTTTGTTTTTTTTTTTTTTTTTTGCATTTTTCCTCTCTTCTTAACTTCTTATTTTTCCTTTTGTCTTTCCTTCCTTAGTGTCCAAAGTCAATCTCAGTATTTTTTTGCTCAAAACCTGCTTTTCGGTTCCTCTGGGTCATGGCCACATCCAGGCTCCAGGCTCTGCATCCCTCCCAGGCTTTTCTCTGCCTACACCATCCAACTGCTGAGATTTCTTTTTGTCTTTTTACAAATGTGTGCATATACATTTGTGTGGGGGTGCATGTGTATATAGGTATATGTGTATACAAGAGTACGTATGTGTGGGGGTGCATGTGTATGTAGGTATATGTGTATACAAGAGTACGTATGTGTGGGGGTGCATGTGTATATAGGTATATGTGTATACAAGAGTATGTACGTGTGGGGGTCCATGTATATGTAGGTATATGTGTATACAAGAGTACGTATGTTTGGGGGTGCATATATATAGGTATATGTGTATAGAAGAGTACGTATGTGTGGAGGTGCATGTGTATCTAGGCACATGTGTATCCAAGAGTACGTATGTGTGGAGGTCCAGGTCATGTATGTCTATGTTCAGAGCACGACCTTTGCTGTCTTCATCAGGAAGGCTTTCCACCTCCTTTGACAAGGGGTCATCATTGGCCTTGAGCTCTCCATTTACGGTAGACTGGCCAGCCAGCAAGCACCAGGAATCCAACTGTCTCCACCTCCCCAGCATTGTGATTATAGGTATGTATTACCATGCCTGACATTTTTACGTGGGTACTGGGCATCAAACTCAAGTCCTGATGCTTGAAAGTTATTCACTTTACTGACTGAGCTAACTAAAGTTTCTTTCTTTTCTTAAAAAAATAATTTTTACTGTGAACTTTAATATATGAGCATATTGTAAATTGGTCACATTCCCATAAGTCTTTTTATTTTATTTTATTTTTTTATTTACTAATACCATGTTTTCTACAGTCACTTGCTAGTCTCTTGTGGTCACTCAATATTTCTTGCAAGCTTTGTGCTTCTAATTCAGATCCATGGTAATGAGGTTTTTTTTAAACATAGATTTTCTTTCTGTGGCCCATTTCTAAAACCTTTCATTAGTTTTGCTTTTGGAAAGTTCCTGACCCTCATTACTCTGATGACCTGCCCATTGACCCTCCACATCTGGTCATTTGGTTGTAAAGTTCTCTTCTCTGTCTTTAACTTCCTACTCATTATTGAAGCCTCTTCTGTGAAGCCTTTCTTGAGCATTCTTTTGGTTTGAGGCAGGGTCCTCATGTAGTCTAGGCTGACCTTGAACTCAGTATGTAGGAAGATGATGAACTTCTGATCCCTCTGCTTCTATTTCCTGAGTGCTAGAATTATAGGCATTCAACATACCTGCTTTATGTGGAACTGGGGATGGAACTTGGGGCATCATGATAGTTGGCCAAAAACTCTACCAACTGAGCTACATCCTCAGACAGAACTTTGAACCTCCTTTTATAATTCATCTGTCGACCGTCTATGACTCAGCATCATTGAGGTATTCTGCTAACGTAGACTATGTTAGGTTAGAAGTGGGAGGCAGAGGTAGGAGGATCGCCATGAGTTCAAGGCTACTTTGAGACTACACAGTGAATTCCAGATCAGCCTGGGCTAGAGTGACACCTTACTTCGGAAACCAAAAATTAAAAAAAATATATTGGGAGGGCAGTGATATATTTTGAAGAAAAAATATCCTGGCTAAACAATTATTGCAAGCAGCAAATGACTGTCTCAAGGTCATGAGTTATGAGCAGTTAGGCATGTACCTGCTATGATATCATTTAATTAATGTCTTCAAGTCCTTGAAGTGGTCAGAGCAAAATTATTCTTCCAAACACTAATAGATGGAATCACATGATAGGCGGGATTCCTTTGGTTTATGGGGAGGGCCACCTCAAAGCAGTAATAAGAAAGACAGATGTGAAACTTTGCACTGAGAGCACCTGCAGTTTCAGTTAGCGAAAAATACAATCTAAGCCTACACTGCTGTGATTTGAATGTAACATGTACCCCACAGACTCTTGTGTTTTGAACACGTGCTTCCCAAATGGTGGCGCTGTTTGGAAAGGTTCTGAAGGTGGAGCCTTGCTGGAGGGAAGTGGGTTACGGCAGGTGGTCCTTGAAGTTATACAGCCCCGCCCCATTTCCTATTCTCCTCCACTTCCTGATTACAGACGTACGGCTGCCCACTTCTGCCGCCCTGCCTTCTCTACCATGATGGACGAGAGACCCTGGAACAGTAAGTTAAATTAAACTCTTCCTTATGCTGTCTTTTCTTTTTTTTTTTTTTTGGTCAAGAGTAGAGTAACTGACACTATTTCTGTAATGACTACCAATGGAGCACTTCTTCAAACAACTGGAGAAGTCATTACCTTCTCTGGCTTAGCTTTGGTGGATTTTTAAGTTGACCAGTCACATTACTGCTTTAGTTTTAGGTCAGATGGATTCCTGTATTAGTCAGCTTCAGGTTCGCTGAGATGAACTTCCAGACCAGGCACAATTATGGAGGAAGGGATTTATTGAAGCTTACAGATCCAGGGGAAGGTCCATAAAAGCAGAAGAAACTGACCTGCTTTCACAGGCCCAAGCAAAGAGAGAGCAGTACGAGCCTAAAGGTCAAAAGCCACAGCACACTTCAGGAACTCCAGCTAGGCACAATTTGCATATCTTTAGATTGAAATCTCAAATCCACCACCACACCTTAAGATAGATCCACACAATGGCATTGCCTCCAGCCAGATGGCTAGAGATGCAAACTACAAACAAATAAACAACTGAATATATTGGGGGCCATCTATTCTATTCAAACCACCACACAGTGCCAAGCTGGGCAGAATTCAACCTGCATGTCATTACTCTGCAAGTCACAAAGCACCGACCTTTGGCAGAGCATATGTACATTGAAGAAGTTTTGCTCCTTCTAGTCTTGAGCTTATAAAAAGGGTTAATATGACTACCTAAGGCAAAATGCAGGAGTAAATGTCATTGTTGGTTGATCTGTGTTCTTCAGTTGGCATTTTCATTTGCACCCCAGCTCCCCATTGATCCGTGGGACCAAGGCCCTTTCTGCATATTGAAGGTGGTAAAGACCATTGACCAGCATAGCTTTTAAACTCGTGACTTTTTTACCCAATATTTTTTTAAAAATAATTTATTTATTTGAGAGCACAAGAGAGGAAAAGAGAGAAAGAGAGAGAATGGGCATGCCAAGGCCTCCAGCCACTGAAAACAAACTCCAGACACATATGCCCCCTTGTGCATCTGGCAAACGTGGGTCCTGGGTAGTCGAACCTGGGTCCTTTGGCTTTGCAGGCAAGCACCTTAACTTCTAAGCCATCTCTCCAGCCCCTTACCCAATATAATAAATACAATATATATAAATAAAAAATATTTAAAATTTCCTATCTAAATGAATACACCTCGCAGGTTTATATGACGAAAATTATTTTCTTTACAGGCTCTTCGTGGGGTCAGGAGAGAAATGAGGAGAAAAGCGCCTCTTTAATAAGAACAGTCTACTCTTTGTCTTTATCTTTTTACCTTACACTAAGCTCCCTATGTGGTGAATTATTCCATGATAGGCATTTTAGAATCTTTCTTGTATGTTTTCCTGCCATTGTATAAGTCAGTTTATTACCCGCCTTCATGCATCAGTATTTGGAAGCAGCTCCTGAACGGTTTGATACTCCCCGAGTCTCATGCCATCACGGTTCTCTTACCACAGATGGACAGCAACTGACTTGCCATTGAGCAGACCGCGAACATGCTCATGAACACGACTTTTGTTTAACCCTACAAAGACAGCAAGTATTTCCCCTGGCATTCTACTACCTGGGTCATTTGTGATGCCAACTGGATGCTATTTATTTATTTATTTATTTTTTGGACACTGCTCTTAGCAGCATATCATTGTCATGCAAGCAAGCACAGGCTTGAAGAACATGAAGAATATTAGTGTAGACAGTGGAGATGAAGATGCTTACTGCTTGCAATATTCAAATTTAGCCTTCATTAACTATCCTTTTAATTAATCTTTACTTTGAGCCTACAAGGCTCTTACGTACAATCCAGAGGACACAGAAGATGGAGATGTGAAATACAGTTGCTTGTGAGTTCACAAAAAGAATCCAAAACATGTATGTACTGATGGTGACATGTCACATTAGGGATTATTTCTTCAGGAGGAAGGAGTGTGTCCTTTATGCTACTCAGGAGAGGCCTGACATGGGGAATGAGCAATTCTGATTGAATCTAAAGACAGACAGGCAGAGCTGGGTTAAGAAATGGGTTGTCATCTGGGCGTGGTGGCACATGCCTTTAATCCCAGCACTTGGGAGACAGAGGTAGGAGGATTGCCGTGAGTTTAAGGCCACCCTGAGACTATGTAGTGAATTCCAGGTAAGCTTGAGCTAAAGTGATACCCTACCCTGAAAAACCAAACAACAACAACAACAACAACAACAAAAGAAATGGGTTGTCCAACCAGCCCACCAATATTTAAAAGACAATGCACTCCATTAGACACACGGTACCCTTCAGATTGTACCTACTTTATGCCTATTTCTTAATTGGAAAAATAATGTGAATTTGTAGCATTTTCTGCAAACTCATATCGTACTTCTAATCTTGACCTATTTTTGTTGGGTATCTTTTGTAAAATGTGTGTGCAACTTTCATAAATCTCACCACTAACTCTGTAATCCCAGCATGCTCACCATCAGAAGTCACTGGAAAACCTTAAGTAGGTCGAATGCATGGCGCAGTGCCTTTCTGGGGGAATGACTTATATATTCCTTACATTCCAAGTGCGTGAACATGTCCCCCAACTTTGCAAATACAGGACTATTTAAGTTTGCTAATAAAACATGCTTTTTCCCAGTCCCATCAATTAAACTAAAAGCATTTTCTTTGTTTGTTTGTTTGTTTTCATCTGGAGGGGAGATACCCTATTTGTGGATCTGTGGAGAGGTAAGCAGTTGAAAAATAGTTTATACAGAGTTACTGGATCCCCTATGAGCCACCAACTGAGGGAGCCTGTACTCCATCCATGGTCTCTCTTGGTCCACAGTGCTTGGCAAAATGTGAGGCTACTGTACTAAATCATACGGTCACCTCTGAGCCTGTTCAACAAGCAGACTTAAAAAGGGTCACCAGATCTTTTCAGGGACCTATAATTTGTTAGAGCCAGAAAGAGATGAATTTGAACAGTGCAGCTTCCCTGCTGAAGAGATCAAACCCATTGTCCGAGCTGTGTTTTGTTAACTTTGTACATAGGGTCTTTAGTGACTAGGGAGAAACAGCTGCTCTTTGTATCGAGAAGTGAAAGGAGTGAGTCTGAATGGAAAATACAGGCTCTGCTGAAAATGAAACATTTGCTTTACTGAGGACTTGGGGCTCAACCCTGCATGCGGAACTTCTGCCAGAGCTCAAAGTGGAGGGGAAAAAAAAGGGGAGAAAGCAATATAATTTGTTTGAAGTTGTTAAGCGTGGGCACATGCATGCACGTGTGTATACACACACACACACACAGAGAGAGACACACACACACATAACTGGACAGACAACAGATGTGAGAAATGTGAAAGATATTTTAATTTCTGGTTCTACATCGTTAGTTAGCTGACTCAAACAAAAGACGGTGACGGAGGGAGCTGTCGGTTAGTGTTCTGGATCGTTCCAGGATTTGTCTCTGTTCAGATCATATAGTTGCTTCTCCAATTTCCGTCAAAGGATTAGACAATCTGGACATTTGATTTGCAGGCCCTTCTTTCTTGTCCAGAGGAAGTCTACTTTCTAATAGATTTGGAATCTATACTTGACATTCCCAAGTCCCTTGGGGACAACGTAAACAAAGGGCAGGAATCACAAAGAACCACCTAAGGAAAAGATTCTCTTTGTGCTGTGTGAAGTGACTTTTCATTCTTTCTGCCCACGAGTCTGCAGTCACTGCTGCAAGTTACTGGTTTTGTTCCAAGAGTAACTGAAAACAAGGGACATGAAAAAATAAGGGAGCGATTTCATCAAATGTGATCAGATAAACTCATCTGTTGACAGACTCATCAACCATCCAATTCCTATTTTTTTTTTACTTCTTTTCCTTTTCCCCTGTTTCTACTTTGTTCTTATGCTGGTGAAATATTTTGTTCACTACCTAACAAGCGAGAAGCACTGGTTATTGCTACCTTGAAAGTCTAATTTGCAATATTTTTATACATAGTCATTGATATGGTGCCATCAGAGGTAAATTATGTTAAAACTATGCGTAAATAAAAATGAGACTACTAAGTTGAGAAAATACTTAGCAGATAGGATTTGAAAACCTACCTTCATACTTTGGATAATTTAGTAAGGATATCACATGGATAAATGGAAACCTTCATAGACTAACTTATTGAATCTTCTTTTCTTTGTTGATTGTTCAGTAAAAAGCAATGTCTAGAAATATTAAGAAGTGATTTCTAGTCTACATAAACCTTGTATATTTTCTAGAACCATTTGGTGTTTGTGTCTGTTGTTATATTTCCAGCCATTACCTTTTCTCTTTTATTGTCTTCTATTTATCTCTCCTTTGTTTTCTACCGTCATTTTTTTTTTTTCCCCAAGCCTTTGCTTTATTTCAGGAGAAAATATTTCTTTGCTACTCATTTAAAATGAAGTGAGGGGTATAAAGTAATATTCAGATCACAAATTGAATAAATTTGGTGGAGATTTCTGGATTCTCCTGCAAGACATCAGCACCTATCACTGCGGATATAAAATCTAATCACTTAGCGTATTAGAAGAGAAAAAAAAAAAATAAGCTTTCCCGTATTTCACACATTGACTCACACCCTTCATATTTTATCCTCAATAATGTATGCATTTTCCAGCTGGCTAAGGCTGCAGTCTTTCTGTAATTTGGACATTTCTCACTCGACTCAGCCAGGCAGGAGAAGCCCCGGTGTCTCAGGCTCCTTGCACGGCAGGCGGAGCATCTGTGGAGGAGTAGCTGACATCTGATGATTCAAATTGCAGAAATGATCCAGGACAAATTATGAACGTCTGGGTAGTGCCCAAAGATTTGAGCTGAAATGACTTTGCCCTTGGAGTCTTGCGGATTTGGTGAACTCCCGGGGGCCACAGCTTTCCCGTACACAGGCTCCGTAGGACATTGCCCTACAGGTTCTGCTCTCTGTCAACTCTCCTCCCGGCCAGCCGAGTGCCAATTTAGCTTTCCTTGGCCTGGAATGGAAAGGAAGTGGTTCAAGTTTTAGCTTACAAACCCTCAGGGTTAACTGGAGCTTTCTTTGAAATGTAAAGCAGTCCTCTATCAAGCACGGCTTAGGGCATCATCCGAGTATCAAAGGCAAAGATGATTTGATAGACCCTTACAAATCCTCATAATCTTTGGTAAGTAGTGGTCACCAGGGCCCTGGCTCTGTGTTTGCACATAGGGGAGAGGCAAGAGGATAATTTATCCAACTTTAGGGTAATGAAGTGTTAACAAAAACCACATGAAGCTATTATGACAACCACAGGCCACAGACTGCTGGAGGGGAACTCTCTGGAGACTTACCTACTTTCCAGGAACCTTTCTCATCTCAGCTCACCTGAAGGCATTCGCTGAACCCCAAGGCGAGACAGCCCAGGTAGTGGATTCATTAGACTAATGAACAATGCCGAGCGCATTGTCTCTAAAATATAACCCGCTGACATTGATATATATGTACTTTAACTCATTCGTCCCGACTTTATTAGGTGCATATGTCTACAGCAGACACAAATGAAACAGTCTACAACTAGGCTCCAAGCCAAAAACTAATTTATTCTTTAATGTGCTAGTGATTACTTGGAGGTTCCTTGAGCAGAGATGACAGGTCTGAGCTAATGGAGTTGTACTGTAAGTTAATATAAATCATGACAGAGCAATTAATTACAGAAACCACCGCAAATCCCTTTGTTAGTTTTCCCCATCACCAGAAGGATTTAATAATATTCATTTTGCTAAGTTCCAGTGACATTTACAAGTGTTCGGCCATTTTTAATCAAATCAATATCACCAGGCTGCTAAATTTAGTCGAGCTCCTCTTGCAAGTACTGAAACACATCGATACCGTTGCTCCCTTCCGTTCAAAGAGATCCCATTGAAAACCCACACTTCCTCCTTACTTGTTTACATTGAGTCATTGGGATCTGAAAAAAACAAAAACAAAAACAAAACAAAACACAAAAAAAAATCCTGAATATCTAGAGAGCCCTGATTGTCAGCAGGAAGGGATTAACAGGTGGAAGAGGAGACTCATGTCAGAGGAGGAGTGCTTCCCTGTGCCTAACATCCTTCATTAGTTTCCCTTAATTAACCTAAAACAACAACAACAGCAACAAAACAAAACTTGACGGCAGAAATAGATTCGCATTTCGGTAGACTCTCTCAAATGTGGTAGATCAAATATAAAATAAAATAAACCAACAACAGCAACAGAAAACAAAGATGGGACTTTGTGGCCACTGCTACATGTTTTCATGACAAAAGAATATGACAAATGTTCAAAACCCCCCTCGGCTTCATTCCCGTGTCTTCTTTATGCTTTAGACATTTCTAGTTGGCAGCCCTTCAAGACAATTGAATAGGCAGAAATTAGTTGGTTAGTGCAACTGTAGAAATGTTAAATTGTCTCTATAAAGAACAATACAACAAAAAATCTTAATCAGGAATTGATTTCGCTATGGATTTGTGGAGCAAAACGACCTGCTGTTCTTGGGTGCCGTATTGTCAGATCAATACACCAGCTCTGTTCTTCTAGGTCTGTTTTTCCCTGTCAAAGCTCAGTGTTTGACAAGAGCTCTGCCCCTAACTGCCACATCTCTGGATCTTCAGTGTTGCGCCCTGCCTTCTTTTGCGTCACTGTAGATTTTTATTAAGTTTTTATTGACTTACTTTCGACTGGATTTGACATGTCCCTGAATCCGAGCCTTCACACGTGAGGGAAGCATTCTTTCTACAAAGGGCTCTGTTCCCATGCTTTTCTGTTTGTCATGCCTCCTAGATGCTCAGCAATCATTCCTGTTCATCATCTCTTTCTTACCAGACTAATGCCTTTTGGTCCTTTTTTTCCTGTTTTATCCACCTTTTCTCTCTCCTGTCGATACCTAGCAAGGGTGTTTTCACACGATATTGTTCAATAAATGTTCAGTAACTGAATGAACATATGCTACCCAGATGGGAGAGTAAGGAGAGTGGAAAACTCAAATTAGTTCATCAAATAGCTTGTAAGAAAAAGAGGGGACTATAAGGAGATATCGCTAACCTCTAAGTTTAGTTGTAAGCCTAAAGTTGGAGGCAGCGATGCATTTGATGCTGTCTAACGGCAAGTCTTCAGTCATTCATGTTGATCTAAATGGTATTGCTATATATTTTTGTAAAGGTCCTGTATTAACTCATCTCAGCTCTGGGCACTGTGGTATATCACAGATGTCTGTTGGGGAGTCAAAGTTTGCACGTTTTGAGGTTTGTGAGCTTAGGTAAACCCGGATGTGGCTCCTGACCTCGGGGAAGACATGTAAGGTGTTCTGAGCTCATTTCCCCAGTTGTAGCATACTCACTGGAGAGATACGTGGCTGAGGTAAGGCAGCGTCTGAGTTCTCCGAATGGCAAGGGGGAGAGAACGCAAACCTTTCGCAAGCTGTGTGAATCTTCCTGGAAGACACAGACGAATGTCAGCTTTCTCTGTGTGTTGTTTACCGACGTGACAGTGTGTTTGGTGAGCATGTTGCCCCGTCTGTGGGTCCTGGTTTCCAACGAGGAGGCCACTCATTCCTTCTTTGTTTTCAAGTGCACATTTAATGGTGTTTAGTGTCTTCGAAGAGTGTTGTAATAATCACCAATACCTGTTTTTAGAGTACGTCAGTGCTTCAAAAAAAAATCTCCCACCTATGCCAATCCCTTGCTTGCTTGTCTTCTCCCAGCCTGTGGAAAACACTCACGTTTTTGTTTGTGGTCATCTACCCATTTCTGACACTTCATGCAACCAAATCACATGGTAGGAGGTCCTTTGTGTCAGGCTTCTCTCTCTGATCTAAATAGCTTCCCAGTTTTCCTGTAGTACCTGGTATTAGTGCTCCCTTCTTTTTTCATGGGCCAGTAAGTTTTCATTGCAAGGAGGCACCACATTTCATGTGTCTATCAGTTGATGGACATTGGAGGTTGTTGCTACTTCTGCGTTAACAATCATGTACATATTTTACATGGAACTATCTTTTTTTTTTTTTCAGACATACACCTAAGGAATGGAATTTCTGGATCAGATGGTAACTCCGTGTTTAACGTTTTGAGGAACTGTCAAAAGCTACTCTCCAAAGTGGCTGTTCCATTTCACCATCTCACCTGGGATATAAACTTTAAAAAATGCAAAGCTTGTTAAGTAGAAAGTGATCTTAGCTTACCTACATTTGGCAGGCTGCTACTAGGAAGCTACAGATTTTGGGGAGTCAGGGTTCAGTTTATTGTGCACCCAGAGCTATCGCTTCTGTATGACAGACTGTTTAATTAGGATGGGAGGACGGCTGTCAGCAATTCTAACCTGACTTGACCATGATCTTCCTGAAGGCAGGTATGAGTCTTCATTGTATCTGTGCCAACAGGGCCACGACACACGACCTGGCACAGGGTAGACGCTCTAGGAGCCTTTGAAAGAAACAAGGATGACAGGCCTGCTGAATTTTGAATTTCCATCCAAGCAGCTGACCTTTCCATTCCATGAAGTGAGCTATTTAGAAACACTCTCTAGCATATGGATTATCTCTGTCGATGGCGTCCATTCTTCCTCCATCTGTTGAGGAATTTCATCTCCTTTCAAAGTCACATGAGGAGGCCTTGGTGTGTACTCTACACATGATATGAGTGGTATTTTCTTTTAAAAAGCATGTAATCATATCACCTAGACTTGGCTGACATCATAGAAAACTTAATTGGGAGATCAATATCTGGTTTCTTCCCCTTGACAGAATACATTTAATAGGTACTATTAAATCCACACCTCAACACACATAAAAACCTAGCAGTGTTCGGTGTCTGGTTAGTTTGCTTTTATTCTTTAAGATGCTGAAGGGATTTGACATTTTGTTTCATTCATTCACAGTCTCTTTTTTCATATCTAATGAGCACGTTCCACAACAATGGTCCTCAGATCTCCACCATCGGCAGGGGGACGGCTCTCAGGTCACAGGCTAAGAACAACACGGCATCCGTATTGAATAAAAAAGTGGAACTTCAAAGGCAGAGCTGCCTATGAGGTCTCTGCTTTCAGGACCTCATAGCCAGTTCCTCCTGTTTATTATTTCTTGTTTGATTGGATGATAATGTAGTATGTCATTCCCCGGCCCGTGACCTGTGGTCAATTCCCTATGGAGGAGCCAGAGTTGGGGGGGGGGGTATTTTTTCTATCAGCATATTTGTCCCAGTGGGGAAATAATAAAAACAGGAAGAGTGAACACAAAAGACGTCTGAAGAAAGGGAACAAAGTCCTTCATTACTGGGGGGTGGTGAAGATCTTGGGGACTCTGCCAAGAGACTTTTTATCAGGATGGTGATAATAATAATTATTTTCTCTGTAAATAGTGTAGGCGAAAGAGAGGTTATTTTGTTGGTTTCTTTCCTCTTACTTATCTGCAGCGTATTTCCCCTCTTCACTGTGGCAGGCAGGCCACACTCACCCTCACACTGCTGTGATTAGGACCAATTTGTACCTCTGATAACCCAGGCATCGTGTTTTTAAAATGTTGAGCTAGTGGATTTAGTTTTAATGGAAAAATTTTCTCTTAATATAGGACCTACCAGGGCCATGAATAATTAATGTCAATTTATAGCTCAGGGGATGTCTCAGAGGGATCAATATAGTAAATTAACATTCCCCCCCCCAACCTCCAACCGACAAAATATCTTTTAGGTATAATTAAACTTCAGAAAGGTCTACATCCTTTTTAAAACAACAACACCCCACATACAAGTAACATTAGTTTTGTTTTCACCACATCTTATATTTTCCGTATTAAGATATAATCATTTTAATAAATATGTTCTAAAACCATGAGCTGTACAGGGCATCTAGGCTCTGATGGAACAATAAATGAAATGATTTCTGACTGCCATGAATGAGTCTCTGGCAAGGCAGAGAATAAAATGAAAAGTCAACCGTACGAGTGTTCTAAACCCAATCCTCTTGTCCCTTCTGCTCTTCTTAAAAAAAAAGAGTTGGAGCATGTTATTTTCAAAGTATAATTTTCCATGACCAAAGAACACCCAGGCTTTTAGTGGAGATGGTAACACTTGGGAGCTCTGACTTTTATTTTCAAAAGGGTCGTGTCTTTGTCTGAAATATCGAGTCACGTTTGAACATGGCTCCCGCCTGTTTTGTGACTGACAAGGATGGGGATTCCATTGACAACCCCTGTTCTGACATTCCTAAATCTCCCATTTGCCCCGGTCCCTCAGCATCTACCCTTACCCTCCAGCTCGGGGCAGCCCCTCCTTTCTGAGCAATCTCGTCCATCATGGGAACTGTCAGTTGGGTGCCTTTGAGGCCTGGGGCTTGCGGAAGATGTTCTGAGGACATTGTCCATCTGTCATATGTGATTACCGAGTTTCTTGAGCCCTGTAGTTAGGAAGGAGTAATCCTGGCCTAGGGAAGTTGCAGAAAATGAGAGAAGAGGCTAAGATTTCTTTGTAAGTCTGATTTTTCTTTGCCAAAGTGTCCCTCCACCCTTCTTATTGTCATGCTTTATTCCAAGGGGGGAGGGAGGAGGAAAGAATGTGTCCTATACTGAGCTGGAGGTGAATGATGTGGGGCTCCTACCTACCTGGGGGAAACATTTCACCTCCTGTAGGAGGGCAACAAATAACAGACTCCCTTGTCAGAGGAGCTGGGAGAAAACGCAGGCTCTGGGCAGTAGGGCACAAAGGAGACGTTGGGAGGCTTTTCCGAGGAAGTACTTAACTGTGTCTTCAAAACTGAGTTGATACCCGCTGGGTAGACAAGGGGCCAAGGGCATTCCCAGCCCAGAGCAGGAAGGTGAGGGCAAGCGTGGAGGCGTGGAGCCGGCTCAGCGCTGGGACTCGGCAGAGCCTAATTGCTTGGTTCTTCCCGGAGCCCGAAGTCAGGACGGAAGCCGCACAGACCTCCCAGGCCAGAGGCAGATTTCTTTGCAGGCCTCAAAGTAAGTGGTAGCCACCCAAATCTTCAAATCTCTCTGGGAGGCCGCAACTCCCACAGATAAAGAGGAAAGGAGCTTTGAAGAGTCACAGGCCCTTTGTTCGGATGCACTTCAGGTAGAGACTTGCCTGTCAGCCGTGTCCTGCATACTGTCCTGCCAGATGTGCGCAGCCCGGCTCCTTCTCTCTGTCACACGGCCCACAAGGAGTCCTGCACGCCTGTTTGCTGGGCCACCGATAAATGCCTCCCGCACACAATGGCATCATTACAAATGATAACAGGGTCTCCTACTTCACCTAGTAGACACAGTTCCATCGCGTGTCCGTTGTTTTGGAAAGTTGGGACAAAAATATCTTGGGCTAGGTGACGCAGCAGTAACAGGAGCTCACTTCTGTCAGGTCTGGGGACTGGGAATTCCAAGATCAAGCCTTTGGAAGATCTGGTATCTGATGAAGGCCCATGGTCTGGTTGGTAGAGGGCACCTTCTGTCTGTGTCCTCACATAGTGAAAGGGACTGATGAGCTGTCTTGTCTAAGGACACGAATCCCACTTATAAAGGCTCATCTTTGGGACCTAGTGCCCTCCACAGGTCTTACCTTCCAATTCAGTTGCATTAGGGATTAAAGCCGCAGCATATGAATTTGGGAGATGGGAAATATTCGGATCATAGCCTGTGGCTAAGACCCTCAGCTGGCAGAGAGAATATGAGGCACTGTTGTTCGTTTGTGGGAAAATGGGAGGAAGCATATTATATGAATGAAGCCGATCTCAGACAGACAAATATCCTATGTTTGGTTCCAGAATTTTATATAGTCACCTAAAATCATGTAGGTAGATATGCAGTGGAAGCACAGGTGAAAACATCTAGGAAAGCAAAGGGACTCATAGCAGGAGGGAAGATGGAGCAAACAGAGTTTAGAGAAACAGGGCAGGAAAAATAAGATCAGCATACAATATATAACTGTAGAAAAATTAAAATAAAAGACCCAAAAACAAACAAACAAAAATACGCTTTCTGTGGAGCCAGGACTTGCCATATGCCCACGTGCCTCTGCCGGGTAGCTTACATCTGTGTAAGAGTAGGACTCCCCCGGTTTCCCAGAAAACGAATTCCTTAGTCATGGAAGTTTCAAAAGAGGCCCTCACATTTTTTTCCCCCCCTGGCATTTAACTTGCACCAATTCTCCTGCCTCAGCTTCCTGAAAGCTGAGGTTATAGATCTGCTTCCCCAAGCCTAGCTAAGTAGCCCTCATATGTCTTCCTTGGCACAAATCTTCCAGCTTCAGGGTCACGTAAATACACTTCCATCTCTACCCTGTCCCCCTTTCTGAGAGACAAAGTTACTACACATGGTTTAGACATCCAAGGTTGCTGGGTGTGCTGGGCATATAGCTCTGTCTGTTTAGCGCTTGCCTTGCAAGCATGAGGAACTGAGTTTGATTTCAGGACCCATGTCAAAAATACCAGCATCACTCTTCCTTTTGGTTAGAGAAGCTTCCCTTTTCAGATGGTGGTGGCTCTGAAACATCTCTATCATACCTTCCAAGGCTCAGAGTCTATCGCAGAAGAGGTGGCAGAAAAAAAAAAAATGTAACAGCCGAAGGAAGGGTAGGACTGCTTACAAAGCAATCATCCAGACGGCAATTGGCCTCAATTAACATGACCTCACAGTGCCTAGCAAGACCTTCACAAGACCCCCATAATAGAAAGGAAAAGATGATGATAGCAAAATAAAAGAGAGACTAATGGGGAGAGGGAGGGGATATGATGGAGGGTGGATTTGTGAAGGGGAAAGTAGGGGAGTGGAGGGAATTATCATGATTTATTTTCTATAAGTATGGAAGCTGTCAATAAAAAAGTTTAAAAAATTACCAGCATCTGGCACAAACCTATCATCCCAGCTCTGGGGAGGAAGAAGAAGGTGGATTCTTGGGGATCAACTGGCCAGCCAGTTTAGCTTAATTGGTAACTTTCAGATAGTGAGAGAGAGAAGGAGGAGGAAGAAGGAGGAGGTAGGGGTGAGGGGGTGGAAGATGGAAGAAGAAAGGGAGGGAGGGAGGGAGGCAGAAAGAGGTTGGGATTTGGGTGTGGAGGGGATGTGGAGGGGGAAAAGTGTGATTGTGTCCAGCATCTGAAAACCAAAATTGCTATAGCTCAGATGATTCTGTTATTAGGAGCAATCAGCACTGTATATATTCTTTCTTTCAATCCCAGTCCTAGAACACCGATTTCTACCCTTTGTTAACTGAGATAACCAATTATTTTCAACAATATTGTGCGTTTGCAGCCCAAGGTTTTTTTTTTTTTTGAAATATGAAGATTTCTTCCATCCCCACTATTGGAGTAGCATTTTGCACAGTTGCGAGTGGTGATTATAGAGGTGGGAGATGCTGAAGACAAAAATGTAGAGTGGCATATTTCAACTTTGTAGACTATGGATATGGCATGGTGTGGTGACTCTTCCGTTCAGAGGAGGAGGGTCTGGAGGGATGGGCTCAACCACTGTACTGTAGGAAGACCTGGGCATTTGTTCATCCTGTGTGAACTATAAGTCCCACACATTATCTACTGAGTCTTGAAGAAGGCTGAGGTTAGACCAATAAATTCCTTACCCAATAGTTATCATACTTTACAATTTCTTTTGTTTGATTTTGGGGGTTCATATTTTAGTAAAGCTTATTTTTCTAGGGTAACAAAAATTAGGTTAAGTTTCTAAGGAAGGCAAGTAGTTAGGACTCTAGTTCCAGCAACCTTAAGTACAGAGATAGGAACTAACTCTAGTTTGGATCCTTATATAAAATATTACGGGATGCCTTTTGCCATTACATATATAAATGGCCCAATCATTTTGGAAAACTGTTTGATAGATTCTTAAAAACGAAATATGTGGGCTGGAGAGATGGCTTAATAATTAAAGTGCTACTCTGTGAAGCATAATATTCAGGTTTGATTCCTCAGGACCCACACAAACCAGATGCACATGGTGGCACATGCATCTGGAGTTTGTTTGCAGTGGCCAGAGGCCCTGGCATGCCCATTCTCTCTCTACTATATCTACCTCTCCCTTCCTTCTTCCTTCCTTCCTTCCTTCCTTCCTTCCTTCCTTCCTTCCTTCCTTCCTTCCTTTCTCTCTCTTTCTCTTTTAAACAAATAAATAAATAAGTAAATATTATTTTACCAAGAGAAACATGCTCCTCACATGACCTAGACAGTTTAGTCCTAGGTGGTAACCCAGGAAAAGCCGATCTCTAAGGAAACGCAGTCTTGCCATGAACGGGCTACATGTTTCTGCTGTATATTTTTATAATTTATTTCTACTCAGCTAGTTTTGTTTGTTTGCTTTCTGAGACATAGTCTCTTATATCCCAGGATGACTTCAAACTTTCTATGTAACTGAGGCTGGCCTTGAACTCTTGATCCCTATATCTTCACTTCCCAAGAGCTAGGATTACAGGCATGCGCCACTGTATTTGGACTTCTGCTGTATTTATACTGGTTCCCAGCTAGATGCAAACCCAAGCTTTCATAAGAAGAAGAGAAAAAGAACAAATCACGTGAAATGATGGTAAGCAGCAGTTAAAAAGAGTGAACTAGTAAAAACCAACAGTATAGGTTAATGTTCAAACAATTGCACTGAGTGAATGATGTGACTCGCCCTAGAACAGAGCCATGTAATTTCTCCTAATATTTACATTTTAGGAAAGTATAAACTAGTCTGTAATGAAGTGAGCAGACCAGTGGTTGTGTAAGACGGTGGGAAGTGCACTGTGGAGTGATGGGGCTGTGGTTGCAAAGAGGTTTGAGGAAAATCTGGGGTGATGAATATGTCAAGGATCTGGATTATAGTGACAGCCATAAGCAAATGTCCCAACTCTTCACATCTTGCAGTGGAAGTATGGAGTTCACTGTGTACTAACTAGGCCTCAGGAAGCTGTACACATTCTTTCATATGTGTGCGTTTATGTGGGGGGGGGGTGCATGTGTGTAAGTGAACATGTGGAGGCCCGAGGGCAACCTCTGGTGTCATTCTTGGAAACACCGTCTACTGGGTTTAGACAGGGTCTCTAATTGGCTTGGGCCTCACCGGTTAGGCTAAAGTGGACGGTCTTCTATCTGTGCCTCCCCAGAGCTTGGATTACAGGTGTGTGTGTCAACATGCCTGACATTTGTATGTAGACACTGGGTCCAAAGTGAGGTCTTTATGATTGTAAAGTAAGCACTGTACCAGTTGTGTTATTTTCTCAGCCCTAAGAGTTCTTAACAAAAATACTAAAAGCTACTTTCTTCTATATCAAAGCTATCAAACAAGTTATTCTGTTTGCTCTCTCTCTCTCTCTTTTTAAATATTTTTATATTTATTTATTTTTTTGAAAGAGAGAGAGAAAAGAGAGAGAGAGAGAGAGAGAGAGAGAGAGAGAGAGAGAAAATGGGTGTTCCAGAGCCTCGAACTCTATACAGATGTGCCACCTTGTGCATCTGGCTTACATGGGTCCTTGTGAATCAAACCTGGGTCCTTTGGCTTTGCAGGCAAGTGCCTTAACTGTGAAGCCATCTCTTCAGCTCTCTCTCTCTCTTTGTCTTTTTTCTGAGATCTAGAGCAGGGTGTTCTGGAATTTACTCTGCAGTCTCAGGCTGGCCTTGAACTCAACAGCAATCCTCCTACCTCTGTCTCCTAGGTGCTAGAATTAAAAGCATGCTCCACCATGCCCAGCTTTCTGTTGGCTGCTTTGATTTTAATTTAGCAGATCCTATGCCTGAACCTTTACTAGAAAGACCAATTCTAGTCACACCAGAATCTTCACTATAGTAATAATGATAACTTGTTTTCACCGAGCACTTTCTGATCCACAGTGATACAACACTGCTTATGTCACAGGATGCTCATGAAAACCTCCTGATGTCGAGTCTGTAAATAACTCCAGAGGAAACTGAGGCAGCGAAGTTTGGTAATTATCATAACATGGACTAGGTGGAGAGAGTCCCAAGGCACAGCCATATACGGTCCTTCTCCTAACTCTCATTCACAGGACATAAATATGAAGCTATTTGGCAAAGGCAAAGACTTAAGGCAGAAGCCAGGTCTCGTGGCCTGTAACCCTGTGGCCATTTCCCATGCCCTCTATCTGGCTTCCTGGCTCTCTGGAACTGGAAATTCTTTTCTGAGCTCTAATTCCCCACAGTGCGGCTTCCCTGCTTGTGCTCAACCCCCCTTCTGCTGGGCTGAGTGTCGGGGTTCTGAGCTCGTGGCCTTTTTGGTCTTCATGTCCACCTGATGCACAGGGCTTTGCACCTACTCCCTCTTGGCTCTGATGAGTTACAGCTGACCTATTCCTCAGGTGGGAGAAATCGGAGGCCCAGAAGGGGATGGGTCCGTCTTAAGGTCAGGACACATGGCAAAGTCTTTCTCAAGGCACACGGTAGACAGATCAAGCAAGAGAGGGCCCGGGAGGAAAGATGAGCAGAAACGCAGGTAGAGGTCAGACAGGGAGACCTCACGCAGTAAAGCTCGCAGTAGCTGGGAAGTCCTCAGAGCTAGGCGTGTCCCTCGGGGCATGCTGGGTAAGAACTGACCTTCATGAGAGACTGGGTCAACATTTCATTTCCTTTTTTTAAAAAAAATTTTAAATTTATTTTTAGTTATTTATTTGAGAGTGACAGAGAGAGAAAGAGGCAGATAGAGAGAGGAGAGAAGGGATGCACCAGGGCCTCCAGCCACTGCAAATAACTCCAGATGCGTGTGCCCCCTTGTGCATCTGGCCTAACGTGGGTGCTGGGGAATTGAGCCTCGAACCTGGGGTCCTTAGGCTTCACAGGCAAGTGCTTAACCACTAAGCCATCTCTCCAGCCCAACATTTCATTCTCTAAAATGCTCCTAGAACGTCCTTTCTAGAGGCTGGCTGTTCATGCGAAGAACAGAAGGACTGATGGATCCTGGCATTGGGCTGACTTTGGGTGGATTGACAGGAATAACTGGGAGTGACCCCAAAAGAGACCTCGCCAGGTGTTGTGGGCACACGCCTTTAATCCCAGCACTCGGGAGGTAGAGGTAGGAGGATTGCTGTGAGTTCAAGGCCAGCCTGAGACTACATGGTGAATTTCAGGTCAGTCTAGGCTAGAGTGAGACCCTACTTCAAAAAACAGAAAGAAAAAAAAAAAGAACCTCATAGTCTTATCATAGTCCACCACTTATCATAGCCAACCTCCAGATGGCTTCAGATTCTCTTTCTCTCTCATTAGTAGGAAATACAGAACAACGATGTCACACCTGAGGAGGTTCAGGCACAAGGGCTGTTTCTATTTTTCTTATCAACTCTAAATCTGACTTGCTAGAACTTTGGAGACTCTGATATCTTGATTTGTGCCAGGATTGTTTTCTGGAAGCTCTTGTTTGTATCTACTTAAAAAACAAAACAAACAAACAAACAAACAAACAAAAACCCACCAGAACAATATCATTTAAGCAGAAAGAAAATTCAACAGGTTTTCAAACATAAATTTAAAGTGGTTGCATGTGAGTCGTCAACAGAGAGAACTTGTGATCCAAGTCGCTGGAAAGTCTTCAAGAATCAATACACCAAAAAAAAAAAAAAAAAAAAAAAAAAAAGTGGGTGAGTAACTTAACAGCTTTAGGGGAATTGAGTGTGTTCACTCAGCTATTCATTCTTCCTTTAATTTGGTAACTAGACACATTTCCAGCAGTACCAGACACAGACAGATAGATGCTGAGGATTCAGAACTGAAAACTGAAAGTGGGCTTAGCAAATGGGTGATGGTGGAGAGAGAGAGAGAGAGAGAGAGAGAGAGAATGGGTACACCAGGCCTCTATCCACTGCAAACGAACTCCAGATGCATGTGCCTCTTGTGTGTCTGGCTTACGTGGGTCCTGGGTAATTGAGCCTTGAACCTGGGTCCTTAGGCTTCACAGGCAAGTGCTTAACTGCTAAGCAATCTCTCCAGTCCTCAGGGTACATTTCTTAGTCATTCTATCCCAGCAGGATTCTCCCCTTGGTTATTACTAAAAGAATGAATAGTAGCAGAAGGGCCTTGGCACGAAGACATTCTTCCCTCTGTTTGTGAAGAGCAGTAGAAATATATGAGATTGGATGGACAAGGGGCACATTTACTTGTGGCTTGACAACTTCATATAATGAAACATTGCAAATGCATGCTTGTGGTGGCTTGATTCAGGTGTCCCCCATAAACTTAGGTGTTCTGAATGCTAGGTTCCCAGGGGATGGAGATTTGGGAATTAACGCTTCCTGGAGGCAGTGTATTGTGGGGGGCCGGCTTATGGGTGTTATAACCAGCTTCCCCATGCCAGTGTTTGGAGCACTCTCCTGTTCCTATTGTCCACCTGATGTTGGCCAGGGGGTGATGTCCACCCTCTGCTCATGTCGTGGTTTTCCCCTGCCATCATGGAGCTTCCCCCTTGAGACTGTAAGCCAAAATAAACCTCTTTTTTTTTTTTTTCCACAAGCTGCTCTTGGTTGGGTGATTTCTACCAGCAATGCTAACCTGACTGCAACAGTGCTCATCTAAAATGATACGCAATTTAAAAATTAGTTTTAACTGAGGCCTTAAATGAAGTACTGATATTGAGAGCAGCACTTGTCTCGGAGCCTATCTGTTTGGACGTGTATGCCTCCCCCATCGTTCCCTTCAGGAAGCAGGGGTATCGCGTCTCTAAGTCTGTGAGTCTGGTCTTGGTGCTTCCCGTAAGCCCACCGCGCGTCAAGCTGGTAGTTGATCTTGACAGGAAAACTTGGAGCAGGTCTTGGGGAATGATTCTGGCATCATATGCTAGAGTGGAATATGTTCTCAGGCTGTAACAAAGTCTGGCTTGGGCTGCTGAAAGAAAGGTAGCCACTGGCTGGGAGACAATGAGTGCAGGAAAGTCCCCAGCCTGTCTCTGTGACGTCCTAGGGATGGGACCGTACCTAGAGAGGGAGAGGAATCCGTGAATCTTGAGTCTGCATGGGAATCAGAGGAGCGACGGTTACACATGCCAACTTAGAAAAAGAACACCATCACCAGGCCCTTCCGCTGCAGTGTTTCTGATCCAAAACTCTTCATGTGGAAAACACGATGCCAAGAGAAGAGCGAATACTTCAGTGGTTTTAAAAAATGAAGTGGAGAGTGAAGTCTTGGGCACAGGTGTACCTGCTCCTGCAAATGCAAAATAGGCAAGCAGAAAACTGGATGGGAAAAACCCTTCCATTTCTTATGGCCAGGATTTCAATCTATCTGTAACAATTCTGAAAAAAAAATTTTTTTTTTCATTGTTTTATGTATGGGCTTAGTTGATAAGAAGTAATTTTGTTTCTTTCTGGTAAGATTGGGATTTTTGTTTTCATCCACCCAGGAGCCCACTGAGCTCTGGCACAGATAAACACTGATGCAGAGTCCTAGCTTGAAGGGTATTGTGGTTGGCTGATTGTAACTCAGAAAAGGATATTTTAAGTGCCAGGGAAGGGACTTTGCTTGTCCCGAGCCTTTTGTATTGCTGTCCTTGAGAACAATAGAGAATGTATGGCCGTGCTCCATGGGGCGTTGATGTCTAGGGTAAGAGTGATACCTGATTAAGGCAAAGTGGGGCATCGAATCACTTGAGGGTGGTGGCAGGGGCAGAACCAAGTGCAGGTGAAGGAGTTCCAACGACAGTGGGCAGGACAGAAACACCAGTAAGGGGGTGATCGTGGGGCCAGCATGCATAGACCAGCGTAGAAAAGGCAGGCTGGACAGAAGGGTCAGGCTATAGGAATAGGAGGGTTAACTTAACATGGGACACAGTGGCTGCCACTCCCTGATAGATAAACTATGGTAAAAAATTATTTACTTCATGGAGGCCAGTAGACCACACAGATGGTCTTAGGATGGGTCTTCTGGGGACAGTTGGCCCTGTCCTTCAGGTTCAGGGAGCACAGATTGTCTCAGATGTATGAATGTGACAAATGGGGGTGTAGTCACCCCACCCTTTATATTAGTGGGCAGGGTATAGCCGTAACCCTTCTTGTTCCTGGGACAAAACACCTGCCGGGATTGGTAGAAGGAAAGGGTTTGTTTAGTCTCATGAATTTTTTTTTTTTGGAGGGGAAATTTTCATCATAATGGGTAAAGCATTGCCCGGGCAGGAGACAGGAGCAAGAGCAAGCTAGGTGACACTAGGAAGTTAAATCCCAAGAAGATTCCTTCCCCTCCCCTACTGGAAGGTCTCCTCCAGCAAGCCTCCAACCCCTGGGGACTTACAGTGAGGTTTAATCACAAAGACATGAGGCTGTGGAGGACAGCGAGTTCAAAGTGCCACGCAGGGCATGCGCCATGGAATTCAACTGCCACTTCCTTAAGATGGAAGAGCTGCGTTCCACGTGGATAGATATTAGTTGTTAAATGGAAGTGGGTGTTGACTGTTTCTACAGAGAGAGGCAAAAGAAAAAAGCCTGGTAGAGTGACAGTAACTCCAGTAACTGGAGGCCATTCTGAGGCAGAGGTGGCGCATGATGACCACTGGCCATGGTGGCTTTGAGAGGGTCTGTGAGGGGAGACTTTAAGTAGCACATGGGAGACGAGCTTCAGTTTGGGGGTGGCCTGTAGTCTGAAGTAGAATAATCCATGCTAGTGCTTGGCTCACTTTCTCCTTTTTTGGGGGGTGGGTGGGTTTCAAGGTAGGGTCTCACTCTAGCCCAGGCTGACCTGGAATTCACTATGTAGTCTCAGGGTGGCCTCAAACTCACAGCAATACTCCTACCTCTGCCTCCCAAGTGCTGGGATTAAAGGCGTATGTTACCATGCCCGGCTCACTTTCTCCTTTTATTCAGCCCTGTGTCACCTACACTCAGGCTAGGTCTTCCTTCCTTGGTTAAATTTCTCTAGAAGCGCTCTCACAGACACACCCAGAGGTGTGTCTCCTAGGTGACTCTAAATCCTGTCAAATTGGAAATGACCATTGCCCTCTCACCCGGTATTTTGTGGGAGGTACACACACACACACACACACACACACACACGCACGTGCACGTGTGTGCATACATGCACACAGGCATGCACAGCCATGGCGGTTTAACCACACAAATTCACTTTCATATGTTTACGGAGGCCAGAAGTCTAAAGTCAAGGTGTCACTAGGGCTACGTTCCTTCTAGATGGAGGCAGGAGGGATAAATATTTTCCCTTTTATTTGGCCCCTGTATCCGTCAAAGCATCTGGGTAGGGTTTTCAACTAACTCCTGACACCTCTCTCCTCTGTCTCCCTCTCCCTCTCACTCCTTTTTCCTTCCTTCCCACCCTTCTGTGTTTCTCCCCCCTGTGTATATACATCTGTGCCTTTCTTTCTCCCCAGACTTTCTTTCTCTTCCCTCATGATTCTGACACCCTCCCCTGTCTTTTTTTTTTTCATTTTTTTTTATTTATTTGAGAACGACAGAGAGAGAAACAGACAGAGAGACAGAGAGAGAATGGGTGCGCCAGAGCCTCCAGCCACTGCAAATGAGCTCCAGATACATGTACCTCCTTGTGCATCTGGCTAACGTGGGTCCTGGGGAATCAAGCCTCGAACTGGAGTTCTTAGGCTTCACAGACAAGCGCTTAACCACTAAGCCATCTCTCCAGCCCCTTCCCCGTCTTTAAAAGGACCCTCGTGATTACACTGGATGCACTGGTTATCCATGACAATTTCCCCATCTCAAAATCCTTAACTTTTCCCCCATCGGCAAAGTACCCTTTGCCATGCAAAGTAATAGTTTCATGATTCCCGTGATCAGGATAGAGAAAACATTGGCTAATTTATAAACAACAACAACAAAAAGTTTATTGCTCACAGTTTCTGGAGTCAGGCAAGATCAAGATAGTAATCCCTTCCTGACACCTTCCTTTGCCCCTATCCTTCTTCCTTCCCCAGAACAACTTCAGCTGTTACTGTCTGTCACATTTCTTACTGATTTCGTTACTCTTGTGAGTAACTCTTTCATTCTTTTGCTCCCGTTGGCCTCTTCTCCAGTGACCTCAGCATCTACCGTGTCACAATCAGAACCTCATCACGACCAATGACAGAAACCTGCTGATATTGTCCATGTTAAGTTTCTGATAACTCTCTCTCCATTCTAAAATCCCTCCCCCCTACAAGTAGACTCTGGAATTCATTGACCTTACTATTTATTATTTATTTACTGATTTATGAGAGAGAGAGTGAGAGGCAAATAGAGAAAATGGGCACACCAGGGCCTCTAGCCACTGCAGCTGACCTCCAGACGCATGTGCCACCTTGAGCATCTGCCTTACATGGGTATTGGGGAAATCGAACGTGGGTCCTTAGGCTTTGCAAGCAAGTACCTTATCCACTATACAATCTCTCCAGTCCTTTCCCATCTTTTCATTATGGTTTGTACTTTCATGAACTCACAAATCTCTCTTCCTTGTTTATATTCCATGGTCTAATGTCAGATATAATGTAAGGAATTAACGTTGAGTGACATTTGGAATCATTTGTTTAGTGCTAATTTAGAGGTGAGATCTGTTACTGTATAGCAGGGATTCTTAAACTTTTCTACTCATAACCCCTTTTTGTCCAGAAAATTTTTATAGCACCTTGAATATATAAGTATATAAGATAGGTATACAAATCAAACATTTACTGATAACAAGAAATCAGGAAATTTGTTACAAAATAATGCTTTGGTATGCAATATAATTCTTCAAGTTATTAAAGATGAAAGCTAAGTTGCATGCCAGTGAGGTGGATGTGCTTGCTTATTTATATCAAGTCTTATCTGAATATTTGATAGTACAAGATACAAAGCATCTTTAAAGTGAGTTGATCAATAGATTATTGTATTTTATTATCAGTGTTGAGAATGTCACTTTGAATAAGTATTTATTACAAATGGCAGAAGTGAGTTATGGCCATTTCAGAAATTGTTGGAAATTCTCTTGAAACACTGACCCAAAATCTATTCAATGATTTTTTTTATTATTTGTTTATTTATTTATTAATTTATTAATTTATTTATTTGAGAGCGACAGACAGAGAGAAAGAGGCAGATAGAGAGAGAATGGGCACGCCAGGGCCTCCAGCCACTGCAGACGAATTCAGACACGTGCGCCCCCTTGTGCATCTGGTTAATGTGGGTCCTGGGGAATTGAGCCTCAAACCAGGGTCCTTAGACTTCACAGGCAAGCACTTAACCGCTAAGCCATCTCTCCAGCCCCATTTCAATGATTTTTTTTTCTTTTCTTTTCTTTTATTATTAGTTACATATATAGTGAGTATACAGCCATGATGGTGGCATCGTTAGCCTTTTCCCTGCCGTCCCCCCTGCAGATTGTGGGTGTTGCATTGTGGGGTGGCCTTCAGTTATGGGGGAGAGGCAATGTCTCTTTGTATAATGACCCAATTTATGGCTTTAACAATCTTTCTGCCTCCTCTTCCGCAAATTTCCCTGAGCCATGTTGGGTTCATTTTAGGCCTATTTCAGTGATGGGAGGTCTTGGGAGTCTCTGTGTCTCTGGATATCTGATTTGGTAGGAGTTGAGTGTTCTCTGTGTCTGTCTCCTTCGCCCTTGTGCTGGTACCAGGTTCACCGAGAAAGCAGCTCTTTCTCAGTACCCTCACTAACTCTATGGCTTCAGCTGGTCCCCTGGTGGGGCGCGATGGGCTGAATCTCTCCTCAGGTTCTGCGCCCATCTGAAAAAGAGAAGGAAATTCTCCAAGGGAGAGTGATGTCAGTGCAAGATACATGGATACCCATTATCATTTCAGAGAGAATTTAATAGGTGTAGGCCCTCTTGTAGCCCACTATTAATGATTTTAAAAAAAAAAGAAACTCAACTTATCAACTCAAACAGTATTGAAAAAAAAAAAACAAGCATTCAAACACAACAAAGCAATCCAAGGGGATACTAATTTGATACTTAAATGCTTAGCAATCATAGCAGGGAAACATCGCCTTTCTTTTCCATAACTAAGCCCTTATTTTCTATAAGAGCGGAATATGTTCTATGTACAGGAACAACACTGCAATTGATAACGTGTAATGATAACCTTGAGTCTGAGTAGAAGAGTGGCAGGCAATGCCCACTGCCCAGCCATGAGGGCATGGGCATGCTGTGTGTTCAGCACCAAAGTGGAGTAGAGTCACGTGATGCAACCTGGGTACGTACTGCCAGGACTATCTTGGATTCATTACACGTTCGATGTTTTTTAGGAAATATTTTTAAATATATTTGTTTATTTGAGAGAGACAGAGAGAGAGAGAGAGCGAGAGAGAGAGAGAGAGAGAGAGAGAGAGAGAGAGGGAGAGGGAGAGGGAGAGGGTGAGAGAGAGGGGGAATGGGCATACCAGGGCCTTCAGCCACTGCAAACGAACTGCAGACTCATGTGCCACCTTGCTCATCTGGCTTTACCTGCGTCCTGGGGAATTGAACCTGGGTCCTCTAGCTTTGTAGGCAAGTGCCTTAACGGCTAAGCCATCCCTTCAGTCCCTACACGCTATTTTTAAACATACTTTTGATGTGTGTGCATTTAGAATCCCTTTATTCGTGATCCCAATCTCTCATGTGTAGTGCAGGAGTCTCATTCCAGAACTTTGTACTTGTCACGGAGAAGACCCAAAGCTCCCGCGCAGCTGGATGGTTAGGATGCAGAGATGCCCGACCTCTCTCTTCCCACTGAGGAGTAGATTAGGCCAGCATTCTTTATGCCTCAGTGGTTCCAGTTTCCCTCTAGCTGCACTCAGTCTTCTTTGTCCATAATTTGGGTGGAAGGCGTTTCTTTGGGATTGTGCAAAGTCCCAGGGAAACTCTCAGTCCTCCCTGTCGATTGAAGTTGCTGGCTCTGGTCCTATTGTCTCCCCTTCCATTTGGCTTTGAGAGTTAGGGGAGACGTTACACAGAGTGGGAGACACTTGAACTTGGATTTGAAGGATTGCTAGGGTTTTGCTGGAAGCAATATAAGAATTCTCACTGGCAAGGAAGATATTTAGTGGAGATATTTTTTTCCCCTTCCTTATGATATTTAGGAACATTTAGACCTCAATTCCTATGTGTTCATACATCATATGCTTATGGCTCAAAATAAGTATGATTAACCAGATAGAACCAATTTTACAAATCCTCTTTTTAACGTGTAAAGTAAATATTTTTAAGAAGGAGGCTTGATTTATTTACATTTTTAATTAAATGAAAATTACAGATAAAAGATGCTATACCACTCATCTTCTTAGAAAAGAAAATATTGCAATGCAATTAAAAGGACGCCTCAAATTATAATTAGATTTGAAATTTAATTATGACTGGAATACTCCATCCTTATGCACACTGACACCTTGTTGATACATAACCTTCAAAGCATTTTTATTATATTTACTCCAAGATCTTAATCGGTGCACTAAATAACACCCTTAGATCCCTGAAAAGTATTATAATTTCAGCAATGAATCCAATGTTTGCCTTTTTTTTTCTGAGAATAAAAGTACTGCATTTTAAGATTCATGGTCTGATCACTCATGACTCTTCCTACAAGTTCTGGCAGAGAACATTGGTATTCTCTAGCAGAGAGGAGTGGCTATAACCACCGTGTCCTTAGCTAGGGAGGGCTTGCTTTGGTGAATCACCACGGGCTGATTTCTTCCCCATTGAAAGAGCTATGCAATTTCAGTGTCTACTTAGGAATCATATATCCAGAAACAAAATTCCTGTTGTGGAAAGTAAATATTTTTTTAAGAAAGAGGCTTGGTTTATTTATATTTTAATTAAGTGAAAATTACAGATTTCATACACACACACACACACACATACACACACGGAGCTACTTGATGGAATGTATTCTGCTGTGAGCTCTGGTTAAATACATTTGCTATAATTAACTTCCTATGGCATCATTTGACACTTCTTGCAGCTTAGAAAACAATAACTTTCACAGTAAAAATGATTTAGCTGCAGAATAATGTGCACTGCTAGAAATGTTTTGAGATAAAGATTTCCCAATATGCAATTATTATTAGCTTGATTTGGAAAATATTGTATAAGAAAAAAAAAACTATTTAAGGAATTGCTACTTTAGTTTATCCAGCATCAATGCATTTGACATAAATAATGAATTTTCATTCATCTGTAAAATTCTGAATTCATAGTCTGGAACTTTTCATTGTAAAATAGTTGCTTGTTAACTACATAATTGAATATATACAAATATGTATACAAGCAACTTATGTGCTCCACACTTCCTAAATTCCATACAGTGCATGATTGCCTGTCAACATTAAATTGATTAGTTGTTCCCGGCACTACAAATAAAACATATGCCTTTATGAACCCAAAGAAGAAGAAATCAAAGAAACAACGTTTGGTCAGATAATGGACTCATTTTCATCCTACTGAGTTTGAACTCAGCCCCTCCTAACTGAACCAATTTTCACCAGACAACTATATGAACTGAATGTCTACAAATGGCCTGCCTCTGTGGTCCTCTGTATAGGCAAACCTCTCATTGAAGTCCTTATCTCTTTTGAAGGGACTTCAAAGGTCCATTGAAATCCAAAACTTTCCTTGAAGTTAAGTCAAGTTTTGCCTGATTTAGGGCTGCAGGATCTCATCGAGAAAAGCCTAGGTGGTTAACAAGGAAAGGACATGTTAACCTGGTTGGGTTTCATCACAAGTGGAATTTGGTCTGACAATTTTGGCTCCGTCAGGGGGGTTGAAAGCATATTCAGCTGTGTAAATGATAAAAGGATTCCCCTACCTGGTTTTCCTAGCACAATAGCTGAAAGACCAGCAGGTATTCCCAAGCATCTTTTAGCGCATATCCCAAACTGCTACTCCAGCTGGTTCTTCAGTGAATGAACACTCACCCTGCTGGGAAAGCGCTTGAACCCCAGAGTCATGGACAGCGAAAACGCAGGTGCCTATGTAAATCGGTCATTTCCTTAAATAGTAGTGATTCATTCTTGTTTCTCTAGGTGAGTTCAGCTGATAATGACCACCGACATCCAGGTAGCATGTTTCTGTTCACAGGACAGCTTTCATTGTGCACCGACTCCATCAGGCTCCAGTCAAATCCCAAGAGATGAAGAAACAGACATTCAAAGGAGCAGGTGACTCGCTCAAGGTGACACAGACAGTAAGGGTGATCTAGGATTTGAACCCAGACGTGGGGACACAGTGGGCTTTCCGGTCGAGTATGAGTTGCTACTGGGTGGACAATTATTGCCTCAAAGAACATGATTACTTTGTCTTCTCCTTTTGGGTTATGTTGGAAAATACACAGTGTGAGCGACTGGGGGACTTGCTGAAGGCCGAGGGAACACAGACAGGTAGCACAAGGGAGTTCTGCTACCAGCTAGGAGCCCATGGCCAAGCATGGAGAAGAAGATGGCAATTGTTATGAGAGCTTTCTGACTTTTAACTTTTTTTTTTTTTTTTTGAGGTAGGATTTCACTCTAGACCAGGCTGACCTGGAATTCACTATGTAGTCTCATGGTGGCCTTGAACTCATGGTGATCCACCTACCTCTGCCTCCAAGGGCTAATTATTTTATTATTTAATTGCAAGGGGAGAGAGAGAGAGAGAGAGAGAATACGAATGGGTGTGCCAGGGCCTCTTACCCCAGCAAACTCCAGACACGTGCCACTTTGTGCATCTGGCTTGACATGGGAACGAGGAATTCAACCCAGGCTATCAGGCTTTGCATGCAAGCACCTTAAGCACAGAGCCATCTCTCCAGACTGTTTCTCACTTTTTAATGACAGCATTGATGTTAGTGTAATATATGTGTAACATACATATTATATCTATCATATAGACTGTATCAGTTGGGTTACTGTTTTCAGACACCTTGTTGGTTCTTGGTTTGGCGGGTGGGGTTTGGATCGACCTAGGCAGTGTGGGAAAGCGAGCTGCAGCTTTAAGAGGAGTGCTTCCCTCCCGCTCCTCCTGTTCTAGCATTTACCTGGGGAAAGGCCCATGGCAGGGAGGAGACAGGTGGAACAGACTGCAGCCTTACCTGTAGTTTGGATCTGAGCTCAGCCAATCTGAGCAGATGCCAGTGGGAACCCCGCAGATTCCAGCAGCGCCCCAGCCAGCAGGCAGACCTGTGAGTAAGAAACAAACATTCGTGTTTGTAAGACGTTGCAAAGTTGGGGTTATTATGTAGTGGCATCTCAGCAAACTTGACAGCTTAAAACATTAAAAAAAAAAAAAAAAAGCTATTGTAGTCTAACTTAAGCATTACCTGTAGATGAATGTAGATTGTAGGCCGCCAGCTCAGGTTTTGGAAAATGAATAACATTCAGATCTCTGGCGGGGTGGGGGGGGAGTTATGCCAAATGTTGGTTGCCTGTTGTGGTGGTTTGAATAGAATAGATGGCCCCCAATATATTCAGTTGTTTATTTGTTTGTAGTTTGCATCTCTAGCCACCTGGCTGGAGGCAATGCCATTGTGTGGATCTTAAGGTGTGGTGGTGGGTTTGAGATTTCAATCTAAAGATATGCAAAGTGTGCCTAGCTGGAGTTCCTGAAGTGTGCTGTGCTGTGTGGCTTTTGACCTTTAGGCTTGTACTTCTCTCTCTCTGCTTGGTCCTGCGAAGGCAGGCCAGTTTCTTCTGCCATTATGGAACTTCCCCTGGATCTGTAAGCTTCAATAAATCCCTTCCTCCATAACTGTGCCTGGTCTGGAAGTTCATCTCAGTGAACCTGAAGCTGTCTGATACACATGTCAACTTCAAAATGTCAGGGCTGTGATTTTATTTAAAAAAGTATTTTCTTTAGTTATTTGGAAACAGAGAGAGGTAGAGAGATGAGAGACAGACAGAGAGAATGGGCTCACCAGGGACTCCAATCGCTACTCCAGATGCATGCACTACTTTGTGTGTCTGGCTTTAAGTGTGTACTGGGGACTTGATACTGCGACCCTTGGCTTTTCAAGCAAGTGTCTTAGCCACTGAGCAGTCTCTACAGCCCAGGGCTGCTATTTTAATGACTGACACCCACATTTATCTGCTCCTTGTCAGGAGAGGTGTATAAACTGAGGCTTAAAACTCATAAAGATGGAGTGAAGTGAGGGTTTTTTTTCCTTTGGTACTGGTGTTTAAATAATTAGTCTTTCCCTCCCTGTGTCCACACATGCAGGCCTCCTGCATAGAGGGAGAAGCATCCACGTTTGCCCCAGACAAAATTTTCCGGGATGTTCTGAGAAAACCATGAGAATCTGTTTTCGCTTTTAACACTCTATCCTCCTTCACTTTCAGAGAGCAATCTTAATTATTGAAAGAAATATGGCATGCTTACTATGTCTTAGGAAATACAGTTATTTCTTTTACAGAGAAAATGTCATCTGGGGATGAAAGTAGATTGACTTCTCTGAAGAACTCGAGGGGAGATTAGCATATGGTGTCACACAGCGGAGAGAGAGGTGTCAGTACTCTCCCCTTCCTGAGCTGACTGCTCATTGAAGGTGATGAGACTGGAAGAGAGAGAGAGGGTTGAAACAGACCTTTTTGAACTACGTGCCTCTGGCCCCAGCAGAAAAACCATCTAGGACTTCTGGACCTAAGTCTCAGTGCTGCTAAATCTGGACTCAGCTGGGACCCTTCCATTGGAGCTGCCTCATGGTTATAAAAGCCTGAAGTGATGACACAGGGCTGGTGGATAACCAACTCCTGTATGACTTCACTCCACATCCATCACTCCTCTCCCCACCCCCATGACAACAAGTCTCCATATGATCCCCATCACACAACAGTTAGCCTGGCCCAACAGGCAGCTACCCAGATTTCTATGGTAACTCAGGTTCCCAGGTTATTAGACCTGTCAGTAGTTTCATTCTGTTACTCAAATAATGGTTTCAGTTTAATTGTGATACATGTCCCCAAGGAGAAATGCAGGGTGCTGTATGGTTGTATTTATATAGGTCCTAACCAGGCAGTGTCACCAATGAAAGATCGTTAATAACACTTAAAAATGAATCTGGAAAGGCAGGTGAGTGAGACATCGTGAAAAGGGAAGGGGTTATGTGAGTTGTGTGGGAAGAGAGTGAGAATGAGAGAGAGAGAGACAGAGAGAGAGAGAGGGGGGGGGAAAGGAGAGGGAGGGAGGAAAGGAGAGAGAGAAGTTGTGTGCTATTAGTTACAAGGTCTGAGAAATATGCTCTATGAATGATTCTGGCATCCTCCTCCTTCATCCCCAATTTAAAACCATGATCTATTCCACGAACTGAAAAAGCGCATCTGAAGAGGTTAAACACTGCTGGACAAAATGAGAAATAAAATCAATAAGCATTATGGGTAAGAGCCTGGAAATGAATGTCAAATAGACCTGGTTTAAATCACAGTTTCCTGCTTTCTGGCTTTATGACCTGGGACAAGCAACTTGTTTAACCTCTCCAACTCTCATTTTTATGTTTTTCATGTGCAAGACAAGAAAAGTCATGCATTATCTCAAACCGCTACAGCAAGGCCAGACACCGAGCTACATGGAGACTGTTCTGACCGGCTCATTGCGAGCACGGCCACACAGCAGCTGCCAACTGACCAGGCTCTGACCATGGGGCATTCAGCCCATGAAGGGTGGGCAACGTGATGCCGTTGGTTCATAGCGTATTTCTAAAAGTTTGACTAAGCGTGCCGATTCACCTAGGAAGAATGAAAACCTGCCCTTAAAGTTATTTTCTTGTCTCTTGGGTGTACTTATCTCCTAGGGGCTACTGTTAGTAAAGCAACACACACTGAATGACTCAACTGGCTTGCAGTTTGGGAGCTGGGAAATTCAAACTGTACTCCTGCTGAGCCCCTAGGCGGGATCCTCCCTGGATCCCACTGGAGTTGGTATTCCTGGGTCCCGTTTGGCTTCTGTGTCAGTCAGCACCCCCATTTCCACCCCAGTTCTGGTGCCCTATGCTGCTTTTGCCCTCGCTCTTTCTTGCTTCTAAGGTCCCCTACTGTCCTGGGTTAGGAGCTACCCCAATGAACATGTTTTAACTCTCTTTCCAAAGAAAGTCACCTTCAGGGGTGTCCTGCAAATTTGGACTTAACCTTTTGGGGGATACAGTTCAACACACCGCAGTAGGTGACAAAATGGTTATAGATTTAGCTTTGATTAAGAAGATGCTATTTTAAAAATATTTTTATTATTTATTTGAAAAGGGGAGAAAGCGAGGAAGGGGAGGGATTGAATGGGTTTTCTAGGGCCTCTCGTCACTGCAAACAAACTCCAGATGCATGTGACACTTTGTGCATCTGGCTTGACATAGGTACTGGGGAGTCAGACATAGTGAGGTGGGGATAGACTTTGCAATCAAGTACCTTAACCACGGAGAAATCTCTCCAGCCCACTGGAGGATCGCTTATATAGGCTTTCTAATCATCTATGATTGAGTTTCCAGATTATTTAGAAATTCCTGCCTTGGTTATCTAAACAGGTATCTAAATATGAATATTTAGAATATATATTTTCTATTTTTAAATATATTTATTTACTATTTATTTGCAAGGAGAGAGAATAAGAGAGAGAGATTGAGAATGTATATGTGTGCCAGGACCTCTAGCCACTGCAAACCAACTCCAGATGCTGAGCCACTGTGCGCATCTGGCTTTACATGGGTAGTGGGGAATAGAACCTGGGTCCTTAGGCTTTGCAAGCAAATGCCTTAACTGCTGAGCCATCTCTCCAGCCCTATTAAAAGCATATATTTTTTTAAATGTCCAACTGCATATGCATCCTCTCGGGCTTTGTGAAATTTCTGTTATCTGTTGTGATAAGGAAAAGGAGGATTGAAGAAATCTGTATAAGACAAAAAGTAATCATGGAACTGGCGATAGAGAGAGAATAGTGTGCCAGGGCCTCTAGCCATTGCAAACGTGCTCCAGACACATGTGCCACCATGTGCATCTGGCTTTACGTGGGTACTAGGGAATCGAACCTGGGTCCTCTGGCTTTGCAGGCAAGCACCTGAAACACTCAGCCATCTCTCCAGCCCTAAAGCCATCTCTTAACTTGACCACAGATTTTCCAGTAAGGTTGTTTTTAGTGGGTATTGATGGGGACTTCACAAGCTCTTGTTTGACTTCAAACTGAAGCTAAGCTGAATTTGTGAGTCCTTTGACGAGGCTCCACTCACTGTGTCTTTTATTCACTCAGTGTATGCGAGGTTCATACGCAGAGCTTAGAGTGGTGATGTCATCTGTGGCCTCCTAAAGGAATTAAAACTGATTTAGGATTTTAAAAATTAAGGAACCTTGAAAAAACTGCTGGGTTGGTGGCTCACGCCTTTAATCCCAACACTCGGGAGGCAGAGGTAGGAGGATCACCATGAGTTCAAGGCCACGCTGAGACTACATAGTGAATTCCAGGTCAGCTTGGGCTAGAGTGAGACCCTACCTCGAAAAACCAAAAAATAAAATAAAATAAAATAAAAATAAAAACTTTCCTTCTTGAGAAAAAAAAAATTAAGGAACTTTCCTTCTTGAGACTAGATCAATGATTGAAAAACATCTTTAATCATACATTGAGAACATATTTTCAGCTGGAGTAAAATAGTTCAAGGGGATTGTGTCCTTGTGAGAGGGAGTCAGGTAGCTTTGTTGGGCAGATACGGTGACTGGGCCCATGAGAGTATCCTTAGCAGTCTCCACTTTGCAAGAGGCCAAAGTATGATCTGACTTCTTCTCTCTTCCCTAGATTTGTTTGTCCACAAACATCCTGGGCCCCTCCTGGGAAGGAGCTCTGCTTTCCTTGGATTTAATCCTAACAGTGTGGTTGGTCACGTTCAGCCCCTCCACCCCCGAGCCTGGCGTCAGGCTAGCCTCTTCCTGAGTCAGCCCCTAGCCCAGACCAAGCAGCTGTCTCTCTGGCTCACCTGAGCTGGAAGGCATGACACATCTCCTTAAGGTTATAAATACATTGTCAAGCGGAGAGCAAGCTCTCTGGGCTGTCTGACCACGCGTGATAAGCCTCCAAGTTCTGGTGAGTTTGAAAACCCCCTGACCCCTGCTTTCCACATGGGCTCTCTCCCTTTTCCTGCCCTCCACTTTCTTTTCTCTCTCTCCCTCTCTCTCTTTCTCTCTCTTTTTCCCCCAGGCTCACCATGTGGGCTCTCAGACTGCATGGGTACATCCATTTTCCTTCTCTTGGTTCTGTAATTTAATAATTTAATAATTATCCTTCTCAGTCTTATTTTATTCCATTCTAGGGTTTGGGGTTCACTTCACTTCCCCCTTGGTTGTGTGGTGGTAATTAGACATCTACAAGATCAATACCTACTGTCTGCAGGTGGCGCTGTCCCTCCCTACGTGATCTGTGAGACTAAAGGCAATGAGGACAAAGTAGTTTTCCCACATCCCCCCCAAAGACCTAAGAGAAATCTGAGGACATCAGTCAGCTAAGGGCTTTTCATCATGGTCTTCCTCCCTCCCCTCCACCTGGTCTTTCCTTCAAGTCCTACTCTTAAGCAGAGTTTCATCTGCCCTCAAACAAAAGGTCCAAGTCCTTTCTCAGTAGACTAGAGGAAGAAATTTATATTTAAACTGGTGACTTTCACATGTTATTTATTATCCCTCAGTGGAGATATTTTTATGGGGATGGACACAGCAGCTTCCGGTAGGAAAATGGCTACAACCTGTGTTTCCTGTGGTGGAAGAATCATTGACTGTCAGCAGCTGGAAGAGTCTATCCCTGGTTGGGGATTTATGCGTGGAGTCCCTGAGAAACATCTCAGGAGAAGATGGCACTCCTCCAGCTGGTCAGCTCTGTAGCCACCGGGGGAAGACTTGTGACCTAGGACAATTTAGCCTCCGGGATTGCCAGTTTACTTAAGTGTCGAACTTTAAAATCAGAAGCGAAACTCTGAAAGGGATGGTGATGAAGGGCTTAGAAATACCACTGTTAGCTTAATGGGGGGTGGGGGAAGAAGAAGAAATCCATGCTCTTTCACTTTGGGCCTGAATTATTCCTATCATTGTTCCCTTAATCTCAGCCACATTTCCTTTACTATTTCTTTTAAAGTCAAGGTGAATAAACATGTGCAAAATGAATATAGTCAAATACTGAGGAAAACCTTTAGAGGTTCAAACAAGGGATTGTTGACAGTAAAAAGAAATAAAGTGAGGAAAATAGGTAAACTGGAAGGATCTCAGTTGAAATAAAAAAAAAATGGAATATGTAATAAAATGAGAAGCCTGTCAATAAGTGAGCAATGATAAATACACTTCTAACACAGAAATACAGTCACTGGGGCTGTAGTAGAAAAAGCACTCGCTTTACAAGCACGAGGACCTGAATTTGGAGCCTCAGCACCCATGTGGAAGTCAGACCTCGCGTGAACCTATAATCCCAGTGCTGGGCAGGTATAATCCCAGCTGGTTGGCCAGCCAGTGCAGCCAAAGTGGCGAGCTCCAGGTTCAGTGACGGACACTATCTCAGAAAATAACGTGTAAGGTGTCCGTGTGTGACTTCCACATGTGCACACACACACATGCGTGCGTGCCCACACATATACAAACATGTATATGTGTAGTCACCAAACACGTGTAAAACAGAATAAAAACCATACACATTTCTGTTTAAAATTTTTTTCAGCCATTTAAGTGGGAAAATTGAAGGGAAGAACACAGAATATATGAGAAAAATCAAACACTAACAAAAACAGTCTTGTAGACTTTTAAATTTATTTATTTATTTATTTTAGAGAGAGGGTGAGCAAGAGAGAATGAGTGTGGGTGTACCAGGGCCTCCTGACACTGCAAATGAACTCCAGTATGTTCCACTTTGTGCATCTGGCTTTATGTGGGTACTAGGGAATTGAACCCGGGTCATCTGAGCCATTTCTCTAGCCTTCAAATAGAATTTTTTAATAAGGTTTTCTTTTGAGACAAGGTCTTATGTATTCCAGGCTGGCCTCAGATTCCCTATGTAGCTGAGGATGAGCTTGAAGTTATGATTCTCCTGTCTCTACCATCTGAGTGCTGGGATGGCAACCATGTGCCACGATTCCCAGTTTATGCAGAACTGGGGCTTGAACCTAGGGCTTTGTGCTTGGTAGGCAAACATTCCCAACTTCACCACATTCCAGCCCATGTAATTTTATTGTTGGTATATCATAGAGTTGTCAGTGTTATTTTTGTGAAAAGCTGTAGTGGTACTCTTTTGTAAAATTTATTTAATTAATTCTTTTATTTGAGAGGCAGAGAGAGAGAGAGATGAATGGGCACACCAGGGCTTCCAGCCACTGCAGATGAACTCCAGATGCATGCACCACCTTGTGCATATGGTTTACATGGGTTCTGGGGAACCAAACTTAGGTCCTTTGGCTTTGCAGGCAAGCACCTTAGCCGCTAAGCCATCTCTCCAGTCCTGACACTTTTTTTTTTTTTTTATACTTGAGAAACAAAAGCTGAAATATGTTAAGGGATGGACCACAGACAATATAGCAAGTGAGCGGTAGGGCACAGGGCAGGAATTGAGAACTCCAGATCCGCCCAGCCGGGAATCAGGGCTTGGAGGGTCCGCCCAGTGCTGTCTTCAAAACTGCGTCTTCCAAGCATGGGATAAGAGTTCAGCACCTGCCATTCTCCGGGAGAGTAGTAGAAAACTAGTAGAAAAGGTTGCAGTAATAGTCATCCGAAATAACACTTTTTGAGATGGGCTCAGGTAACTGAATGTGACGAGTTGTAAAATATTTGCAACAGTAAAATATTTCTGAGTGCACAATGACCAGCAGTAAATTCAAAACCAAGTGTGTGATGAGCCCAAGGTATTTCTGGCCGTATTCACGCATGCTGGGTTACGTGACTTCACTGAGGCTTTGGTCCTGAGCACACCGCTTGCGAATGGTGTGGTGCATGTCGTCATAACGTTGCCTGTGGTCTCTCAGAGTTTCTGTGATCTTGGTGTCTCACTCAAAGAATTGAGAAAATGGCACACACAGGTAGTGAACCAGCAAAAAACTTAAAATTCTTTATTTATTTGTGTGTGTGTGTGTGTGTGTGTGTGTGTGCATGTGTGTGTGTGCGAGCTCAAGTGTACGCCACGTCCTCTTGCCACTGCCAACAAACATCAGTTGCTTGTACCACTTTTGGGCTGGCTTATGTGAGCGCTTGGGAACTGAACCTGGGCTGCCAGCCTTTGCAAGCAAGGCCCTTTATAACCACTCAGTTATCTTTGCCGTCCTAAGAAACTTTATTAAGAGCAAAGTGATATTGAATATTTGAACTCATTGCCAAAGGGGCAGTGGGCCATTTGAGTGGACAGGACTCAAGGGCTTCCGGAGGTGGTCTGGAATTTTTCTCGTTGTGGATTTTAGGGGGTAGGTTGCTAGGGGTGTAGTTTGGGTGGTCCTCTGGTTTGATTGACAGGCTTAGGGTATATAACCCTCTCTCTCTACTGCTCATGTTTCCTCCCATGATGCATCTGATCTTAATCATGTGTACACAGGCCAGGTATCTGTAGGCCTATGGTGGTAAATAAGGGCTTCCCTGTAAAAGTTTGCTCAGAGGACACAGTTTGCCTCTGCGCCAGCTCAGGCTGGATGGCTCTGTGCTGTTCTGATCCTGGAAAAGCTAGGACGGTGTTTGAATAGATAACCGGTCATGAAGAATGGTCACCAGCAGGAAGGAAGACCTAGCTCGATGTTTCGGGCAGGTTGAGCATGCAGCTGGGCACAGGTGTTTTTCCCCAGGTGCCCAGCAGGTTGGGAGGTGTGTTGTTTAGAAGGGAGCTTACTGCTCCCTTCAAGCAGCACCCCAAGTGGCTTAACTCCTCCCTGCGTCTGCTGTGCTGGCAACACTAATGCCGACGAACTCTGCCTCGCATACCTTGGCTTGGACGGTACATTAGGACGTAGGGCACTTTTACTATATATTCTAAGTTTTCTACCCTTACAGAAACATGATTATGAAAAGCAAAGATTATTTTTTTAATTTTTTTTGTTATTTTTATTTATTTATTTGAGAGTGACAGACAGAGAGAGAAAGAGGCAGATAGAGAGAATGGGTGCTCCAGGGCCTCCAGCCACTGCAAACGAACTCCAGTCACGTGTGCGCCCCCCTGTGCATCTGGCTAACGTGGGTCCTGGGGAGTTGAGCCTCGAACCGGGGTCCTTAGGCTTCACAGGCAAGGGCTTAACCGCTAAGCCATCTCTCCAGCCCAAAGATTATTTTTTAATATGTTCCTGTCGCTGATCCTCACCACGTATGCGGGTGCCAGGGATTGAACCCAGGTCCTCGTGCTTGAACCGCGAGCATTCTTACCCACTCAGGCGGCTCCCCAGTCCCAAGGCGTCTGTCTTCCGACTCGGCGTTTCGTATGAATCTGCGGTTGTCAAATAAATTACAGGACATCTTGTTCTATTTTGATTTTGGCTAAACAGAAAATGTTATTTAGTAAATGTATGTACTGTACAATATTTGTGTATATCCATGCGTGTATATTCTTCAAGCATTTATGGTGTGCGTGAAATTCAGAGTTCACTGAGCGTCTGGTGCATTTATTTGGTAAATCGAACGCCTCGGTAGCTGTCTGGGGAATGCATTGCAGATGTCCCAGACAAGCACAGCTCCCCTCTCAGGAACCGTCAGCAGCCCTGAGGTTCATCATGCATCAGCTCTGTCTTGGCCACTAATCAAGATGTGGGCTTCCCTGTGACAAACAATGCTGGTCACCACGGAAAGCTCCTGCCTGATCCACCTTTGAAATCTTCTTCACGGCCCTGGACTTGGTCTCGACTTATTCTTGGCGTGAGGGGAATGCCGGGACTCACATGTTCCTGGGTGATGGAGGTCATTTTGCCCTTACGGAGTTGGGGAAGTTTAGTTGGTTATATATCTCCAATAGACATAAAGCTGCTTGTGATATCTGCTCACAGAAACTGAGGTTACACTGTGGAGAACAAACCGAAAACCTTCCTTAGTCAACCATGAAGTTCCGTTCTTCCAAATACCCACCTTGTTCCCTCAGAATCCTGTCAGCGCTGACTTCCCTCAAGATAGCACCCTATGGCATAGAAGAACCAACAACACACACACACACACACACACTTACACATACACACACACACACACACTCACACACACACACACACTCACACATAAACACATTCTCACACAGAGAAAGAGAGAGAAAGAGAGAGTAAGAGAGAGGCTGTGCATGCCTATCTTTCTACTCCTGACAGGGAGGAGACAGGAGGGTTTAGGAGGCTCCCATGAGCTCCAGGCCCAGTGAGAGACCATGTCAGGAGTAAGAAGAAGGAGTGATACAGGAAGACACCTGACATCTTCCCCATGCCTCTGCATCAGGTGTGCAGATGTGCACATCTGCACATAGGTCTGTGTACAACACACACACACACACACGTAACAGCAAAAAAGAATACATATGACTTACTGTATCAGAGTAAGAAATTTGTCTGAAAAGGATAGACTATTTGCGAAGGACCATCAGATCTTGAAACCCTCTTTCTTCTACATAAAAGATAACTTGACATAATGCAGCACTCTGCAATGTTATTTTCTTCCTTTCTTTTCCTCCTCTTTTCTCTTCTTTTCACTTATTATTATTTCACGGTTGTGTGTATTTTCTGCTTTATGTCTGTTTCCTTTCCTTCTGCCCTTCTTTTTTCTTTCCTTTTCTCCTTCTTTTCTTCTTTCCTTCTGTCTTCTCTGCCACCCTTTCCTTCCCTCTTCTTTTCTAAAGGCTTTCCGTTGTATTGAAGTAAGTGTGACTCACACACAGGGGACCACTTGCATAGCAATATCTTACATTAAGGAGATAGCTACCACAACCTGAGGTTGGGGACTCCGACAGATTTGATGGTAGGACTGTAGGACTGAACAGAAGGGGAGAAAGTGGGACCCTGCCAGAAGACTAAAAATCCTTTAGTTGGTGAATTTAAGAACCCTATTCCTTCACCATGCCATTAGCAGGAATGGGAAGTTCAGACGAGAAGAGATAAGTTCAAGCAAAGTTAGACAATTAAGATCCCCAGCTACATACCTGCAAGCATTTTGTTGTACATTTTTACCTCCAGGGGTAATGGATATAGATGCAGTTCTATAAGATTGTGTTGTTGGGCTGGAGAGATGGCTTAGCGGTTAAGTGCTTGCCTGTGAAGCCTAAGGACCCCGGTTCGAGGCTCAATTCCCTAGGACCCACGTTATCCAGATGCACAAGGGGGCGCACGCATCTGGAGTTCGTTAACAGAGGCTGGAATCTCTGGCGCTCCCATTCTCTCTCTCTCTCTCTCTCTCTCTCTCTCTCTCTCTGCCTCCTTCTCTCTGTCTCTCTCAAATAAATAAACAAACAAACAAACAAAAAAGATTGTGTTGTTAAGCTGCTGGTCACTAGCGTTCATTTAAGCCAGGATAGTACAAGAGTTCTTTTGCTCTTTCAAAAAAAATTAAGTTGGGTTAATTATATCTTACTTTGTTTTTCATCTCTGTGACCCCAGCTGTGGTTCCTGACGCATTGGCTTGTTGCCTGATAGACGACAGTCTTACTCTTTGGGTAGAAGGCTGAACATTTCACTCGTTCCCCTGAGCAGCAGACATAAGTGAGGATGAGCTCTTCGAGCTTACACTCGACATGAAGCAAACCTTATGCATCGATCCAGACATGCGACTGTCGTCCCAGGCATTTCTTTTTTTGGAGGGGGTGTTCATATGTGTGAATGCATGAGTATGCTGAGGTCGAAGATGACTTTGGGAGTCAGTCTTCACCTTCCTTGTTGGAGGCAGGGTCTCTAGTCCATCACTGCATTGGAAAGGCCAGCTAGCCCATGGGCTTCGAGTAATCCTCCTGTCTGCTCCTCTCTTCTGGCCCTCAGCATGCTGGGATTGAAGATGCTTAGGCTACCAGGCCTTATGTGGGTGCTGGGGATCTGAACGCAGGTACATACGCTTGTGTAGCTTATGCAGTGACTATCTCCCCAGCTCATCGTTCAAGATAGTTTAGTACCTGGCCAGACTGAATGATGGAAAGGAGGGAACAATTAAGAAAAAAAAAAAAACACAACATGGTACATTTTACATCGAGATGGAGTCTTAGAAGTCATTTATCCTGGGCTGGGGATATGGTTTAGCGATTAAAGACACTTGCTTGCAAAGCCCTGATGGACTGTGCTCATTCACCAGTACCCATAAAGGCAGAAGAACAAAAATGCTTATGCATCTGGAGTTTATTTGCAGTGGCAAGAGATTTTGGTATGCCCATTCTCTCTCTTTCTCTCTCTCTCTCTTACACATGCTTTCCCTCGCTCTCATTCTCTCTCTCTCTCTCTCTCTCTCTCTCTCTCTCACACACACACACACACACAAGTAAATAAATAAAATACATTATTATTGTTGGTTTTACTAGGTAGGGCTTCACTCTAGCTCAGGCTGACCTGGAATTCACTCTGTAGTCTCAGGGCGGCTTTGAACTCACAGGATTAAAGGCATGCACCACCACACCGGGCAGTAAATAAAAATACTTTAAGAAAACAAATAATCCTTTGGATTGACTTCTTTTTAGTTGTGGTCTGTGCCTAGTGACAGTGTCATTTCCCACCATGGGTACACTGGGATTTGCCATTCTCCCATCCTTGCCTCCCTGTTTTTTACTCAGATAGGAAGCACATCTCATTACAATGAATTTGTCTTTGTTTGAAGTTGTATTTACATAAGTGACTCATTTTGAACAGGATACACATGACTTTTTTTTTTTGTTCCAAAGATTTTATTTCTGTGCCATATTTCTCTGCTCACATCAGTCCATTTCCTTTTTTAAAAAATTGACAACTTCCATATTTATAAACAATATCCCGTGGTAATTCCCTCCCTCCCCCCACTTTCCCCTTTGAAACTCCACTCTCCATTCTATCCTCTCCACCTCTCAATCAGTCTCCCTTTTGTTTTAATGTCATCATCTTTTCCTCATATTATAGTGGTCTTGTGTAGGTAGTGTCAGGCACTGTGAGGTCATGGATATCCAGGCCATTTTGTGTCTGGAGGTACACGTTGTAAGGAGTCCTACCCTTCCTTTGATTCTTACATTCTTTCTGCCACCTCTCCCGCAGTGGACCCTGAGCCTTGGAAGATATGATAGAGATGTGTTTTAGTGCTGAGCACTCCTCTGTCACTTCTTGTCAGCACCATGATGCCTTCTGAGTCATCCCAAGGTCACTGCTATCTGAAAAGAGAAGGTTCTCTAACCAAATGTGAGAGTAGCATTAATATAAGGGTATGAACATTAAGAGAAGTGCTTACTGGGCAGTTTGATAAGCATAGTATATACATTTAGCCAGACAGCAGCAGATGTTATACCCCTAGGGCTCATGACTACCCGTGTTGTAGGTTTTCAGTATCAGGGATGTATTCCCTCCCATGGAGTGGGCCTCCAGTTCAATTAGAGGGCATTTGATTTCCCCACTATTGCAGCCATTGGCTCATTTGGCCTGGCTGGCCAAATATAAATGTCCACTTATATTTGTAGTGTCCACTGTTGAGTATCTTCACTGGTGATTTCTCTCTCTCCCATTGAACTGCACACAGCATGGCTTTTTCCAGCTTTCTGTCTGCTGGTCTACATGGAGGAGGTTTTTATATGAATTCTCAGTTTGCTCTGTATTCAATTTAAACACATTCAGTGGACAACTAAAGAGTATGTGAACTCTTGCAAGAGACTATAGAGAACATAAACTTGCCTGAGACAAAGTTCTTACCTTCAGGGAGAGGCAAAAACAACAAAAACAACAACAACAACAAACCCACATGCTCAATTCTGCACCAATGGACCATTACGTGAAAGGGCAGCACCACAAAAGAGTCTGGGACCTCTGGGTGGTGCCAGTTAATAATCTATGGGACAGGCCCTGAGTTCTCAGACCAATAGGTTCCTGTGAACTACCACAGGACAAGTTTTCTATCCTGGCACATTTCCATGGAAACCCCAGAAGAAGTAGGGCAGAGTTCATTTGTTTCTCTGGAGAACCTCTTCAGGCTTCCCCATGCACATAGCATATTTTTTTTAATATCATCTTGAGAACAATTCATGTACAGGAGAAAAAGAAACTTTGGGGGACTAGGGAGATGGCGCAGGAGATAAAGCACTTGCTGTGGAACTGAATACCTGAATTGAAATCCCCAGACCCTACCTAAAAAAAAAAAAAAAATAAAATAAAATAAAAATAAAAATAAATTGGAAGCTGTAGCAGGCATCTGCAGTCCCAGTGCACCTACGGTGAGAAGAGTCTCCCAGAAGCCCAGGGAGCAGGGAAATCAGAGATTCTGACTCAAATCAGGCGGAAGGGGAGGACCGGCCCAAATGTTGTCCTCTGACCACACACATGCACTGTGACATATGTGTGCCCACACTAGCACCCGGGAACACATACAAACACCTGACCGGAAGCAGCTTGTATGAGGACAGGTTTATTTCAGGCTTACAGATTCCAGGGGACACCACCATCAATGGCACAAGACGCTGGCTCCCTTTAGCACCCTCAGCAGAGAGAGAAACAGCAGCGGAGCCCACAGCCAGAACTCAGAATGCTCTGAAACACACCTTACGGCTGCCCGCAGTGACCCCTGCCTTCCACTAGGGCTCTGTCTGATGGAAACTCAACTTGCAAGATCAATCTGAATTAAAAAAACAAGAAAAAAACAATGTCTGAGTTGGGGCTGAAGTGATGGCTCAGTGGTTAAATGTGCTTGCTTGCAAAGCCTGTTGTTATGAGTCCAATTGACACACAAAGTGGTGCATGCGTCTGCAGCTTGTGTGTAGTGGCAAGGGGCCCTAGAGCATCATTGTCCATTCTTTCTCTCTCTCTTCCTCTTCCCTCATTCCTTCCCTCCCTCCCTCCCTCTCTTTTTATGTGTATGTGTCTCAAACACATAAATAAAAATAAATGTCTGACTTTATGGGACCATGCATGTAAACCACCATGTGTATCACATGAAATTAATTTAAAGAGTACATTTTGGGGCTGGAGAGATGGCTTAGCGGTTAAGCGCTTGCCTGTGAAGCCTAAGGACCCCGGTTCGAGGCTCGATTCCCCAGGACCCATGTTAGCCAGATGCACAAGGGGTGCACCGTCTGGAGTTCGTTTGCAGTGGCTGGAGGCCCTGGCGCACCCATTCTCTCTCTCTCTGTCTGTCACTCTCAGATAAATAAATAAAAATGAATAAAAAATATTTTAAAAAAAGAGTACATTTTGGATAAAGCATATTTTCAAAGAATAATCCACTCTGAGAGAATTAGCAAAAAATCGGGGTGTTTTATTTCTCCACTGCTCCTCCCAGGGCTGGAGAAGCAACTGCATTGTGCTCTGAGCAGGCTTGGGTGGGACTGGAATGTCTGATGCAGCATGGGACCAGCTTGGGAGGATTAGAACCCAGAACAGAACTATAGAGTTCATGTAAGTGCAGGCACATAAATTCTAAGTAGGTCAAGAGAGACTTGATTTTTTTTTCTTTATTACCCACTGCAACTTCAGTATATAAAAAAAAATGACAAAATACTGTGGAATTAAATAAAACAGAGAAGGTTGGTGACATTTACTGGATAAAGGGACTTATGCTATAACATTTATATTTAGATTAAAGCTGTGATGAAAAGACAAGGAATTTAAGTGAGTCCTCCTTGGGAAACTTGGCAGAAAGCCAAGTGAAGATACTGTGTGGTAAGAAAGACGGCACCAAGAATGCAGGAATAATGTGGGGGAGGAAGCAGAGATGACAGCCTTCAAGGTACTTGGTTTGATCTCAGGGTATTTGGGTGGAATTGAAAGGTGACAGGGAATAAGTAAGTAAAAGAGAGTAAGAGGACTGGAGGGATGGCTTAGTGTTGAAGGCACTTGCCTGTAAAGCCAAAAGACCCAGGTTCGATTCCCCAGGACCCACGTAAAGCCAGATGCACGAGGTGGCTCATGTGTCTGCAGTTTATTTGCAGTGGCTAGAAGCCCCAGTGTGCCCATTCGCTACATCTCTTTCTCTCTCTCACACTCACAAATATTTTTTTTTAAAGACAGTAAGAAATCCTCCCACCTTTGATCCTTGAATACTGTTCTCGCGGTACAGAGCCGAGGAAGTGAGGGGAGGAGGTGAGAGCGCAAGTAAGGTATTGAGAACAAGGCCGTGTACTTCCAGCTACTTAGTGAAGAGGAACGCTGAGTTGTCAAGTATTGCCCGTTAGTTTGCTCTAACTTTTTTCTTTCTTTTCTCTTTTTCCTTCCTTTCTTTCCTCCCTCTCTTTCTCTCCCTTCTTCCTTCCTTTCCTTCTTCCCTTCTTCTCTGTCCTTCCTTCCTATCTCTTTCTTTCTTTCTTTCTTTCCTTCTTTCTTTCTTCCTCCCTTCCTTTCTTCCTTCCTTCCTTCCTCCCTCCCTCCCTCCCTCTTCCTTCCTTCCTTCCTTCCTTCCTTCCTTTCTCTCTCCTTCCTTCCTTCCCTCCCTCCCTCCCTCTTTCTTTCTCTCTCTCTCTGTTTCTTTCTTTCTTCTCCTTCATCCCTCTCTCCCACTCTTCCTTTCCTTCTTTTACATTATTATGCTTTCACAGTTTTTCTACCTTCTCCTGCTGATACAAAACTAAATGATTGTCTAGGCCATACCTTCCTGAGCATGACTATTATATTTCAGTAAGAAAAACAAATAGGAGGATTTAGGGAGAGGAAGCATGAATATACCTATAACCACTTCGTCAGATTTCTGTGTGCTTAAGGCGTGAATGCTGCTTAGAAGGAAGAACGGAAGTGTTGAAGTTGGGAAGAAAAGTTTTATGAGTGTCAATCAACATTAGAATTTTCATGAGGATCCCTCCAAAAGTCTCGATAATTTAGGTGCATATAATCTGCTTGCATCTCCAACTGATCTGACTGAAAGGTTGGGAAATCAAGGTAACTGACTAGATGGGATTAACCTGCTGATTGCATATAAACCGCTGAAGTGGTACCTGACTGTGATAATGGTGGAGCAATAATTTGTGGGGCTTTTACTTTCTGATTAAAAAAAAATACAGCAGAAAAATGTTTCATGCAAATTCCAAAGGGGCTGGCAAATCCAGTTTGACTGGTATTTGGACTGAGACATCTAGGAGTTTTGAAAGCCCGTCTCTGTTTCGTATGTGGCTATGAATCAAAGGACGTAATTCTGATTTATAAAGTGATATGTTCACTAGTCCGGACATAGGTAAGCTAGCCAGAGAGTTCAAAGTTCACGCAAAGGTCTCTGGGGAATAGTATTTGGCTACCGCAAAATGGAAACTTTTTTTTTTTTTTTTTAACTTTCTTTCATTCTGGTCATTCTTCTTGGTACCTGAGAAATGAAATCATTTGGAAAAAAAAAAAAAAATATCTGGAAGAGAATTGACCCACCACGCACATGACACTTATTTTCATTTTATTCACATGAGAAAAATCAAAGCCCCTACATGTCAGTGGCCGGATGAAAGTCGCACAGTGAAGGGTGGGACGCTTCCCGTGCAGTCTTTGAATGCCTCTGTGGCACTCACGGGCTTAAGCTCCTTAGCTCCGAACCTCCCAACCCCGGATAATCTACCGTCATTTCTTCCTGGCTTAATCTCTGTCAGAAACTTCCACATGTCATCTTTGTTCCAACCGCCACTAAATTACTCAGCTCCCCAAGCATGCACTGTCTCTTGCTTTGCCGGGAGCTGGGAGGCCACATTTCTCCTATGTTTGACTGATCACTGTCTCTCTCTTTCCTCCTAGTCGTTCCCCGGACTCACTAGGACTTGCAGAGCCCATCGCCTGACTTTCCTGGAATGGACAACTCTCTCCCCTCCTAAGCTCACTGCTCTCTGTTTTAAATGCCTCACTAATATCAGATTCTTTTTTTAAGTTTTTTGTTTATTTTTATTTATTTATTTGAGAGTGACAGACAGAGAGAAAGAGGCAGATAGAGAGAGGAAGAGAGAGAATGGGCGCACCAGGGCCTCCAGCCACTGCAAACGAACTCCAAACGCTTGCGCCCCCTTGTGCATCTGGCTAACGTGGGTCCTGGGGAATCGAGCCTCGAAGCTGGGTCCTTAGGCTTCACCGGCAAGCGCTTAAACACTAAGCCATCTCTCCAGCCCAAGTCTGCAGATTCTTTTATTTATTCATTTTTTTTTGTTGTTGTTCATTATTTATTTATTTGAGAGTGACAGAGCGAGAAAGGCAGGTAGAGAGAGAGAATGGGCGTGCCAGGGCTTCCAGCCTCTGTAAACGAACTCCAGATGCGTGTGCCCCCTTGTGCATCTGGCTAACGTGGGTCCTGGGGAATCGAGCCTCGAACCGGGGTCCTTAGGCTTCACAGGCAAGCGCTTAACCGCTAAGCCATCTCTCCAGCCCAAGTCTGCAGATTCTTAAAAAACGATGGTCATGGCTCCATATGAGATAGCTGAAGGCAGGGTTGTGAAAGAAGCTGTGAAACGGTGAAAAGGTTTCAGGATGTGCAACGACTCAACGTGAATCCAAAGCCAAACGCACAGGAACGCGAGGTGTCTGTGGCGGCGCTCACCCGTGTGGCATTGCGCAACTACGCCACAGCTGTGGCTCCGAACACGCAGGCACCCTCTGCCCGGTGCCTGCTGTCAGGTCAAGTATTGCCGAGAAATGCTGGCCCAAACACCTGGGCTCAGATCATTGTGTGTTACGAATTACAGTGTTTTTCACTACTATATGTGTGAAGTTTTCTGCTTTTATGGAAACATAATGGTTTGCTTGCAGAATTCAAGGTCTTTTGATATTTTCCTATTATCATCCATTGCAGGTGAGTATCACAGATTTTTTCAAATGTATTAGACAAGCACATCTATCTAATTAGTATGCAAGTTTGATTTCATCTTTAATAAATGTGCCGCAGTATGTATACAATGAACTCCTTTAGAATACATTCTTTTAAAATATTTTATTTATTTATTTGCAAGCAGAGAGCAAGCGTGAGAGAGAATGAGAATGGGCACAACCAGGGCCTCTAGCCACTGCAAATGAGCTCCCGATGAATGCACCACTTTGTGCATCTGGATTTATGTGGGTACTGGGGAATCGAACCCAGGTTGTTAGGCTTTGCAGGCAAGTGCCTTAGCCTGAGCCATCTCCCCAGCCCTAAGTTAAGTTTCCTTGTTATTTATTGTCAGCAAATGTTTGCTTCACGTACCTGTTCCATATACCTTATATACATGGGGTCATGAAACATTTCTTGAGCCTAAAGGGGTGGCTAGTAGAAAAGTTTAAGTACCTCTGACTAGATCAAAGTTCCTTGAGGGTATAGGTTATGCCTTATTTGAATTTTCATGACAATTTTTGTAACCGTAAGGATACTAAAGGCAATAATGTGTTTACTGAATATCACAATGAACAGGCATTGCATTATTGGCGCTCCAATGGTGTTATTGTTACTGACTCACTTGAAAAAAATACTTATTTTATTTTGAGAGAGAGAGAGAATTGGCATGCTAGGACCTCAGCCACTGAAATCGAACTCCAGATGCTTGTGCCACCTAGTGGGCATATGCAACCTTGTGCTTGCCTCACCTTTGTGTGTCTGGCTTACGTGAAATCTGGAGAGCCAAATGTGGGTTTCGCAGGCAAGTGCCCTAACCGCGAAGCCATCTCTCCAGCCCACCGACTCATTTTTAAGCACAATACATGGTAAAGGGTTGATGTCTGGAATTAATACATCCACCTAGGGGTGATGTTAATGCTTGGATGTGTGTCAGTAGTCCTAGTCCAGAGATATTTTTTTGGTAGATCCCGTTGCTTCTAAAATTTTCTTAGAGAGCCTGCTTGTGCTTTAAGATTTATGGCAATCTCTTCCTGTCCTGTAAGACATCATGTATTAAATGAAATGAGATGAAATACCAAAGACCAAAGTCAAGTGTTTTTTTTTTTTTCCATGGTAGGGTCTCACTCTGGTCCAGGCTGACCTGGAATTAACTATGTAATCTCAGGGTGGCCTCGAACTCATGGCAATCCTCCTACCTCTGCCTCCTGAGTGCTAGGATTGAGGGCATGCACCACCACACCCTGCTCAAAGTCAAGTTTTATCCTGCTCTTATTTCTTCAAAATTTCACCCACGTTATGAATTCACAGTGGAAGAGAAGACAAGGAAAGGTCATAGAGCTAACATACCAGCATTCATAGGTCCTTGACCTTTTTCTTTGTGCTTCACAAAGCAGAATGAAGGGAATTGGGTAGATGAAAACCACCACATATTTAAATTTTCATTCAAGAGCCATGACAGTTAAGATAACAAGCTCATTTTGAAAGTAAAATTTTCTAGGGCTGAGAGATAGCTTAGCAGTTAAGGCTCTTGCCTGCAAATCCAAAGGACCCAGGTTCGATTCGCCAGTACCCACCTAAAGCCAGATGCACAAGGTGGCACATGTGTTGGCAGTTCATTTGCAGTGGCAAGAGGCACTGGCCTGCCCATTTTCTCTCTTTCTCACTCTCTCTCTCAAATTAACAGATAAAAATATTAAAGAAATCATTTCATGTGTTTCCAATTCATCCTAGGGCAAGGAACTACATACACATCACTGTAGTGGGGGAGGTCCTGAACTCACAAGACGTCGTGCAGAACTTTGTATATTCACAGTTTCTCGTGAGCGAGTGTGTGCAGCCCTTATTGGACAGTCAAAGAAACGAGTCTGTGTCCCTAGTCCCTAAGACGTCACTGCTGACTGGTGACCTCAGCCTCCCCTCTTGCAAAACTCCAAGATGTGGAGCAGTGAGGGAATCTTTTTATTAAGAAGTATTATGGGCTGGAGAGATGGCTTAGCAGTTAAGGCTCTTGGTTGTGAAGCCTAAGGACCCAGGTTTGATTCCCCAGTACCCACGTAAACCAGATACATAATGTGGCACATGTGTCTGGAGTTTGTAGTGGTTAGAGGCCCTAGTGTGCCCATGCTCTTTCTCTCTGTGTCTGTCTCTCTTTCTCCCAAATCGCTAAATAAATGAAATATTTGTTCTAAAAAGAAGTATTAGTTTCAAAGAAGTTCAGTGACTTGAACACTCTGTGTACACAGGTGGTCATGCTAAGGTCAGCCTGAGTGTCATCTTTGTTTTCTTTGCTGTAATACAGTCTCCTGTTTCTCTTTCTGTCTGTATCCTGCTGGAATTTTGGAGGTTAAACTGATCCTAATGAAGGAAAGGGTTTCCCTTCTCAACCAGGCTCTACTGAAAACAACTGATAATTCACAAAGTATCAGGTGACCCTGGGTGGTGGAATGACCCAAAAGAAACTTAACTGTTCTGCATTGAGCTAGGAGGTAAGGCGTCCCAGTACCATAGAGCTGTTTGTGATGACTGCCAGAATCATGTCATAAACTGGAACTGTAATATTTCTCTGTGTCCCTCATTTGGAGAACTCATAACATTTATAAAACTTTTCTTTTGATTCTTCATATAAGGCCATGTGTTTTCCTTGCAATGCTTTTAGGTATTTTGTTCTGTTTAGGGCAAGTTTGGGATATGAATTCCATGACGTTGTATCAATGTGAACATTGACTAGGTATCTAGTGGAATACAAGATAAAATAGTTGAGAGAATCATTTTCACATTGGTTTGAATAAAATGATTATTTCTTTTCATTCCCCCCCTTTTTTTTTTTGGATATAGGGTCTCACTGTAGCCCAGGTTTACCTGGAATTAATTATGTAGTCTCAGGGTGAACTTGAACTCATGTTGATCCTCCTACCTCTGCCTCTAAAGTGCTGGGATTAAAGGTGTGCCCTACCACACCTGGCCATAATGATTATTTCTAAGGACTGTAATATGCATTGCTTAAACCTCTCACAATCAGACCATTGTACAAATTAGTTTATTATGGAGAACATTATTTTTAATCTTGTCTTACTAAAGCATAAAGAAGTTTATTAAAATATTATATAAAAGGATAATCTCACATTTGAGAAGATATGAATTAATCTGTCTGTGGCCTTTTCCTAAGAATATAACATTCCTCAACAAATTCAACTTCAATATCACAATTTTTAAAAGAGTTTTGGGCTGGAGAGATGGCTTAGCAGCTAAGGCTCTTGCCTGAGAAGCCTTAGAACCCATGTTCAACTCCCCAGGTCCCATGTAAGCCAGATGCACAAGGAGATGCATGTGCAAGGTCATGCATGTGCAGAAGGTGGCACACAAGTCTGGAGTTCAATTGCAGTGGCTGGAAGCCCTGGTGCACTAATTCTCTCTCTCTTGGTCTCTTTCTCTTTCTCATAAAAATATGAGTTTTATTTGGGTTACAATCTAATTACTTTTTGTATGCTGATTTTTGGGTATAAGATTAAGTATTAGGTAAAGTTGGTCATTGTTGATATAATATTTTAAAAATACTTGAAGCAGTCAAAACAGGAAACAAATTAACTGATCCTTTACTCCATGAATTTTCTGATAAAAGAAAATGATAACAGAATAGAAGCTGCAGTGAATCCAGTAGTATCCAGGTGCACGATTTTGGACTTTGATAAGCGGAGAAAACATGATTAGTATTCCTCCCTGCTTAAAGCACTAGTTTAAGGGTATATTGACGCTTGTTTTAATAAGTACCGGCATGATTAAGCTGGGTGTGGTGGTTCACGCCTTTAATCCCAGCACCCAGGAGGCAGAGGTAGGAGGATCACCCTGAGTTTGAGGTCACCCTGAGACTTCTAGTGAATTCTAGGTCAGCCTGAGCTAGAGTGAGACACTACATCGAAAAACCAAAATAATTAATAATAATAATAACAATAAATTAAAAAGTACTGGCATGATTACTGACTGATAACTCGCTATTGCAAACATTATCTACAGAGCTTGAACGATCCAAATAAACATGCTAATCTCTTCTAGCACTGAGATCTGTTCAAAGATAATTAATCAAACGTAGTTAAATTATGGAAAGAATTAGACTGGGCTGTAGCCTTTATTCTTTTGTCTGCTTTTTTGACCAGTCTATTCCCTCATGGTTTTCTAAGTAAATGTACGCTGACTCACTGAGTGTGCGCCTTAGTTACTGTGTCTTTAGTCCCTGTGACCAAACACCTAACAAAGCAATGCGGTGAGGAAGGATCTATTCCGGTTTATGGCTTGAGGGGGTGGAGAAGGCTTCTCAGCAGACAGCTCCTTGGTGGCAAAAGCACATTGTTGGGATTCCTCAGGTCTCTGCAGGGCAAGAAACAAGAGTGGAAGGGAAGCAGAGAAGTTCCATTAACCTCAAGGCCAACTCCCAGTGACTCCTTGCTTTCAACAAGGCTCCATGTTCTAAAGGATCTTCCACCTCCCTAAACAGGAGGACAGGCTGCAGTTGAAGCACGTGAACCCGTGGGGGGCGGGGGGGGGAGCATGTCACAACACAACACAGCACCCCCTGGAGCCCTGGAGTCTGTCCTCCTTAGAACTTGCTCTTGTGACAGCCCTACCCATCACGTGTCCTGTGGATGTGTCGCATCTCAGGTGGCTGATGATCTTCAAAGACCAGACCCTTTACATTCTACCTTGAGGAATAATTTCCTCCCAGCAATTAGTTATTTTTCTCATTTTAGTATTTTCCTAAATCTGCTAAAAACTTAATGAGCTTTCAACTCCAGGCTGACCTCTTGACCTTGTTTTCCAGTGATGGTTTTAAACCACTTCTCTCTTCTCAAGGTAACCTTGGTGATATTGTTACATTTGTTCATTATCATTTTTAATGCAACAGCTATCTCTATTGATTCGCTTCTGCCCTTTGGTTCTGTGAATCACAACATATTGCTACTTGAGTGTCTCTCACTTTGGCAAAGTTTAACTATAGTGGGGTGGATCTTGGGCTGCATTAGTGGGTAAACCCCAGTCATTTGGTTTAATGGTGTTGAATCCGAGGTGAAAATGTTACGTTCAAAGTTACCTTAGCAGCTAATTATGGGCCTTTTTTTGCTTTTTCAGTTTTTATTAATGACCTACCGACACTGTATAGTTCATGAAATGCTCTGAACACGTACGTACTGATGATACCACCTCTGACCCAGCCAGAGTGCAGGCAGTAAAGCTATTGTGTCTTTAAATTATAAATTTATGGCGTGATACTAACAACACAGATATAAATTTTACCAAGAATATGCAGGTTCAAAAATATTTCAACTACACACAGCAATCCCGGGTAATTTTTATATTCAACTACTTTATAACTAGAAGAGGGCAGTTACTTGAAATAGATGGTGGAAATATATAATCCTACCACTTTATCAAGTGAAATGCAAAGTTTTTAAATAATGTCCATTTTTTTAAGATTTACTTTTATTTACTTATTTATTAGAGATAGAGGAAGAGAGAGAGAGAGAGAGAGAGAGAGAATGGGCACACCAGAGCCTCATTATGATCAATGGAATAAACATCCTACTATAGAAACATATTCAAAATATCCTGTGAACATCGAGAGGAACAAATCAGTTATGACTTAAGGAAATCATTATTGGATGGAAGATAACATCACAGAACAGATAATCACCTTGAAAACTTTATCTTGTTTAAGACCTCACCACAGAGCTCTTTAACATATCCCTTTAAAGTTGGGAGGCTGAGGTAGAAGGAGGCCAGCCTGGTCTACAGTGAGTTCTAGTTCAGCCTGGGATAGAGTGGGACCCTGCTTCCGAACAAACAAATAAAAGCTATTCACTTTTGTGAGGATTGTGGTTATAGCTTAGTTGGTAGAGTATGTGCCTGGCATGCATGAAGCCCTGAGTTCAATCCCAGCACCACATAAGCAGGCACACAAAAGATAAAAATGTCTTTTTACCCATGTCGCAGGTCTTTCAGCCAGGAGGTGACTGAGCTGGGGTGCAGGTAGAAGCCTGCTGGCCTCACAGGTAGGTTTTAGCACTGAGGCCCACGATCTTCACCACTGACATTTCTTTGTCTCCGGCCTTATCCTTGAAGCACGTGTGTGTTTGCTGAAGAATAGGGAAACGTTAGGCAGAACATTCCAGGTAGAGGGGCAGACGTGTGCAAACATTCAGAGATGTGAAAATACCTGAAAAGAGGTTCAGGTCCATATGTATGATGTTACAACTTCGAGTGGACTCAGAATTGCCGTGGAAACACACACCTGGGTGTGTCTGTGTGGATGCTTCCAGAAAGATTTAATGGAGGAGGGGAGCTGTCAACCCTGAATGTGGGTAGCACCATCCTATTGGATTGGGTCATAGACTGGAGAAAAAAAATAGCAGGTCAGCTGAACCAATGTTCCTCTCTCTCTGCTTCTTTACTGTTGCTGAAAGTGACCAACTTCTCCACACCCCCTGTCTCCATGCCTTCTCCGCCATGGCGGATTGTACCCCAAACTGTGAGCCCAAATAAACCCTTCCTTCATTAACTTTTCTTTGCCAGGTATTTTGTCACACCAAATAACTAACACAGTATACCAGGAAGTCATTTGGACCACCCAACTAAAGGTTTCATTTGAGTTTGTAACGAGTATAGAAACTAAATAATTTTAGAACCATTTTGAGAATTCACCTAATCAGATTTATACTGGATAGGAGACATGCTGCACAGTGGAAAATGTTTTAGGTTGTTTGGACAAGTATCATAAACTGTGGGTCACGCCTCTGTATAGGGTTGCATAACTAGCTATGGGGTCGTGGAATATGGTCATGGTAAAGATTTCTGAGTGTGTACAAGGATCAAAAATTAATTCAGCATCAAGTACTTAATGAGTTGGAGGTGTTTCTGGTGGTGCTCACATAGGTTGTGTCATGTGACTTCACTTCAGACTTGGTTCTGAACACACAACATGCACACTTTGTTCCATGCATGACATCAAGCTACCAAGGAAATGCTTCGGCTCAATTCCAGATGACTGTCTGTTGTAAGTGTTCAGTGTCCTCATAAAGTTTTCTGCTTTCACAGAAACATAATGGTTAGATCACAGAAAACAAAGACTTTGAGTATTTTTCTATTATTATTTCCTTAGGATGTGAATATAAAATTAGTGTGAAGTCTTTGGGTTTTATTGTGTTAGACAAATAACCACATCCATTTCATTGGCATACAAATTTGCTTCTGTCTTTAATAAATAGTAAAACTGGGCTGGAGAGATGGCTTAACGGTTAAGCGCTTGCCCGTGAAGCCTAAGGACACTGGTTCGAGGCTCGATTCCCCAGGACCCACGTTAGCCAGATGCACAAGGGGGCGCACGCGTCTGGAGTTCGTTTGCAGTGGCTGGAGGCCCTGGCACGCCCATTCTCTCTCCCTCTCTCTATCTGCCTCTTTCTCTCTGTCTGTCGCTCTCAAATAAATTAATAAAAAATAACAAAAAATATTTAAAAAAAATAAATAAATAGTAAAACTATATGGATATCAAATAATTGTTTTAAAATTTATTTCTTTATGATTTGCTATTAGTAAATTTTTTATTGTATACCTATTTTATGTACTTATGTATTTGGAGTCACACAAACATTTCTCAGGAGCAAAGGCATGATTAGTAGAAAAATCTTAAACAACCCTGGCTTAGAGTACCATGATACTAGAAGTAGAAAATGTTGGGAAGGAGTCCCTTATACCAGTCTTCACAAGAGGTGAGAGCTTTAGGCGAGGATGTGGCAGAGGAACCGAGTGGAAAAGCAGATTGGAGATGGTAGGTTAGGAATCCATGAGTGACTGACTCAGGTCTTTCTTCCATGGTTGGTTGAGATCAGGTCCTTTTTCAGCATTAGATTGAGAACGTATGGCATGAGAAACTGACTCAAGTTTTTTTTTTTTTTTTGTTGTTGTTGTTTCTTTTTTTTTGGTGGTAGGTTGAGAACCCATGGCACGAGAGGTTGAATCACATCTTTATTCAGTGGTAGGTTGAGAACCCATGGCATGAGAGGTTGAATCACATCTTTATTCGGTGGTAGGTTGAGAACCCATGGCATGAGAGGTTGACTCGGGTCCTTAGCACTGTGTTTTGCAGCTAGAATGAATAAAGTTGGTGAATGGAGGGAGCTTACATAGTTTCTTCTATTTAAGGATTTGGTAAAGCCAGGGTTAGGAAATAGCAAAACTGTGAAATCAGATGTCAAATACAAGAGGGGATTTTCAGAGACCCTGTGGGCTTGACGGTGCAAACTTCTATTGTCTGTGAGAGGAGAAAAGGAGAGACTGAAGGTAATGGCACCTTGGAAAACTTCCAATTGTCATTACAGGCTCTTAGAGGGTCAGGGGAAATGACAAGTACGTACAACTTTCAATTACAGTAAAAGCCCACTGATTTGGATTAATTGGGGTAAAGGGCAGCCTGACTAAATAAAAGTCTGATTTATAGAAAAAATTTAAATAAACTCAGTTTGATGACTTTTAAGCATTTTAAGTTAACTGTACTTCCTATTAAAAGTGATAAATTATGAAGAATGATTTGTAAATAGTATAGAAAGGGGAATGAATCTGAAGGGCAATTACATTTATTCATTTTTTTCATTCATTTAATAAGTACTTAGTTCTCTCCATATATCAGGTAATATTACACATAAGTGATGCTACTAAGAGCCGTATCACTTTATGGCTGTAAAATAACAATTTCCTTTCTTTTCTGACAGATCAAATTCTTTACAACACTTAGATGTCTAAAAATTTTATCTTGCTACAAGTGGATCTGCAAGCTTTTTTCTTATTTTATAGAGAATAGGAAGTCCTCAGTGTAAATGATTACAGGACTGAAGTGGGAACTTGAAGACATTTCTATATCCGAGGATCCTTTTGGTCTCCATGCTTCTGTTTTTACACATCTTCCATCCAAATTTCTCTTGACATAGCTTTTAAAATGCTAAGCTATTGGTTCCAGGGTAAATATCTTTTTGTATTGTAAGTCACCCACAGGGTAAGATGCAAACGGATTCTTGGGTATTACATTTTGCTTTACTCATTGCAGTGACCAATACTTGACAAGAAGTAACTTGCTAAGAGAGGGTTTATGTTAGCTGATGGTCCCAGCAGGTGTCATCCGTCGTGACAACGAAGGCATGGCACCAGGCGTGGGAAGCTGGCTGGTCACATTGTAGCCACAGTCAGGACCATCAAGCAAGAACCGGAAGTAGGGCCGGGCTATAAAACTTCACGGCAAGCACTGCCCTCGACCTCCTTCTTCCTACGAGGTTCCACCTCCAAAAGGTGCCACCAACTGGAAGCCAAACAAATGAGCCTACAAGGAACATTTCACATTCGAACCAGGCACAGGCTACAAGTCTCTGGTCATTTCTTAGTCTTTATCAATCTCTGGGTAACTGACTCAGCTGTGACACATTACTTGCTTCACGCAGCCTGCTGCTTGCTCTGCATGCGTTTTTAACATAAGCTATTACGTCTTCCTAAAAGTCCCTTCACATTTCATCCTCTAATTTATCCTTCAAAAAACGTTTCTCAAGACACAGGAATTTCCTCTTTTCTTCATTGATAGACTGACTCGTTCTTCAACTGCTCTCTGTTTCTCTAATTCCAGTACTAGTCGTATCTCATTGGTATTAGTTTATTTAAATTTTTTTTATCCCTTGCAAGACTATAAATTCTAAGACCATGGACTTTGTTGAATTCATTTTTTTTTAACCTCAGGCTTGCCTAGCCTAGCACTAGACCAAGATGGGCACTCATGAGTGCTTAGTGATTTGAACTGAGTAGAGTGTCCTTAACTAAAGATGTTATGAATAAGCCATATGTACAACCATTGTTGCAGCCAGTTTTGTGTTGCTGGGACAAATGTCCAATCAGAAGCAGCTTGTGGGAGAAAAGGGATTTATTTCAGGCTTATAAATGCCAAGGGAACACCATCAATGGTGGAAGAAGCTGGCTCACTTCCATACACCCAAGAAGAGAGACACCATCAAACAACCAGCACCACCAAATAGCCAGAGGGCTGGACTATAAGACCGGTCCCCAGTGACTTACCACTTCCCTAGTAGGGCCCCACCCACTGGAGACTCAAGTTAGATCAATTCTTTTTTTTTTAAATTTTTTTGTTTATTTTTATTTATTTATTTGAAAGTGACAGACAGAGAAAGAGGCAGAGAGAGAGAGAGAGAGAGAGAGAGAGAGAGAGAGAGAATGGGCGCACCAGGGCTTCCAGCCACTGCAAATGAACTCCAGATGTGTGCGCCCCCTTGTGCATCTGGCTAACGTGGGTCCTGGGGAAAGGAGCCTCGAACCGGGGTCCTTAGACTTCACAGGCAAGCACTTAACCACTAAGACATCTCTCCAGCCCAGAAGATCAATTCTTAATAAAAATCTAAGTATAAAAATAATCTAAGTATAGGGGCCATATATTCAAACAATTGGAACTAACTTCTTTGTTAGCTAATCAAAATATTTAACTCCATAGGAGAGAGTTTGGGCAAAATTCCCTTTGGGGACAGATATTGCTGCACCCAGAAGCCATACATTGCTATAGGAAAATTCTACTGCTAGGGGTGAGATGTTTATTTAGGAAAGCCTTCAGCCCCCCTGCTCAAATAATATAGGCTTGGTGGTCCACTACAACTACATGGTAAGACCCTGTTACTGAAGACATCACGGGCTTTTGTTTTACGACACTGAGAAATCAAGCTAGAGCTGAGCTGTAAGCCTCCTCTCTGCTGACTGCCACAGGGCTGCTGTGTACCCTGCTAGGAGGGTAAACTGTCAATAGCTTCAACAAGCAGTGGATCCTGCAAGCTATACAGGTGTCCAGCCAGGCAAGCTGGGCTCACTGGTGCAATAGTGACGTGTCTGTTATAGGGGTGAACAATTGCTCTGTGATTGGATTTGAGGCCTCCTCCATGGGAGGAAATTCATGCCTGATGCTGAAAACCTACTCAAAAGCATATGGCTGGGAAGGTCATAAGACCTAGGGGAGAAGCTACTACTTTTGTCTGCCTAAATAGACATAGTATGTCCACCAAACTTCCCTCTAATTACTTATATTTATGCCCACATATTAATGCTAATCTCACTTAGGATTAGAGAAGCTTCTCTTCTCAGAGGTCAGTAACTGTGGGGAAGTCACAAAACCCATGAATGCACTGAGAAGAAGCGATCATGGAGAGTTCAGCACTACATGAGACATCTCTGTCACACCCAAGGCTCAGGGGTTATTGCAAAAACAAAACAAAACAAAAACAAAACAAGAACAAAACAAAACAAAAAAAATGCAGAAACCAAAGGATGGGGAGGAGTGCTTTGCAAGGCTGTCTTCCAGACACAACATGGCCATTGCATATATAACCTTAAAATTGCTGTCATTACCTGCAGAATACTTGCATGTGATTGGGCCCATCAACATGTTGCCATGGATGCTGGAGAAGGCAAAAAAAAAAAAAAAAAAAAAACAAAAACAAAACAAAACAAAAAAAACTGACATCAGAATAGAAGAGGGACCACTTAGAACAAAGAAAGGTTTCAGTGGGAAGGGTATAGAGAAAGCATATGAAAGAAAGTGGGAGGAGTAGGATCTAAATACATTACACACACACACACACACACACATATGGAAATTATGAATCAAAACCTTCTTGCTTTATCCTTTTATCTCACACTCTACATGCTTAATTCTCTGACTTGTTAAAATAAAATCAGGGCCATCTTCCTGGGAGGAGGTGGGGCAACTTCTTATGATGGTTAACTTCAGGTGTCAACTTCTCTTCGTTAAAGGATACGTAGGGAGGTTAATGATGGTATCTGAAGAGTCAGTATAGAAGATCCGCCTTCACCAATATGGCACGTTTCATTCACTCCATTGAGAGCCTCGGTAGAAAAAAAAAATCAAGTATGAAGAAGGATGAACTTTGCTTTCTGTCTTTGAACTAGAACATCTGGTTTCTTCGACCCCAGATAGTTATACTTGGGTTCTTAGGCTATGGGCTCCGGGAGTTACATCTGTGGTAGCACAGGCTACGCCCCCTTCTCTCCACTGGTTCTCTGTCATTTGCGCTCACAATGGACTATACCACTAGCTACCTTCAATATGGAGAATATTGTGGTTTATCACGAGACTCCATGACCTCTGTTATCACATGAGCAAGTAAATGCCTTCTCATATACCCACATCGATCTCTCTTATTGTTTTTATGTCTCTGGAGAACTCTTGCTAATAAACATACCAGTAAAATAAAAATTAGCCAATGTTAAATTTGTCATACATTTGTGGTAAAATTTATGGTTTTCCTACATTTGTTTATTTAGACAGGGATTCACGCCATAGTCTAGGCTGGCCTGGGAGTCATTATGTATCCCAGGTTGACCTACCACTTATAGCAATCCCCCTGCCTCAGCCTGCTGAGTGCTTGGATTACTGGCCTGAACCCCCATGCGTGGGTGTTTACTTACCTCTAGATCTAATTTGCTCACCCCCTTCTCACACTCCACCACGTTTTTCTATCCTTGTCTGTCTGTCATGGTCTTCTCATGTCTGAAGTCAGCTCTATGATTAGGCAAGATTTTCTTCTGCCCCTGCTTAGTAATACTCTGTCAAAAGATCTCTGAATAGTTCACATTTGGGGCATATGCACAGTGAAGCAGTAGGGTTTGTCTCCATAAATTTATGCTCCATTTGATCTTCTGACTATTAGCTTTCTCTGCTGTTCAACCCTCCCAGCAGGTCTGTCTTGGGGCACCTACCAGTGAATGATCATCATGACAAGAAGAGACGCCATTTATTAGACTGATGCTCAAACAGTCCCCCTCCAGTTGTCAACACCCATATTTATATCATAATGGTACGATTTTGGCAGAATTATTTGCTTTTTATGAAAATCTGATAAGGTGATTTTCAGATTTCCTACCATGAATCAAAATTTTCCAAAAATAAATAAATAAAACCATGTAGATAATATATGTCTACATTCCAGTTAACTTCTTCCCATTTAGGGTGATCTTACACTTGGGGATATAAGCTGGGAAAGATTAACCAAACATGTTGAGGATGAATTTTCAAACAGAATTTTTAGTCAGTCCAGTTTTGAGACATCCAGACATTGTGGTATGACTTCACTTATTAAGATGGGTCAGGAGTAGCAGGTACTCAAACATTTCGTCTTTGCTGAATGATATCAAAGTACAAGGAGAATAGTAAAAATATTTCTTGTAATAGTTACAGAAAAGGCATTGAATGATGTCAGACTCTTCTAAAGTTCATCAGAGTGTTGTATGTGTGAGGCTTTATGATATATAAATGTACACACACACAGACACACACACTTAGCATTATAAGAAGGCATACAAGTGATTTTGAACAGAAGCAATGAAACTCATATAAGCGATTGACATTATTCAATGACTATAGAGCTCAGACTATCTGTATTATCCAGTGTTCTAGAGAGCCATGTTTAAGAAACAGTTACAGTCAGAGATAGACTGTATATATGTATCAGAGTTTCCAAAATATTACAATGGAATTGAAAATGTTCTTCTTGCTTAGTGACATCTGACTTACAAAACTCATAGTGTCACGTACTCACCAAAGGTTTGTGGATTCTGATATATGTATATGTATACACACACACACACACACACATATATGCTGTTTCTTGAAAGAATACAACATGCAATAATGCATGGTCTGTAATACTTGATAATAAACAACTATGTCAATAGCCTATGTAGTATATACTACTTTATCATTATTTTAGTATTCTCCTTTTACTTACAGAACAAAGTTTACATAAAACATCTTGTTATGCCAATAACTAACTGTCTCACACTTTCGCACATTTTCTCTTGATTTAATCTTGCGCTTGGCTTAATCTTTGGTTGATCACTGTGGCACTAGGAGTAAGAGGTTATAACATACACACACACACACACACCCCATATAATCTAGTGCAACAGACCGCATCACCCAGGACTGGGTAGATACACTCTGTAATGTTCACATGGTGCTGAAATCCTCTAAGAACACAGTTCTTCATGGTTTTGAGCAGTGCGTGAGTACAGACGTTCAGTGTCTGGGGAAACTCACCAATGTCTTGTTCGAATGAGTCATTCTGTTATCTATAGCAATTCGGCAGAAAATAACAAGACAAAGTGACAGGTGTTTGATTGTCATCTCGGTCATCTGCTTAGGAATGCAAACACGTTACTTTGAGCCTATATGATTAAAACCCTGATTATTTAATATTATTGCCACAGTGTTAATGGCTATCTTCAACGAAAAACTTTCCTCTCACCTCTGATGGCCACAGCCCAAGTTCCCCATCCTGTGACACCAAGGCTATTTTTATTTCCACATGATTTCTCAACCAACTTGGATTACTGATAACACCTGGGAACAGCAGCTAGATAGAGCACCTCACTGGCCTTTAGTCAGAGAACCTGCAAGAGAGGTAGATGCCCTTTCAAGACAGTCTGTGTGGAATCCCAAGCAAAGCAGAGATTCCAGCCTGCATTTCAGTTTTCCATCCCCTTGAAAGCACAATTCAATACACATTAGTCAATGGCTGCTGCAGGACAGACGGGGATGTAGGCAAGGCACATGCAGAAGTGAGCATCAAACGTTGTGAGAGCTCATGATCCGGTCGCCATGTGCCGTGGGTCATCCCTGTGTGGTCTCCTCATGCCCGAGTCAAGATGCCATCCGTTGCTTTATGTGAGAAGCTTGCTGTGGGTTGTCCAGCAGCGGTCCATTTCTTGACCATTTGGACACGTAGGTACTCTTCGCATGGCTAAGACTGACTAGAAGGGCCCGCGTCAGGTGAACAAGAAGCAAGACCAAAATCTTATGGAAGGTGCAATTTAGTGATAATGAAGAACGGGATCCCCTGAAATTCCTACTCAGCCATCATTCAGACATTCATTCACTTAGGGAAAAAAAAGGGGGGCAAAAAATAATTCAATTCTCTGTCTTATTACATTTGTGGCTTACTAGGGACTGACCCCTTTTCAGACAGATATCCCATGTTTTACCTGTGACTCCTCTATTGGTTCTAGAGACTATAGAATCCTCCGCTGGGTTAATTAGTACTTTCTGCCTGGTCTTGTGTTCGTGGCTCCTTCTTGCCTTCAACTCTTTGCCTTAGACCTTGCCATCGGAGTTCAGATCCTTCCTCACCGGATTCTATCCCACGGCCCTGTTGAGGGTTCTTGGGTTAATGTCTGATCTCTATTAATCAATCGCTGCTGGCTGTACAGTCATAGTGAGTGGGGGGGGGCTCAAAAACGTATGTATGACCCTCTGTGGATAGCTCCAGTCTGCCATATTCTACCAGCAGATGAGCATATATTTTATCCAACCCTGTTGAGAGGGGAGGAGTCTATTTTCCCACTTAAAAAAAAAGAGATTTATTTTATTTTTATTCATTTATTAGAGACAGAGAGAGGTAGGGGGGAGACAGTGAGAATGGGCACTGCCGGGGCCTCTATCCACTGCAAAGGAACTCCAGACGCATGCACCACCATGTGCATCTGGCTTACGTGGGACCCGGAGAATTGAACCTGGGTCCTTAGGCTTCGCAGGCATGCGCCTTAACCGCTAAGCCAGCCCTCCAGCAGGGGAACTGATATTCCCCTTCGGAGCCTGGACTTCAAAGGCTTACATGTGCTTGCTGTCTTTCTCAGAGCCCTAGCCCTCTCATGAGACACAGGAGAAATAGAAGTCTGAACAGAGTAGCTTCTTAAAGTATCACGATGTGCACACATTCCCAAGGTGTTTGGGATAAATGGCTTGGGACTGGCTTCAGCTGCAGTGTTTTGAGGGTCGGTCTCTAACAAGGATACTGGATTCACTCAATTCATTCTAAATGAACTCTGTTGCTCTATAGCTTATATATCTGAACACCTCTTTAGCCCCTGGTTAGTGTTTTGTTTTCCTGTGAGAATGTTTTCACTACTTCCTTGTCATCAAATCCATCCAATTCTCTCTCTGTCTCGTAGTTAGATGATTAGAGGCCTGGCATCCCGTGGCCAGCTCAGAGACTATAAGAATCGATGCGTAGCCATTCCGGTGTGAAGAGGTGACAGTCTATTTTCCGTCTTGGTGTCTTTTCCTCCTATGCTGGATGAATCCTCAGAAACACTCGTGCCTCTTATGAGTTTTCTTTGACTAGCAGCTGTCACGGTGTCAAGACTTTTTTGGTACTTCTGACACAGCCGTCCGTGCCCGGCAATGAGTTGGCAAAGCAGCCCTCCTTTTTGCTTTCTTGGCTGTGCCTCTCACCTCCAACAACGCACTGCCACCAGGTGGGGGAAGGAAGGTGGAGCCTGGAAGTAGTGCCGCCCCCTGTGACCCCCCTGGACCCCCGCCGGGTGTTGGCTGAGGGAGTAGAAAATGAAAGATGCAAGGGAAGGAAGTGCACGACACGAGTCCAAGGGAAAAGCCAGCAGCTCTCGTTGGCTGAGATACAGAATGATAAAGGGGACCCAGCGGCGGGGCGAGCTGTGCAGATCCTCCGGAAAGGGGGGGGGGCTCGAAAGTCTCATTAGCAGAGTTTCACATTCTGGAGGCACCGAGGGAAAAAGGTTGGGAGAAGAGCAGTAGAGGTGGGGAGATGAATTTTAAATGCTTGCTGTAACAATACAAGAGACAATCAGACTGTAGCAGTTACCAAGATGGGGTTTTTATTTTGATTTTTTTTCACATGTATATGTATGTATACATACGTGCACGTATCCATATTTGTATGTGTGGAGCACATGTGCAAGTGTATGCACATGTGTGTGTAGGCCAGAGGTCTTGGGGGCCTTCTTCAATTGCCTTATTTTAAACATATCTTTATTTATTTATTTATTTTTGTTGTTGTTGTTCATTTTTATTCATTTATTTGAGAGTGACAGAGAGAGAAAGAGGTAGATAGAAAGAGAGAGAGAGAGAGCCACTGCAAACGAACTTCCAGATGCGTGTGCCACCTTGTGCATCTGGCTAACGTGGATCCTGGGGAATCGAGCCTTGAACCAGGGTCCTTAGGCATCACAGGCAAGCACTTAACTGCTAAGCCATCTCTCCAGCACATATCTTTATTTATTTATAAGCAAAGAGAGAGAAAGAGAGAGAGAGAGAGAGAGAGAATGAGTATGGGCACACCAGGGCTTCCACTCGCTGCAAATGAACTCCAAATGTATGTGCCTCTTCATGTATCTGGCTTTAGGTGAATTCTGGGGAATCGAACCCTGGTCATTAGGCTTTTCAGACAAGCACCTTAACCACTGACTCATCTCCCCAGCCCTGCCCTAGTCTTTAAGACGGGATATGTCACTGAACCTGGATCTCCCTAGTTCGCCTGGAGGAACCGGCCAGCAAGCCTCAGGGATGGGGACCCTGTGTCTCCGCCCTCCCCAGAGCCGGAGTCACTAGCATGTGGCCAGCTTTTCCTTGGGTCCTGGAGATCTGAACTCGTGTCCTCGTGTTTGTGCAGCCAGCACTTTACCCACCCAGCCATTCCCTCAGCCCTGATGTTTTTTTTCTGTGGGGGTGTGATGTGTGTTTGTGTGTGTGAGAGAGAGACATTTATTTTAAAGAAAAACCAAGTAAAGTTTTTTTTAAAAAAAGTTATTTTTATTTATTTATTTGAGAGCAACAGACAGAGAGAGAAAGAGGCAGATAGAGAGAATGGGTGCACCAGGGCCTCCAGCCACTGCAAACGAACTCCAGACGTGTGCGTCCCCTTGTGCATCTGGCTAATGTGGGTCCTGGGGAATTGAGCCTCGAACCAGGGTCCTTAGGCCTCACAGGCAAGCGCTTAACCACTAAGCCATCTCTCCAGCCCCCCCCCCTTTTTTTTGTTTTTGAGGTAGGGTCTCACTCTAGCCCAGGCTGACCTGGCATTCACTATGTAGTCTCAGGGTGGCCTTAAACTCATGGCCATTCTCCTACTTCTGCCTCCCAAGTGCTGGGATTAAAGGCATGTGTCACCACGCCCGGCTGTGTGACACATTTTTGAGACTATGTTGACACAATGAGGTGTACAAGTTAAGAGATAAATGAAGAGCCAGTGACTTGGGAGCTATTGATTGTGTTCAGTCCTGCCTTTAGAAGATTCTCTGGAGGGGGAGCTGTGGGTTTGGGGGTCACTGGTATATGAGTGAATAGTGTTAAGTCACGGAAGGAGTCAAGCTGCCTAGGAAGCAGGGGTGCGCTGAGAGCGGAAACGTGACAAGGACGCAAGGAAGTGCCCAAAGGGATGAGAAGGTAAGTCAACCAAAGGGGAGAAGTGGTGGGCACGAGGCCAGCCTGACACTATCCAGTGAATTTCAGGTCAACCTAGACTGAGACCCTACCTCAAAAAAAAAAAAAAAAAAAAAATAGAAAACCCACACCAAAAGAAGCAAACAGCAACTTGCACATTGTGTTTGTCATTGAATCTAAGCCGTATTTATGACAGTATCCCAGTACTTACTTGGGGATATTTTCTTGCATGTTCAAAGAATGAAAACAGAGAGGGGGAAAGTCTGCATCTATTCTCTCAGTTAAAACACGGCACACCCTGTGTGGTCAAATCATGTCACCCATACAACACACCAAGGAAAGCAAGTTTCATGATTTCAACATGTATGCCTTACTTCCGTATGTTATTATTTCTTGTGTGTGTGTGTGTGTGTGTGTGTGTGTGTAGGTGGCGTATGCCTGAGTATGTGTGCAGATGAGGGAGCCTGGTGCACAAATGTCAAGGCCAGAGGACTGTGTGAGGTGTCCTCCTCTGTCACACCTCCACCCTATTTCTTTGAGACAGAATCTCTCACTGAACCTGCAGCTTGCCATTTTGTCAGTTAGACTGCCCGACCAGGGGCCCCAGTGATCCTTCTGTTTCTGCCCCACTTAGTACTGGGATTCCATGCCATGCCCAGCATTTTTTTTTTTTTAAGAAACTGACTTAAAAGTTTTTTTTTTGTTTATTTTTATTTATTTATTTGAGAGCGACAGACAGAGAAAGAAAGAGGCAGATAGAGAGAAAGAGAGAGAGAATGGGTGGGCCAGGGCCTCCAGCCACTGCAAACAAACTCCAGACATGTGCGCCCCCTTGTGCATCTGGCTAACGTGGGTCTTGGGGAATCGAGCCTCGAACCGGGGTCCTTAGGCTTCACAGGCAAGCGAGCGCTTAACCGCTAAGCCATCTCTCCAGCCCCATGCCCAGCATTGTATGTGTGTGTTGAGGATTGAATTCAGGGTCTCCTGCTTGCACAGCAAGTGCTCTTACCCACTGAGTCATCTTCCCAACTTGTCCTAATAATTTTGATCTCTTTTGATGTACATCTTAGACACATGACTGGCCCCAATCAACTCTTGTAAAATCATGCAAAATGCATGAATATGTTTATTGAAAGTTCAAATGCAGGGCTGGAGAGAGATCTTAGCAGTTAAGGCGCTTGCCTGCAAAACTTAGGAAACCAGGTTCAACTCCCCACGTAAGCTGGATGCACAAGGTGGTGCATGTGTCTGGAGTTGGTTTGCAGGGGCTGGATGCCCTGGTGTGTTCATTCTCTCACACCTGCCTCTTTCCCTCTCTCTTAAATAAATAAATAAAATTCAAATATGGACTCTACTGGGGATGTGACTCAGTGGGTAGAGTGCCTGCTTGGCAAGCACATGGCTCTGATTTCAATTCCTAGCACCACATAAATTTGGCATGGTGGTGTATGCTTGTAATCCCAGCACTTGGGAAGCAGAGGCCATCATCAACCAGATAGGGATTCCAAGGTCAGCCTTGGCTACATGAGATCCTGTCTCAAAAAAAAAAAAAAAAAATCAAATAGCACAGGAAGTATTTTTAAAGCAAATGTATACTTTTTATTCCTCTAATCTATTTGCTTAGTCTCACTTCCCATGGAGGGGTACACCATTTATATTTCTTACATATTTAGAAATTTATGACTCTATTCTTTCTTATACAACATATATATGTATATGTGTATGTGTTATCTTGAGAGAGAGAGAGAAATGTCAAAGATCTGCCTAAGATCATTTTATTTTTGTTTATTTTATTTATTTATTTGAGAGCAACAGAGAGAGAAAGAGGTAGAGAGAGAGAGAGAGAGAGAGAGAATGGGTGCACCAGGGCCTCCAGCCACTGCAAATGAACTGCAGATGCATACGCCCCCTTGTGCATCTGGCTAACATGGGTCCTGGGGAATTGAATCTCGAACCGGGGTCCTTAGGCTTCACAGGCAAGCGCTTAACCACTAAGCCATCTCTCCAGCCCCTGCCTAAGATGTTGAATACTCTCGAGGTTGAGTTCTCCCAAGTCTGTGCAACCCTATTCCACTTCCATGATCTCAAATGTGAAGTAATCAGTAATCCCCTTCTTCTGTTCTGTGGTCACCATGGTGCTTACCATGTAGCTCCACCCTGGCAGAAATCCAGTGTTTCATTGCTCACATCTGTGCGTTTCTTCATGACTACCTGCGTGCTTCACGTTCCTCTTGCACTTCATGCTCTTTCTTTGCGTATCCAAAGCTACACGGATGTGGTCTGCCTGCCAGTGGGTGGCCAACGCGCCTTTTGCCCCTTGGTACTTGCACAGGAGAATTCAAGAAGCTGTCACTGTTCTAGCCACAGTGGCTCCTCTCCCTCCTCTCCTCACCTTCCCCTTGATAAGAAGGGAACGGTAGAAGTCAGAGAATTTTCACTACTGATGTGAACAATGGCATCCTTATTAGAAATCAGGAAAATGGGTTCGTGTTTGGTTTATTTTTAATATTTTATTAATGAGAGAGAGGGTGAGTATGGGCATGCCGGGGCCTCTTGCTACTGCATACAAACTCCAGATGCATGCATCACCTTCTGTAGTAGCTCTGTGTGTGTACCAGGGTCAGTCCGGGCCTGGCAGCTTTACAAGCAAGCGTCTTTCACTGTTGAGTTATCTCCCCAGCCCCTATGTTTGGTTTTAAGAGCAAATACATTTTCCAAAATCTTGGAGGATTTTCAAGAAAGTTCTCCACAGTGCCTGAAACTTTGTAACATAGCATTTTTTTTTTTTTTGTCCTGATGAGAACATATGCGACGAGAAGAGCACAGCCACTTTCTTCCTTGTGAAAAATGTGAAATATGGTATTGTGACTGCCCTTCCCATATCTCCTTTGGGGAAGGATGGTAATACCCAACAGTCCCTTTAATGAAGTTTCACTTGTTTGTGTATTCTGATAGGTTTAAATGATGAAATAACTTGTCCTTTGGGGACAAAAGAGTCATCAGTATCTGCACCTGAGTTTTGCTCTGAGTTCATGCTTCTGTGCATGATAATGAAAGGCCAATATGCCAACTTGTCCTTCCTGAAACAGGTCCTGAGTGGTTGGCAATTCCAGACAAGAGCCTTCTTCTATACACGTAACGGGCCCCCTGAGCTCCTTGTCAGAACCATATGACTACTGGAAGATTCCCACATCCAGCTCACGTGCCTGGACTACAGGTCCTTGTGTAAGAGGAGATGGGAATGGAATTGGTAGAAACCATGGTTCTGAAGGACAGAGAGCCCTAGAGAAAAACACTCTCTTAGTGGACATCTTCTTGGAGTCTCCTAAATCATAGCATGACCCTGTTGTCTAGAGTTATTTATTCAGAGTTTCTACAGTAGACCTGGTTTGATTTAGTTTAAGAAATATTTGTTTATTTATTTGCAAGCAGAGAGAGACCAAGAAGTGGGGTGCGGGGGGCTTATGGGTGCAACAGGGCCTGTAGCTGCTGCAAATGAACTCCAGATGCATGCAACGCTTTTGGCATCTGGTTTTGTGTGGGTGCTGGGGAATCGAACCAGGGTCATTAGACTTTGAAGGCAATCACCTTAACCACTGAGAAATCTCCCCAGGTACGTTTTCTTTGCTTGTTTGCCCTACTCCATATGAAGCATAGTGACTTACTGCAGTGGCTCAACCAGTAATCAGTTAAATAAGTGGAGTGCACTTAAGGTCATGGCTGCTTTCTTAGTCTAAGATGCACATGGTGATAGATGGGTGGTGTTTCCAATTTGCTATCAGTTCTGATCAGTAGTATAGGGATGGATGGACTCCACCCTCCATAGTCATATATAATGCTATAATGGTTTCTGAGAAGTGTTGCTAAAATGCATGCTTGCATAGCAGTGATAGATAGTGCACAAGCAATTCTTTAGTGTGATACTGTTCTTTAGAGACAAAATCGTTGCTTATTTTTCTTGCACCGTGGAACCAGAGAGCATGTGTAGTAGACTCAAGCAACTACAGACTAGAAATAATTGGGGGAAAAAAAAAAAACTGTGTCTAGGTCTGAGGAAATAGCTCAGTAGTTAAAGTGTTTGTTATGCAAACATATGGAGGACCTGAGTTTGGATCCCCAGTTCTTACGTAAAATGCACGTGTCCATCATCCCTATACTAGGAGGCAGAGACAGGAAGATTCATAGGACTCAAAGAATCGTTAGTCTAGCTGAAAGGGTGAGTTTCAGGTTCAGCAAGAAAGCCTGTGTCAAAAAATCAGATGGAGGATGTAGCAGACAGATTCAGGTTCGCTGAGATGAACTTTCAGACCAGACACAGTGATGGAGGAAGGGATGTTTACTGAAGCTTACAGATCCAGGGGAAGTTCCATAAATGGCAGAAGAAGCTGGCCTGCCTTCACAGGCCCAAGCAGAGAGAGAGAAGCACAAGCCTAAAAGCCACACAGCACAGTTCAGGAACTCCTGCTAGGCACACTTTGCATATCTTTAGATTGAAATCTGAAACCCACCACCACACCTTAAGATCCACCCAGTGACACTGCTTCTAGCCAGGTGGCTGCAGATGCAAACAACAAGGAAATAAACAACTGGATATATTGAGGGCCATCTATTCCATTCAAACCACCACAGAGGATGATCCACGAAGACTCTGGCTTACACACACACACACACACACACACACACACACACACACACGTGTGCAGATGCATGGGCAGCAACAAACACACATATTCCCACATAATAAAGTATGCATTTACACACACACACGCACACACACTATATACACATACACTCATGTATGGACTTTTGGGATCATTTTTTTCCTAAACAAAATAGTATAATAACTATGTACGTAGCAGTTATATTATATTATGTATTTATAGGTAGTCCAGATATAATTTAAATTAAATGGAAGGACGTGCATACATTAGATGCAAATACAGACTTGAGTCTCTGCAGATGTTGGTTCGCAGGGGTCCTGGAACTAATGTTTGACACGTGCCCCTGAAATACTGAGGGGTCACCGTGGTTTGAAAATTCCGATGACTACCCTGGGCCAAGTTATCCTTTACTTCTTTCATTACAGAAATGCTTGCTTGGGATGCTTTGTATATTTTGCTCTAGGAAAACATGTTAGCTTCTAGAAGCTTCTCTGAAATTTAACTGACACATGAGCTATTTTTTGGGGGGGGAGGTGGGGATGGGGATGGTAATTTCAGTCATTAACATCCTTTCTATTTTCTTCATGCTTTTGTCCAGCGTCGAAGGGGGAGAGGGTGCATTACTGTAATGTGGGGGGGGGGTCGTCATCTAAAATGGGATAATTATATTCATAACTCTGCCACTTACTTGGCAGAAAACTCAATGGGCTGTATTTTATTATTGCAATGGGGAGAGTTATGCAGGGTACCATAGATTACAAACATTTGATAAGACTCTAGGAAAAGCTAGATAGAGGGGAACATCTCAAAATAATTAAGTTTGGAAAGGAGAGTCAAATGCGCCTACAGTATCCTGGAAGAGTGGGGTGAGGAGCTACTTCATGTCAGTAGCTTTCCATCTTCAGTCCTCATGCCACACGTTGTCACTCACTTTCATCAGTGCCGACAGTGGCCTCACAGCGTTCCTTGATGTCCATCTTTCCACAAGTACAGGCTGTCACTTACAGTCTCTTTTGCATTAAGAATAAATATAGAAGCTTTAAAAGTTTCATTCATTCTCCTTGTAGATGTCCAATTGCCTTGTGAGTTGAGTGATTAGCGTATTTCCTGAGATATCTCAAGCATTTCCATTGTTGCCTTTCTGGAAGGGTTTTTGGCATTCAAACGTGGGCGTCTGCCTTCTCATGAAGAAAGAACGGTGTGTGTTTTGTCACCTCCATCCCTGAGCGCCCCACACGGTGCCTGGCGCATGACATATCCACAGAGTGACTTTCTCAAGAGTTGGGATGAGAGCCGGGCGTGGTGGCGCACACCTTTAATCCCAGCACTCGGGAGGCAGAGGTAGGAGGATCGCCGTGAGTTCGAGGCCACCCTGAGACTCCATAGTGAATTCCAGGTCAGCCTGGACTAGAGTGAGACCCTACCTCGAAAAACCAAAAAAAAAAAAAAAAAAAAAAAAAAGAGTTGGGATGAACGAGTTTCTTGACTAATTGATGTGTGTCTCAAACATTTCATCCACAGAGAATGCTGGGATTTATCCTTTCAGAGAATAAGCTCATTTATCCTACCTCACTCTATGTTTACTTCACAGACAGGTCTGTGGAGTCTCACTGGTAATTTGCCAAAGTATTTGTAACTATTGTAACTATGTCAGGGATCAGTGTTTCTAGCTATAGTACAAAGTCCATAAATTCAAAGAGTTATGATTACCCACACATATACGGGCTGTCATGGAAAGGCAGAATGCCATGATCAGTGTCTGAAATTATAGAGACGTTGAGATGTAAATCTCCGGACCAGCCCCATCTTCCCAGTTAGCTCTCATCCACTGAAATATGTTCCTTGGAGTTGTTACAGCATTGGCTTGTGAGGAATTTAGCTCATGAAATGTAGCTCATTAATGCTATCAGAACAAACGAGTCTTTCTTTGCCTTTGTGACGTGCAAACTCACACAGCATAAAGCTTTCTCTAGGTGCTGCTGTGCCGAAGAACCTGTTACTGAACTGACTTACACTGTGGTCTGTTCTCTAAGACATTGCTGCAAAAAAAAAAAAAAAAAAGAGGTGAGAGAATGAAGGCGGGAAAGACCTGCGCTGTGCACGGCCCACCAACATTAACGAGAGCTGTAAATGTTGTATGGTGAGGTGCCGAATGGACCCCTGAACTTGTTTTTACTGCTCTTTATTCATGGGCCAAACCGTGTCTGTGGCACTTATAAACACATAATAGATAAGCTTCCTGCCCTGAGAAGCTTCCAGTCTAATTCAAAAAGATGACAGCCATCAGGCTGTGTTTTACTGAGCTGGCCTACTTTCCCAAGCCATCATGACACCCATAGGATAGTGGAATATGGCTTTAGTTACTAATGAGCTGAATTCATTACTCTAAACTGAGCCGTATTTTACAATGATCCCAAACCTGGTTGCTGTTCTTACCAAGGGGGTTGATTAAGTGAGTATGGATTATTCAAATGAAGGGAGGAGCTAAAGAAAGGAGACAGAAGTTTGGAAACTGAAAAGAAACAAATAAAAGAAAAAAAAAAAAAAACAAAAACAAAACAGCAACACAAAGAACTTCTAGTTGCCAGGCTGGCTATATAAAACTCTCCAATCTGGAACTAATCATTTCAGTCATTTATGACTAGGTTCATGTCTCTCTTTTCATAAGCGTCTCGCCTTGCTATAAATGACATTCTGTTTTATGAAAGTATAATGTGAAAATCTACTGATAAGCCAAATAATAAAAACTTTATAGCATGTCAGGACTTTTTATTATTATTATTTAACCTCAATCAAGTTATAATACTGAACACATGTATCGTTGGCCTAAATCACCTTGTCAGGTTTTAGCTGTGTATTCAAGTTCATTTACAAGACATACGATCTAATCCTGGAGAACAACATGCTATTGTCGTGTTAATTGAAAACTCCAAACCAAGAGCCAGAAGAAACCACTGGGCTGATTGCTGAAGGTCCCAGGGAAGGGGATCTATTCCCACACCTGCACCTGGTCCATAACACTGACATTGTTATCCACATCTGGGTCTAATCAGTCCAGAGACCTTGATACGCTGCTCCCGGGGCACATAAATACAGCATTACATTCATTTTAAAAGGCCCCTCTTTCAGTTTTTTAAGGACAAGATAGATTCATGGCTCCACAGAGTCTAACAAAGTCGAAACCACAAACAGTAAGTTATTGCCACAGGCCTTGCGGACTTGACTTACCAGTCTTTGCCACTTCAGTGATGGAATTTTATGTTCAGGCCTGGCTATCAAAACTGTGTTTCCACCAGGAGTGAAGTTTGATGGAAAATCTGGATTAAAAACAAGAGCAAAACCCCTCAGAATGGGAGCCAATTTGTATAAATCAGACTCTCTGTGAGGATGTGAGATAATTACAGAACAGAGAAATACAAGCCCAGGAACCATAGTTTGCCTCATTCGCTTTGGAACTGGTGAGTGTTGGAGAACTGATCCTTCGTAGCATGCTTTAAGGCGGTTTCCATCCACAAGGGCTTTTTTTTTTTTTTTTTTTTTTAAGAAAACTTGAGGAATTTTTAGGTCTTCCATTGAAGCTATGGCTATGGAGAACAAAGGGCCTGCCTGACCTGGCAGTTACTTTCTTCAACCTCTACATAAAGTGCAGCTTTTACACAAACCCTTCCGCCACTCAACGTGAGTGACAAATACCTCCTTGTGTTCTGTTGGCCTGCCCCAGGTTACCAGAGCTCTGCAAATTAAAGATATAAATATGACTCAAATAAAAATAAAAAAAATGTTGGAAGTCTTGCAAATTACTTAGCTCATATTCCTCAGACCAGATTGTTGGAGGGCAGAATTTTTAATATCTTTGTTTTTTGGTTGGTTACAGTGTTTTTCATTTTTTTTCATCATTCTTTTCTGTTGCTAAAACAAAAACATGAATGATCCGTATGTCTGGAGAATCATAAAGCAATTTTGGAAGTTGACAAAGATTATGCTTGCTGAGTACACTGCACACTTTGATTTATTTATTGACTCAAATACTGTGTCTGGTTTTGGGCAAGTTGTTCATATTGGCTGAATGTTTTTCTTGCTAGTCACATTGTGTACAAGGATTTGCATCTAAAGAGACTTCAGTAAAAAAAAAAAAAAAGAGCCCTGTATAGACATAACTACACCTTTATGAGTAAGAAACCTGAAAGCGAAACTTGTGTATTTACATATGAAATGTAGCGGTTTGCAAGGAAATGCACATTTGCATAATGACGAGATTTTCAGAGATTCCTGGTAGAGCACAAAAGGAAACAAGATACTGTGAGTTAGCTCAGTGGACAAACCATCCGCTAGAGTACCCAAGTTCAACTCCCAGACCCCATGTAAAAGGCAGGGCCTTAGGATAGGCTTCTGGTAGTCCCAGGCCTTTGAAGCTAATCCTGCCTGTGAGATGGGGGCCAGGGACAGACGACTGTCCCAGAGAATATTCCAGAAACTTCTGGTAAGTGCAGCAAAGAGAGAAGAGTGTAGCAAGAATCCCTGCCTCAAATGAAGGGGACAGGACAAGACCAACTTGAAAATTGTTCTCTGACCTACACACACACACGTACACACAAAAAAGAACGAAGTTGGGCTGGAGGGATGGCTTAGCCATTAAGGCATTTGCCTGCAAAGCCAAAAGACCCAGGCTCAATTCCCCAGGACCCACGTTAGCCAGATGCACAAGGAGGTGCATGCATCTGGAGTTGGTCTGCAGTGGCTGGAGGCCCTGGTGTGTCCATTCTCTCTCTCTCTCTCTTTCTCTCACCCTCTTTCTCTGTCAAATAAATAAATAAATAAATGAAAATAAAATATTTAAAGAAAGAACAAAGTCCTACATTAATAATCCATGTCTTTAGAATCAGTTATCCCTGAGAAGTGGGACACAGGTGAGAATACAACATTTATAAAGACAACCATGTTCACGTCACTCTGAAGGAACAGCATGACACGCTTTTATATTTGAAAAATATTCCGTCTGAAAAATACTGATTTCAAAGAGAATGCTCGGTTATGTGGAGAATCCAGGGATAGAAGAAGAAATATTTAACAAAGCTACTTATGTAGTAAGACACGATAAACACCTGGGCCTGTGATTAGAGTGTTGGTGGAGCTTGGCTATGACGCATCCCTCAATACCTCGAGTATTCAAGGCTTGGTCTTCAATGCAGCTGTGTTCTGACGCAGGGCTTTGAATGATGATTGGTTTGTGCGGGCCTGAACTTCATTCAGGGATTAATCTATGGATGCATTCAGAGCCGAGTGGACTATCAGGAAGTGGGGTCTGTTTAGAGGAAGCAGGTTTCTGGGCTCATGCTTTTGGACCACCTATCTGGTTCTTGGCCCCCTTCTTCTGCTTCCCAGCTTCCATGAGGTCAGCTCACCACACGCTCCTGGTGCCACAATGTTCTGCCTCCCTCCCTCCCTCCCACCGACTCCAAAACAACAGAGCCAAGGACTGTGGATGGAAAACTCTGAAATCATGAGCTGAAGCAAATCTGTCTTCTTTTAAGTTGATTTTTTTTTTTTTTTTTTTGGTGTGGGGGCGTGTATTTTATCACAATAGTAGAAAACTGACTAACTCAGGTATAATGGATCCTTTGGTGTTTCATCGTCATTGTAAACTCACCTGGATTTAAAGACCATCTCGGAGACACACCTCTGGGCATGCCTGCAAGGGCATTTCCGTAGAAGTTTAATCAAAGAGGGTAAGACATACCTGAAATTCAGTCACCAGCAAACATGGTCTAGAGTTCAGAATTAATAAAAAAGTGAAAGTGAGCTGAGCACCCCAGCATTCATCATCTCTCTCCTTTCTTTTTTGAAAAAAACATATATACATATGTGCATATATATATATTAATTTATTTTGGAGAGAGACAGAGAGAGAGACAGAGGAAGAAAGAATTGGCACACCAAGGGCCTCAGCCACTGCAATTGAACTCCAGATGTTTGCGCCACCTAGTGGGCATGTGCGACCTTGCAGTTGCCTCACCTTTGTGTATCTGGCTTACATGGGATCTGGAGAGTTGAACCTGGGTCCTTAGGCTTCGTAGGCAAGCACCCTAACTGCTAAGCCATCTCTCCAGCTCTCTCTCTACTTTCTGACTGTGGGTGTAATGTGATGAATTATCTCACACTTCTGCCATCATGCCATCCCACTATGATGGTCTGTACCCTCCCTGTAAGCAGAAGAAGTCCCTCCTTCCTTAAGAAGCCTCATCAGGTACTTCGTCAGAGCAACAAGAAAGGAAACTACTACAGGTCTCTTTGAGCTTAGCATCCCTACCGTGACAGGCACTGTAGTGGGAATATTGCTCAGTACTCATGACTAAATTCTATTATTCTAAACTAACTTGTCAGATAGCTCAATTCTTTGGATAAAATGTGACCAATTGCCTCACCCTCCTGCCTTCATACCATCCCACAAAAAATGATGGGATAGAATTTTCTTGCCAATGTTTGTGCTCTAGTCTTGGACTTTGTTCTTGGAAACTGGAGGTACCCTCACATTCAACGTGCTGTGATTGATAAATTACCTTCACATTATACATTTGTGATTTATATGTTGAAGAGATCTCAAAGCTGGGTCAGGAGGCTACATCTATTCCAAGTATAATGCACATTTATAAAGCATAGAGCTTATTTCATTTGTTGAATAGGAAGTGATAGGAATCTTATAGACGTGGAGGAATTCCCACAAGACAGACTGCAGAGTGTTGACAATTTTCCATTTACCAAATAATACATGTGGTAAAACCGTACATGAAATTGGTAAAAAGCTCTTTGATATTCAGTTGAAATGTGTTTTTAACTATCTTGTTCCAGGAAGCTTAATTGTATCACTCTGAACACTTTCAGGAAGTGAGTGTGCCATGTGTTAACAGGCCTTTAAATGGTAGAAAAAAGCACAGCCTGTCATTATTAAATTTTAGGTGCTTACCTTGAAGAGGTATGGAACACTAAAAGCTGTCCATAGACCTGGGTTTGCAGCCATTTCTTAGTGTTGGATGGCAATGGAATAGTAAGATACATTAAAGAAAATTTGAGCATCCAGATTCCTTAATAACAGGATCACAGTAATGATGTACAAGGAACGTTCTTCTAAACCAGCCACAGCCTGAATAACTGCAGACTTCTCACCCTTCCTAAATGTCATTAGCAGGCATCACTGATGGATGGAGTCTATTATGTGACACATTGTATTATTTAATTATTGTAATAGAACAACAAAGTGAATAAGGCAGATGAAATTCATAGATTAAGTAACTTTCCCAAATCCAACACAATGCATAAGATGATTTGACACTGTATAAAGTTCTTTTACAGCTGCCATCACAATTTGTATGTGTTTTGTTGTATGTATGTGTTTTGGTTAATAGTTCTGTCTCCTGTTTGAGAACAAGGGCTATATTTGTTTTATTCTTGGAGTCTGGAAACAGTGCATAGATAAAATAGGTCCTCATCAGTTTTCTGTCCTTATCCTTTGCCTGATAGCTAATTCGAACCCAAGAGGCTGTGGTGGTATCTACCTGTTTTTATATGTTTCTATAGCATGACGTTAAAGAAAAGGTATGTGTGTGAGAGGGTGGTGTTTTCCCTTTGTCCTGACTCCCATTCATATGTTAACTGGACTCCATGCTTCTGTTTTTTTTTAATTTTATTTTTATCACCTCCTTATGGTAGGCATTTTCACAGTCATAGTCTCCAGTGTTGAAAGGACCTACCTTGTTATACTTCAATTCTGTCCTTCCTATAGGATCTCAACAGACCAAATTTGAAGTCTTTATCTCTATCTACCACTAGCAGGGAAGGTCATTACTAAGTACCAGTCTCTTGCAAATTATAACCCAATGTACCTTGAGTTCTGCTCAGGCCTTGCATTGGGGAATAGCTATTTCCTCTGGACATGACATAACCATCAGTTACCATGGAGCAGGGGTAATATGGTGTAGTAATATGGTGACCAACAGACTGTTGGGTCCATAGTCATGCCAATGGAATGAGCAGAGCAAGGAAATGCTAGCCAAGACTATGGCACTGGTGATGATGATCTCACCTACGATTCTAGTCATCCACTCCCTCCTGCCCTTGGATTGCTAGAGATAAAGATAACTAAAAATGGGACTCTATGATGCAGCTTCCATGAAGTCATATGATGGTTAACCTTAATTGTCAACCTGGTGGGATTTAGACTAACCTTTGGGCGTGTCTGTGAGGCAGTTCTAGAACAGGGTGAGGTAGAAAACCTGCTCTAATTTTGGATGGGCTGAGGTCCTGGATTGAATCGAAAGGAGAAAGCTAGCTGAGCATAGACACTCCACTAATTGTTTCCTGACTGTGGAATAGTTGTGACCAGCTGCCTCACGTTCCTACTGCCTTGATGCAGTGGTCAGGATGTCCTAGATCCTCCAACTGTCATCTGAAATCAAACTCTTCCCTCCTTAAGTTGTTTGGGTCAGGCAACAGGGACAGTAACAAGTGTGGTCCATTTCCTTTAATGGGGTGTGGCTTTTAGTGATACCCACACTTCTGCAAGTCACTCCTCACCTCTGTTCCTATAGGTAACCCCAATAGGCTCACTGACTCACCAGGTGGAATCACTGGGTGAGACCATTTCCTTTGCTTCTTGTTAGCTTGCTATCTGGTTACTGAGCAGCAGCGCCCTGTGAACCTAACACTGCCAAACGGGCTGCTGCTAGCTTTGGCTTTGCATTGCTTTGGGAGGGAATGATAAATTCATCTAGGGACAAGGCAGAGATTTTGAAGCCAGCATCCGAATTCCCAAAATACCTTGCTGCTAAGAAAAGAGTCATCTGTGATCAGGAAGTAACAGGAAACAGAATTAGGAAGAGGGGATGTGAAAAAGGAAGAATCGCATGTTTTACGTTATGGCGCTGCCAATGCTTGCTGCCCATTTGTTCGTTTTTACACTAACCCTCTGAAAACTGAGGTGTTTCTGTTCTTGCTGAGGGGTTGTCTTTCTCCCCAGCTGAGTCATTTCGAACTGGAGGGATTTTATGTTTCTTCTGCTTTGGCCTGCCACTCGTGCATGTTGTCACGTTCCCCTCCATCCTCAGCCTAGATGTCACTTCATTAGAGAGATGATAAGGAAAATTAAGAAAACTTGATTTGGTCCTTGCCACTCTCTCTTAGAACTGCTTATTTCCTCCATAACACTTGTCACAGTTTGTACCTTTATACCGTTCTGTTTACTTATACACTGTTTGTTTCCTAGATTCCACCCGACTGGGGTTTCAGGACATATCTGTTTTAATTAAGGTCCTTTTAGTATCCTGATGACTTGATAGGGTTGGAGAAGTGAAGATCCTTGCACTGACGTGCCTCTGACTGCTTGTATTGCAGGGCAAAAATCTCGGCTATGTCTTGAGAAGTGTGCACTTTAAGAAACACTGATGGCCTGGGAAGATGGCTCAGCAGTTAAAGGCACTTGTTAGCAAAGCCTGTGGACCCAGGTTCAATTCCCCAGAGCCCATATCAAGCCTGATGCATAAAGTGGCACATACATCTGGAGTTTATTTGCCATGGCAACAAGCCCTGGGATGCCCTTCTCTCTCTCTCTCTCTCTCTCTCTCTCTCCCTCCTCTCTTTCTCTCTGTTTGCAAATAAATAATAAATAAAATTAAGTCTTTCTTTAGAAAAGAAGGAAGCACTGGCTGTCAAGAAGGGGTTTTAGTGGATAGCTGGGTCTAATGTCAAAATGGTGTCTGGGAGCAATTTTCTGATCAGAGATCACATACATATTCTGTGTTCCTAGAACAGCCATAAACTTAGCTTTGTGGCCCTTGCCTGGACATATTTCTGTTGTATTAAATGGCTTCCAAGAGTCTAATTTTGCCAATAAGCTGTGATTTGCAATGAGCCAATTAGGACTGAACACTTGTGCATGCTTTTATCCCTCATTTACATTAGTGGACCAGAGTGGAACCTGCTACGGACTTTATGTAACAGACGTGATCCATATACACAATCAAGTTTTATTCAGTTGTAATGAAGAGTGAAATTGCGTCATTTGAATGGAAATGGATGGAACTAGAGACCATAACATTAAGCCTATAAACTAGGCTCAGAAAGATAAATGTTGCCTTTTCTGTCATATGTGGAATTAATCAATCCATCATTTATCTATCTACCATCTGTCTATTTATCAATCATATATCTCTATCATCATTTACCTAATTATAGCTATCAATCTATCATCTATCAATCAATCAATTAATCATTAATCATATATCTACCTACCATCTATCATCATCTATCATCTATCTATCTGTCATTATCTAACTAATTATATGCACCTATCGACCTATCATTTATCAATCAGTCCATCAATTATCATATATCTATTGACCATCTATAATCATCTATCAACTATCTATCTATCTATTGTCAGTCATTATCATCATCTGTCATGAGTGTCATGAAGAAAGAAAGGCCTATATAAGAGAAGAAATGGGTGTAACGAGAGAAGGTGAGACAAAAAGGAAAGTAATGGAGTAAGAAAGACACCAGATTTTATCAAAGGCAGAATTTAGATTCACACACACACACACACACACACACACACAATATATATATATACATATATATCAGAATGATGACTATCAGAAGCTGGGGGCAAGTAAAAGGATAGATAGGAAAGGGAAAATGTAGGTGATGGATATAAAACCACAGACACTTAGAATCTAGAGATTTAGTGTAACAGGTGATGGCTATTCTTAATAATTTTATTGTGTTTGGGATTTGAGGGAAATGAAAAGATTTTGTATTCTCTTATTATACACAAACCATCAACTATGTGAGATAATGGCTATGTTAATTATTCGCATATTATAAACAATTTTACTATGCATATCAAAATACCGTGCTATACCCCTTAAATATGTACAATAAAACAGGATTTAAAAAAAAATACTAAAAGATCAGCTTAATAGCCCATTGAAAATAGCAGGAAAGGTCAGTGAATTTGAAGGTTGATTGCTATCAATTATCCAATCTGAAGAGCAGAGAGGAAAACATAAAAAACCTAAAACAATGACTAGAGCCTCAACAACATGCGAGATGTTTGATAACAGTTAAAAGCATCATTTTCAATTTGTCAAGAAGACACAGTCATAAATATTTATGTGGAAAATAGAGTAGCAAATGGTATGAAGCATGCACTTAGTGAACGAGAGGGAGAGATAGAAAACTTCACCTTCCTAATAGAAAATTCCGGCACGTTTTTCTCAATAATTGACAAGTACGCACACACACACACACACACACACACACACACACACACTCACACATACAAAACAGAAAAGTCTGAATAGCGCTGCCAACCATAATAGTTAACCACAATACACACACATTCCTTCCTGGAATAGCAAAGGACATGCCATGGTGTACACTACATCTAGGGTCATTAAACAACTATTAATATATTGTAACACATGTACATGCTGGGGCAACAATTGATTGGACTTCATGAATCACTAGGTATTGAGAAAATCTCAGAACACTTGGAAGTTAAACAACACACTATTAAATAACCCATAGGTCAAAGAAGAAATCAGAAAATGTTAAAATGGAAGAATTGTTTAAAAGAATCAAAATTTGTGATATGGAACTGAAGTGGTATATAAGCAGTTGCAGTTTAAATTACTTATCTTGGAAAAAAAATGGATATTTTATTATTTAAATTTTTATTTTTTTCCAGTTTTGACATTTTCATAATGTACATAACATATTTTGATCTTATCCCCACCCAATTACTCTCTCTTATCTCCTGCCCCTTCCCACTGAAACCCTTCAGCTTCCTGAATAGCCCCCATTCCACTTCCATGTTTTTTGTGCTTGCTCCACTGAGTCAAATTAGGATGGTCTGCATGATCCTGGGTGGGAGTTTTCTTAATGAACAGTGAGAAACTTACCAGAAGCTACAGCCATTGAAGAGCATGATACCTCCTTTCCCAGCAACCACGAGCTATCATTAGTTACTGTGGGATACGTGGACTGTGTGAGGCTTATGAAACTTTTGTCCATCCATGATGAAATATGGATAGAGTCAGGAATGGTCAGGAAACCACAGCTGCTTTGAGTTCATGAAAGTAAGGCCATGCCATGCACAGAACTCTGCATTCTGCAGCCCCCTCTCCTCCTCCCCTCCTCCCCTCCCCATTCTCCTGTTCCAGCATTGTTCTGCCTGCCCTTCTATGCGGTTCCCTAAGCCTCAGAAGTGGGTGACTTAGATGGCCTTTATTTATTCTCAACAGTTTTTCTAGTTATTATATCTCTGCATTATTTAATCTCTGATCCTTGCAGGAAGAAACTTCTATGATGGAGACTTCAACCAGTACTTATCTATGGGAACAAACATGCATTTAAAAGGCAGCTTGGCCCGATTTCTAATTAGCCACACCACAGTAGTAGGTCCTCCTCAGGACCCATGTCCCTAGCTATAGACATCTGGCCAGGTTTCTAGTACCAGGCATGAATTCCCTCTTGTGGAGTGCTCCTCAAATCCAATCAGAAATTGGTTGGTTTCTCCCATAACTTATATTCATGCCAATATTGCACCAGTGGGTGTATCTGACCTGACAGGCCAGTTGTGGAGTGTGCCGGGTCCACTGGTGGGTAAGACAATCAGTGGCTTTTCTCCTTAAGCACATTGCTTATCATAATCTGTATAAAGAAAGCCAGGGGCTGGAGGAATGCTTAGCAGTTAAGGGCACTAGCCTGCGAAGCCTAAAAACCCACGTTCTATTCCCCAGATTCCATGTAAGCCAAGGCACGAAGGTGAGGCAAGCACAAGGTCGCACATGCCCACTAGGTGGTGCAAGCATCTGGAGTTTGGTTGCAGTGGCTGAGGCCCTGGTGTGCCAATTCTCTCTCTCTCCCTCTCCTGCTCTCTCTATTTTTTTTTTTTTAAAGAAGCTAGCCAGCAGGGAGGAAACTTCCACCTAAATTCCAGCTAAGTCTCTCCACCACCTATAGTCAAGATGTGTTGTGCCTCCAGAAACAGGGACTTACTATCTAGTTTTGGTGAATAACCAAGAGCAATGGAAATGGAAGTAGCCTCCCTGATCAGCATCCTCACCTCACCCGGAGGACGTCGCTGACACTAGAATGTACACTTCAGAACCTCTGCCTCTGGAAGCTTTAGCCACCCCTGTAGCAGATCTTCATTCAAACACATTGTTAAACATGTATATATTTTTTTAAATTGGCGCACCAAGTGGTATACTTCCACACGGCGTATTCCCATACCCTTAATTTTGGTTCATCCCCCCCCCCCCACCCTCTTCTCCTCTTCATCCTCCCATCCCTGTCCCTGCTTGAATGTTTCCCTTTCAGTGCTACCCTCCTTCTGCTTTCATGTCCTATGCATTCTATAACCCTCCACAAAACCACTGTCTGACTTCATGGCCTCTACATATGAGAACGCGTGTAGCATCCATGTTTCTGAGCCCACGCCACCTCACTCAGCCTGACCTTTTCTAGGTAAACCCCTTTCCCACAAATTTCAGAATCTTATTTTTCTTTACAGCTAAATAAAAAAATAAAAACTCGGGCTGGATGGATGGCTTAGAAGTTAAGGCATTTTCCTGCCAAGGCAAAGGACCCAGATTCGATTCCCCAGGATCCACGTTAGCCAGATGCACAAGGGGGTGCGTGCCTCTGGCTTTCGTTTGCAGTGGCTGGAGGCCTCGGCATTGCCATTCTCTCTCACACACACCTTCTTTCTCTGTTAAATAAATAAAAATAAAATATCTTTAAAAACTTGATTGTGCATAAGTAGCACATCTTCATAATTCGTTCATCAGATGAATGGCATCTAGGCTAGGTTCCATTTCCTAGTTATTGTGAATAGAGCAACAATAAACATGGCTGAACAAGTATCTCAGAAGTAGAGTGTTTATGGCATATACCCAGAAAGGCACATAGCTTGGTCATAAATCAGTTCTACTTTTAGACTTTTCAGAAACTTCCACGCTGACTTCCATAATGGTGACAATAGTTTTCACCCAAACCTTGGTGAATAAGGATTCCTCTTTCTCCACAACATCACTAGCAGTCATTATCATTTATTTATTTATTGACTTATTGATAATAGCCATTCTGATCAGAGTCTGAAAGGATTTCAAATTAATTTTAATTTGAATTTTTCTGATGGCTAAATATGTAGAACACTTTTAAAAATATTTCCTGGTCATTTGTATTTCATCATCTTTTGAGAACTCTGTGCAGATATGTTGTCCATTTTTAATTGGATTATTTGAAGTTTTAATTCTTTTATTATTTAATGTTTTGAGTTTTTATAGTTGTGTAGCTGGCAAAGACTTTCTCCTATTCTGTTGGTTTCCTTTTGACCTAGTTGATAGTTTTATTAGCTGTACCAAGGCAGATTGGTTTCATGGTGTCCATTTTGTGGATTATTTGCCTAGTTGCCTTGACAACTCAGAAAGTTCTTTGTACTATATTGCTCTCCCTACTTTGAGTATTCCAGCAATGTTTGTTGGAAATGCTTTTCTTTTCTAGCATGCATTTTTAGCATCTTTGTCTAAAGTCAGGTGGATGCTATTGCATAGGTTTATAAACCTGCGTCATATATCCTAGTCCATCGATTTACATGTCTGTTGTGTGTTTTTTTTTTTTTATCACTGTGGCTCTATATAGTGTTACTTGAAGTCCAATATGGTGATACCTGCAGTAACGTTACTTTTGGTGAGGACAGTTTTGGCAACCTGGAGTTTATTGTGCAAATATGAATTTTAAAAAGTTGTTTGTATTTCTGTGAAGAATGCTACTGGAAGATGATTGGAATTGAACTGAATTCGTAGATGTCTTTTGGTAGGACGGCTATTTTTGCAATATTTATCCTTCCAATTCTGTGAGCATGGGTGACCTTTCTGTTTTCTCCTTTTCTCTTTAACATCCTTATCAGTACTTAAAATTTTTTATTGTAGGAGTCCTTCATTTCCTAGGCTAGGGATATTCCAAGATGCTTAATTTTTTTTTTTGATGGCTGTTATGAATAGGACTGTTTCCATGATTTCTTGTTCATCACACTGATTTTGGTCGTGTTAATTTTGCATCCTGCCACTTTGCTAGAATGATTTACCAGCTCTAGGAATGTTTTCTGGTGGAAGCTTTAGGGTATTTTTCCAATACGGGACATGTCTTCTTCAAAGAGCAGTAGTTTGATTTGTTCCTTTCCACCCTCACGCTCTTCTTATTCTTTCTCTTGTGTTATTACACAAGCTAAGCCTTGAGGCACTGCAGTACATAGTAATTCAGAGAGAGAGAGAAAGTAGGTATCTTGGTCTTGTTCTGGAACCCAATGGGAATGCTCCAAGTTTTTCTACATTTAGCATGGTGTTGGCTCAAGTTTTGTTACATATCACCTGTATTATATTAACATATGTTCTCTTTATCCATAAGCTCTCCAGGTTTTTATTATGATGGACTTTGTCAAAGGCTTTTTCTACACCTGTTGAGATGACTATATGGTTTCTGTCCTTAAGCTATTGATGTAATGTATTACATTTATTGATTTATTGTATGCTGAACCATCCCTGCATCTTGGGAATAAAGTTGACTTGATCAAGGGGAATGATCTTTCTGATATTTTCTTGAATTAGTATATTGTTGAGAACTTTTTTTCATCTATATCAGGGATATTGGTTTATAGTTTCATTTTTCTTTTGTTTGTTTCTTTCTCTTCTTTTTTTGCTGTGTCTTGTTCTGGTTTTGGTATTGAGATACTACTGGCTTCAGAGAAGGAATTAGGAGTGTTTCTTACTTTTCTATTTTATGCAATATTTTATGGAACAGTGATTTTAATTCTTCTTTAAAGGTCTGATGTAACAGTGCCATAGTCCTATGTGGACCTGTTTGTTTTTTTCCCCCCTGGGAGTTTTTCATTATTTCCATTAAAATTTCATTGCTTATTATAAATTTGTTCAAATATTTACCTAATCTTTGCTTAACTATGGTAAGTTATATGAATCAATTTATTTCAGATTTTCCATATAATATAATATAGGTTTTTGAAGAATGTCCTCATGATTCTCTCAATTTTATTGGTATCAGTTGAAATGTTTCTTTCTTTTTTTTTTTTTTTTACCTCTAAACATATTGATAATAAGGCCTTCTCAATCTCTTTTGGTTAATTTGGCTAAAATATGTTATTCTTCTTATCTTTTCAAAGAAACAACTCCTTTTTTTTTTTTTTTTTTGGTTTTTCTAGGTAGGGTCTCACTGTAGCCCAGGCTGACCTGTAATTCACTATGGAGTCTCAGGGTGGCCTTGAACTCACGGCAATCCTCTTACCTCTGCCTCCAAAGTGCTGAGATTGAAGGCATGCACCACCACGCCCTGGCTCAACAACTCCTTTTTTTCATCAATGATTTTAATTATTTTGTGTCCATTTCTATTTCATTGATTTCTTCCCTGATCTTAATTATTTATGTCTGGTTTGTTATAATCCCAAGGCCTTCAAATATCATTAAGATACTCATTTTTAGTTCTCTCTGTTTTTGTAATATCGTCATTTAGAGCTATCAACCTTCCTGCTAGGACTGTCATCATTATTTTTCCATGGGTTTTGATATTTTGTGTTTTCCTTCTCATTCATTTGTAGGGATTTTTAAAATTCTTTCTTGATTTTTTTCTTTTCTTTCTTTTTTTTTTTTTTTCTTTCTTTGAGGTAGGGTCACACTTTAGCCCAGGCTGACGTGGAATTCACTATGTAGTCTCAGGAAGGCCTTGAGCTCATGGGAATCCTTCTGCCTCTCCCCAGTGTTGGGGTGTGTATCACCATATGACTCCCTCTTGATTTCTTCAATGACCTATTTGGTCTTCAGTAGTGAGCTGTTGACTTTCCAAGACTTTGTACATTCATGTAGTTTTTCTTGTGGATTTCTAGTTTTACTGTGTTGTGGTTGGATAAAATACAATAAGTTATTTCCATTTTTCTTAAATTTGTTGAAAGACTTCCTTTGTTTCTTAATATGTGATCTATTTTAGAGAAAGTTTAATGTGTTGCTGAGAAGAATATGTGTTCTGTAGTAGTTGGATGGAGTGTTCTGGAAATGTGTTAGGTCAATTTGGTCCAAGGTTTTATTTAACTTCAATATTTCTCTACTTATTTTTTGACCTTTCTATTGGTGAGAGTTGGGTGCTGAAGTTTTCCACTTACTGTGTTGAGATTTATCTCTGATATTATATGAAGTAGAGTTTGTTTTATAAAATTGGGTGCACCTATTTTTGGCACATATGTTTAGAATGTTAATGTGCTCTTAATGGATTGTTCTCTAGATCAGTATGACGTGATCATTATTATCTCTTGATTAATTTTAATTGGAAGTCTATTTTTTCAGATCCTGAACAGAAACTCTAGTTTATTTTCTAACTTCATTTTCTTGGGAAGTCGTTTTCCATTCTTTCACCCTACAATAGTGTCTGTCTTTGATGGTGCAGTGAGTTTCCTTAAGACAAAAAAAAAAAAAAAAAAAAAGAATGGATCATGTCTTCTGATCTAGTCTGAATGTGTCTTTTGATTGTGGAACTGAGACCGTTAACATTCGGAGTTTTTATTGAAAAGTGTGAGATAATAATCATGTTGATGACTCTGTGGTGTTTCCTTAGTCTTCATCTGTAAACAACTTTTGTAGCACTTATTCTTTTTTCCCTCCTGTATCCCGTCTTCACATTTCTCTTCTAGGTGAGGAATTCTGTCTGAATTATGTCTTCTATGGAGTTGCCTTAGTGGTCATAAATATCTTTTGCATACTTTTATGATGGAAAGGGTTTTTTTTTTCCTGTCTTTGCATCATGAGGAATAATTTTGCTGGGTATAGGAATTTGGGTTGACATCTGTTGTCTTCCAATACTTGAAATATTTCACTCCAAGCCCTTCTGGATTTTCACAGTTCCATTGAAAAAACTGGCAGTTATTCTGGTAGGCTTGCTTTTAAACATAAACTATATGTTTCTCTCTGATACTTTTAGTACCCTGCTTTCTTTGTATTTAGTGTTTTGTCTACAATATCACATGAGGACTTTCTTTTCTGCTCAGATCATTTTGTATTCTTTATGTCTCTTGTACAGAGATGATCACCTTTTTCTTAGATTTGGGACATTTTCTTCTACAATTTTATTGAAAACTTTTTTATGCCATCAGGGTGAAGTTATCATTCTTTTATGCTGAGTATTTAAACATTTGGTCTTTTCACAGTTTCCCATCTATTCAAGAAATTAAAAAAAATTATGGACATACTTGGTATGGATACATCATATGATGGTACTCTCTTTTTCCCTCATCCCTGCCTTCATTCTGTTGGGGACCCTCCTCAGTGTGGTTGCAGGTATTCCCTATGGGGTTGTGGGATATACATTGTGGGAGTAGCAGTCAGTTTTTTGTGGGGAGGCAATGCCTCTGTGCATGATGTTCCAACCTATGGCTCTTCCAATCTTCCCACCCCCTCTTCTGCAAAATTTCCTGAGCTGTGGTGGGTATGTTTTGAGTCTACTTTAGTGATGAGCTCTTAGGAGCCTTTGGATCTCTGCCTGGGTAGGTGTTGAGTATCCTCATGCATTTTTTTTGAAAGTCTCATTGGTTTTGACTAGCTGATCCATCCAATTCCTCTACCATCTGTTTACATCCTGACACTGTCTTCCACTTGATTTATTCTATCCATGTAGCTCTCTGTGAGCTTTGTCTTTGACTTGTTATTTTTTTTTCCATTTCCAGCATCTTTTCAGTTTGATTTTCCCTCAGAATTTCTATCTCATTATCAAGTTCCAGTTTCATTCAGGTTGACCTCATTGTTTCATTTAGTTATTTGTTTGGGTTCTCTTGGAATTCATTTGTGTCCTCTCTCTGTGTTCATTCAGGTGTTTGTCTGTGTCCTCTGTGAGTTTATTGTGCAGATTTGCAACCTGAAACAGAAAGAGGGAGAGGGAGAGAGAGAGAGAATGGGCATGTCAGTGCCTCCAGCCACTGCAAAAGAACTCCAGATGCATGCGTCACCTTGTGCATCTGGCTTATGTGGGTCCTGGGGAATCGAACCAAGGTCCTTTGGCTTTGCAGGCAAGTGCCTTAACCACTAAGCCATCTCTCAGCCCCCTAATCATTCTTTTGTGCTCTTTGTCTGCAGTTTCCTCTAAGTTGCTTCCATTGGGGGGTTTCTACTATGGAAAGTGTAGCTCTTGGGAAAGACATGTTCGGCTTGGGTTTACTTATTACCCAGTTGGCATTAAGACTTACCTATCTGGATATAGCACATTGGTCAGATCTTTCTGTTAAGTGAGTATTTGAGAGAATGCCTGCTGTTCCTCTGTCTTTTTTCTTTTCTTTTCTTTTTTTTTTCTGGTTTGTGCTACGTGGAGTTCTGACTTGGAGATACTTGGAGGTAGTAGCTGAGGTGATCTTGTTTCAGTTGCAGCTGTGTCCCAACTCATGTAGGATCCCAGCTGCAATGGCAGAAATCATAGACAGCTGTCTGCCTGGGAAAGGAAGGGAGAATGTTTTGGGGAACTGTGTGACCCAACTAATGCAGTTCAGGTGTCCCAGACCCAATGGCAGAACCATGTCTGACAAGGGAGAGGAAAGGAGAGTCATTCAGGGAACTGTGTGCCCGAATTAACAAGGCATGATTCTTCCAGCTCCAAAGTCAAGGGAGGGGAAAAGGAAATGGCCTTGGTAGAAAATTTCTGATTATTTTTGGTGCATGATGTCTCTCTCTCTGTGTGCGTGTATAGTGTGTGCATGTGCATCTGCAAGATGCATGGGTCTTGAGTGCATGTGTGCCGAGGACAGAGAACATTGGGTATTTCCCAAGTGCCAGGACTGAAGGTGTCCACCACCACACCCAGCTCAGTTTTGTGTTTTCTTTCAGGGATGAAACTATACCATTCTTTGGTTTCCTGGTTTTAGGGATTTCTGATGAGCAATCTGATGCTTTTATGTTTGCCTTTGTGAGTCAGTTGGCTTTTATTCCCTTATAGCTTTTATATTGTTTCTTTTCTTTGCTTTTGAATCTTGACTATTATCTGTCATGGAGAGATTCTTCACTGTTCATGTCTGCTTGGGATTCTAAATGCCTCTGTGTTTGAAAGTCTGCTTTTAAAAATACACATTTGAGGAATTATGATTTAATAGTTTCTCTATGCCTTTTTTTTTTTTTTTTTTAGCCCAGGCTGACCTGGAATTCACTATGTAGTCTTAGGCTGGCCTTGAAATCACAGTGATCCTCTTACCTTTGCCTCCCAAGTGCTGGGGTCAAAGTTGTGTGTCACCAGACCCGGTTCTTTATGCCTTTAGTTTAATCTCATCTTATTTTCTCTCATGGATTCTTGGGTTTGTCTTCTATCATATTGCAGAGTTTTTGGATATTGTCCAGCCCCTCCCCCACCTGCCATATTGGTGTTTTACGGGAAAGGAGAGTCGTTCAGGGAACTGTGTGCCCGAATTAACGAGGCATGAGTCTTCCAGCTCCAATGCCCAGAGAGAGGGAAAGGGAATGGCCTTGGTACATAATTTTGATAGTTGATTTTTGGTGTGTGAGTGTGTGTGTGTGTGTGTGTGTGTGCAACAGTATATACATGTGCATCTGCAAGATGCATGGGCCCCTTGTGCATCTGGCTTACGTGGGTCCTGAGGAATTGAACCTGGGTCTTTTGGCTCTGCAAGCAAATGCCTTAACTGCTAAGCCATCCCTGCAGCCCTCTTTTCCTATTTCTATCCACATCTGTTGCTTTGGCTAGCTCTTCTGATTTTATTTGGGGAACTTTTCTTGGACAGCTCACTCTGGAAGTCTCAGTCCCAAGCACCTTCAATGAGGACACGTCAAACTTTTATTCCAGACTACTAACATCTCCAAACCAGAAATAACCCAAAGTGTCACTGAAAAGCAGGATGAATAAAAAATGGTACAGCCATTTTAAAACTCTGTGTGTAATATCATAGTACTCGGTTGCAAGACAGAATAAATTACTGATAATTATAGCATCACGATCCACCTTAAAGACAGAGAAAGAAACCAAACATAAGAAGTACATATATTATGAATCCATTCGTATAAAGTTCGATAATGAAATAAGATAAACTATGATTAAAATATAAATAAAGACAAACAATTGCCTTTGGGTGAGTGAGATTGACTGATAGGGATATGGAGAAAATTCCAAACTAATAGCAGTGTTTTTCACATCGATAGCAGTATTAGATATTTGAAAACATTTCTTATATTCATCTTACTGAACACTTAAAATTTATACATTTTTCTGCTGGGAACTTTTACCTCCTCCCTCTAAAAAATTAAAAGAAAAACAAAAAACTATTATTGGTACTCATGCTGGATAAGCATGAGCTTATTTTCCATTAAGCCAAAAGAGATATGTTTTAGATAAAATATAATTATATAGTGTCTCTATTAAGATAGATGATAGATGAGCAGAGCATGGTGGCACACGCCTTTAATCCCAGCACTCTGGAGGCAGAGGTAAGAGGATCGACATGAGCTTGAGGCCACCCTGAGACTACATAGTGAATTCCAGGTCAGCCTGAGCTAGAGTGAGACCCTACCTTGAAAAACAAACAAACAAACAAAAACCCAAAAAACAAAACAAAACAAAAAGATAGATAATAGATGAAACATGATTTATTGATAGGTGGCACATGGATGACAGATAATATGCATTACTTATAGATCAAGGCGAAATGATAGATATAAATCATAGAAGGTAAACTATAAGCAGATATTTAAATGGGAGATAGACATGATGGTTAACTTCTGGTTGTTAGCTTGACAGGATTTAAAATCACCACGTAAACAAATCTCTGGTCACATCTGTAGGGGATTTTCTAGATTAGCACCATCCCAAAGGCTGGGTTCATGGACTATAAAAAGGAGAGAGCTAGCTGAGCATTCAGCATTAATTCTCTGCCCTGTTTCCTTGTGTTTTTTTGATGAAATGTGATGAGCACCTGCCACCATGCCATCCCTGCCATGGGGAACTGTAACCTGGATCTGTTCTCTGAATAACCCCTTTCCTTCCTTAGGCCAAATTCTGTCAGGTATTTTGTCTTATCAAAGAGAAGCTGACTGATTCAATAATGGCAGATGATAGATAGATAGATAGACAGACAGATAGATAATAGATATATTATGGTTATACACGAATGGTATATGATATAGGTAGAGAGAGATGATAAATTGATGGAAAATGTGATTTGGTCACAATTAGCACAGGTTTTGAATGCCTTTTCTATTATTGAAAGTGACCATTTCTATCTTTTTAATCCTTTCTCCATTTAGCAGTTAATGGCACACATTTATAGGATGTTTTAACAAACTTAAGGGCACGTCTCATGAGAGTGAACTGGCAATTGGAAGGGTTTACAGGTAAAAGCACATTTTTTAAAAAATTCAGATAGCCCTAGGTTCAAACCCTGGCCCTGCAGTTTATTAGTTGAGTGGCCTTGTACAAGTAATTAAACCTCCCTGTGAATCTATTTCTTTACGTATAAACTGCAGTAATATTTGTTTGAAAGGGCTCATTTACTTTCACATTCAGCAAGGCCTGTCCATTTCCTTTGTTTGTCAAGACTGGCTGTACATTTCAAAAAAAAAAAAAAAAGATACTTATATCCGGAACACACGGAGCTCCTACAACCCAATCGTGAAGAGACAAACACAGCTCTTTAAATACAGGCAGGTATTTGAACAGTCACTTCAGAGTGGAGAGGTTGTACAAGGAACCACCATAGAAGCTGGGTACTAGTCAGAATGTTCTTTAAATCATGTTTGGTCAAGGTGATCTCAGTTTTAAAACAGAGGTGACAGTGGACAAGAGAGACGTGTTTTGACTCTATGCATATGTAAAAGATAGAATTCATAGAGCTTTGTGTAAACTGGATATTAATCCTAGGAGAGAGGTGGTAAGAAGTATGTTCCCTGCCCAACAAGATGGAGGGAGATGCTTTTCACTATGAAGGAAAATTCTGGCCGAACCCAGCTATGATAGTTTCTGAGATATGTGTATAAAGACCATATCATGAACTGGCCCAGGTAGATAGGTTACCATGGCAGTCCACTTTCCAAATACCTTCTGATGACCAACACACAAAGATGGGAGGTTTACTTTGATTCATGGTTTCAAAAGTCCTGGTCCAAAATATGTTGAACCTACTGGTTTCAGGACTGATGAGACAGAACATTGTGGCAGGAAGGGATGGCAAGGAAAAAAAAATTACCTGTCTCTGATTTCTGTCAGAGTATTTGATTGACCCACCAAAGGTTAGTGGTAAGACCCTACTGCTGAAGACACCACATGCTAATGGTATAGAACATGGAGCGGCCTGGCTGGAACCTAGAAGAGAGTCATTCCTCAGACAGTTAGCTTGTCTAGTGCCAGAAGGTGCTACATGAGCAACTAGGGGGAAAATGACCAACATCTCTCTAAGCAATTCATGGTCTAAGCAACTCAGCAGCAAACAACCAGATGTGATGCTAACCCAAGTGCAATAGTGGCACACAGATATGGTGGGAAACCAACTGCTCTTGATTTGGCTAACTAAGCTGGGAAACAAGTCAGAACCATATCCGAAAATGAGTCTGCTCTCCATTATCAAGCTCCCACCAATCGTGGGCTACAAGAGGGCCTACACCTATTCAATTCTCTCTCTAAAAAAAATGGTTATCCCATTTATCTGGCATTAACTTTATGTTGGAGAATTTGCTTCTCTTTTCCATATGGACACAGATCCTAAGGAGAGAACCAGCCCATCACACCTCAAGAGGGCCCCAGCTGACAATAAGAGTAAATGGGGAAATAAGGAAGAGTGCTGCTTTCTTGGTGAACCTGGTATCAGCACAAGGGTGAAGGGGATAGACACAGAGAACACTCAACTCCTACCAAACCAGAGATCCAGGGACACACAGGCTCCCAAGACCTCATCACTGAAGTAGACTTAAAATGAACTCAACATGGCTCAGGGAAATTTGTGGAAGAGGGAATGGAAAGATTGTTAGAGCCACAAGTTGGGACATTATGCACAGAGATATTTCCTCTCCCCCATAACTAATGGCTAACCCCACAATCTATGACCCACAATCCCCAACGAGGAGGGTTCCTAACGAGGGCGGAAGGGCAGGGAGGAGGCTAACAATGGTACCACCATGACTGTATATACTGTGTACATAACAAATAAAGAAAAATACCTGTCTCATCTCTCAAGACAGGAGGGGAGCAAGAGAAAGGTACCAGGGTCCCCTCTTCTCCTTCAAGGTCATGGAGCATTGACATGAAGGCCCCCCACAGAGCCTCATCTCTTATTTCCACAACTTCCAAAGAGTACCATGCTCAGGACCAAGCAAGCATTTAACATGTGTGTCTTTGGGGAAATTTTTTAGTTCCCCACTATAGCTATAGCAGTACTTATTAAATAGAAGCTTTTGCAGAATGGAAAAATGTATTTAGTGCATATGTGCAATAGATTTATAAACTTGATTTTAGCCACAATCTGAAAAAAACATCACTTTTTATTTTTATTTTTGTTTTCATTCATTTATTTAACAGAGAGGGAGAGAATGGGCATACCAGGGCCTCCAGCCACTGCAAATGAACTCCAGATATGTATACTTCCATGTACATCTGGATAATGTGGGTCCTGGGGAAATGAACCTGGGTCCTTTGGCCTTGCAGGCAAACACTTGAACTGCTAAGCCATCCCACCAGCCCAACATTTTAATAAAGCATACAAGTATGTATCCAAAGGTAAATACAGAAATGCTATTCTAACTTTTGTTTAGATATTACCAGTCTAGCTCTAGGAATTGTCTTAATCCTTATATGTCTGCTTTGAGCATGCCATGGGAAGACCACATTTCTCCTTGGTCTTTTATTGACACTTATGTAGGTTTCAAAAACTCAGAGATGTGCAAAGGAATTAGGCTGGAGAAATGAAGACTTTGGGACTAGAAAGATGGCTTAGCAGTTCAGGTGCTTGCCTGCAAAGCCTAAGGAACTATGTTTGACTCTCTGGATCCTACCTAAGCTAGAGGCCCAAAAGGTCAGACAAGCGCAGGCTCGCACATGCCCACTAGGTGGCACAAGCATCTGGAGTTCGATTTCAGGGACTGAGGGCCTGGTGTGCCAATTCTCTCTCTGTCTTTCTCTAAAATAAAATTGAAAAGAAAACATAAAAAACCGAAGACTTCCTTACTAATATGGTTCAAATACACAATGGAGTTATACTCAAGACACTGGAGGGGGTATGATGAAGACTGACCTTAATCTTCTACAGCTTCAATCTCTCTCTCTCTCTTCTCTCTAACTCTTTTATATTAGTTATCTTTTTATTCCTTTTCTTAGTGGGCACTGACCTGTAACTCCCAGTACCAGCATGTGGCTATCATCCACAATGAGCTTTTGATCAGAGAGACCTACAAGGTTTCCTAAAAGAAGGACAGATTTCTGTCAGAGTACTTGATGACCCACAAAAGGTTAGTGATAAGACCCTACTGCTGAAGACACCTTATGTGGTTGACACGTAAAATGGAATGGCATGGCTGGAAGCTGGAAGAGAGTCAGTCCCCAGACTGTCAGCATATCTAGTGCCAGAAGGTGCTTCATGGGCAACTGGGGGAAAATGACCAATATCTGTCCAAGCAACTCATGGTCTAACCTACTTAGCAGCAAATAACCTGTCGTGATGCTCACACAAGTACAATAGTGGTGCACAGCCATGGTGGGAAATCAACTGCTCTTGATTTGGCTAACTGATCCCCTCAGTGGAAAGGTACCCATAGCTGGAGCTGGGAAACAAGTCAGAACCATATCCAAACATGAGCCCGCTCTCCATTATCAAACTACCACCAATCGTGGGCTACAAGAGGGCCGACACCTCTTAAATTCTCTATTAAAAAAATAAGGGTTATCTCATTTGTCTGGTGCTAACTTACTCTCCATTGGAGAATCTGCTTCTCTTTTTCAGATTGACGAAGATCTTAAGGAGAGAGCCACCCCCTCATGCCTCAAAAGGGCCCCGGCTGAAACTAAGAACAATTGGCGAAACAAGCAAGGGTGCTGTTTTCTTGGTGAACCGGGCATGAGCACAAGGGTGAAGGAGATCAACACAGAGAAAAATCAACTCCTACCTAATCAGATATCCAGATACCCAGAGGCCCCCAACACCACATCACTGAAACAGACCTAAAATGAACCCAACATGGTTCAGGGAAATTTTGCAGAAGAGGGGGCGGAAAGAATGTCAGAGCCACATGTTGAGTCATGATATGCAGAGGCATTTATCCTACCCATAACTGTGAGCTAACTCCAGAATGCATGACCCATATACCTCAATAAGGAGGGGCCAAGGGGAGGGGGTAGGTCACGGATGAGCCTAATAATGGTACCAAACTGATTGTATTTGCTGAATACAAAACTAACTAATAAAGAAAAAAAGAAAAGAAAAGAAAAAAAAGTTAAGCTAGATTTTTAGTAATGAGAGAAAAAAAGAGAAAGAAATAAATACCTTTAAAAGAGAGAGCCTTATCTTACACTGAAGAAATAGGTATAAAGAAGGTTTTATCATGTTTGATCATTTCTGTGTAAGTAGCTGTTTTAAAACATTATAATAGAGCTGGGCATGGTGGCACAAACCTTTAATCCCAGCCCTTGGGAGGCTGAGGACGGAGGATCACCAACAGTCTGAGGCCAGCCTGGGCTGTAGAGTGAGTTCCAGGTCAGCCTAGGGCTAGAGTGAGAGTGAGTATATTATCATTATAATATAATGTGTAACAATACTGTCACACTTATAAATGGATATTCATGTGGTCTTATAATCAGGCTACATGTGAACGAAACTTGTAGAGACCCTCAGTGACAAAAAACAGGCTTTTGAATCTATGGCTTACAGCATCCCCAGTTTTTATTTCATGCTTTGAAACCTGAACTAACATGTTCAGTACTCTTAAACCATGAAGGAATCACAGCACTATTGTAAGAAGAACTGAAACCCTGGGGAGGCCATTAATAACTTTTCCTTTACACGTCTTGCACAATTGTGGACAAGTGGGTTCTACTTTCCCATGACACCCCTGTTCCCATGTATTGTACAGCCACTCCTATTCCGAGGGGTCATTTGTTGTTCCTGCCATAGAAAAACTAATGCTGATGTCAGAAACAATGTTGAAGGTATACTTTATGTTTTATCTTTTATTTATTTGTTTCTTAGGTATGGATATATATATATATATATATAGAGAGAGAGAGAGAGAGAGAGAGAGAGAATAGGCACACCAGGGCCTCTAGCCACTGAAAATGAAATCTAGATATATGCACTGCTACCATGTTCATCTGGGTTTATGTGGGTCCTGAGGAATTGAACCTGGGTCCTTAGGCTTCGCAGGCAAGCACCTTAACCGATAAGCCATCTCTCCAGCCCAAAAGTATACTAAATTGGAGAAAACTGAGCTTGATGAAAGGAATAGGTGTATGATGCAACATATGCATAGGCAATGGACAAACAAAACACAGTAATTTTATTTACAATAGGGATGTAAAAAATTACAGGTTTTGCAAGTGAGCTGGGATTTGGTTAGAGAAAAGCAATTACTTCAGTACACAGATGGGGAAATTTTTATTGTAAGGCATCACTTGGGTGAGGACACTGTATTGTCCACATAGAGGCTCATGTTCACAGGAGCAATGGGTGCTGTGACAGGAAGGAGGTGACTCCACAGACTAGAAGTCAGTGTGTGTGTGTTTGTGGGGGGGGGGGAAGGTGACTGGTGATGTTGCAGCAAGATCACTGATGTCCTAAAGATGAGTAGCAGAGATGAGGAATCAGGGCACCCGATTTAAGAAGGTTATACACATCAAAGCCTTCTGGGTCCGTTGGTTGGCAAGGCATGAGATTCAATTTCAGGTTATGTTCAGGAGATTGTTTGGTGTCTTGTATTGGATTGATGTTTGACTCTTGAACATTTTGAATTATGTAATAAGAGATGCTTGATATAGAGGCAGAAATAGGACGGGGTTGGGCAGATGGCGCAGGGATTAAAGGTGCTTGCTCCGCATGCATGCAGAACCAAGTTCAATCGCCAGCACTCGTGAAAACCAGATATAAAGTGGTACTTCGGTCCGTAATCCCAATGTTCAGAGAATCTTGAAACCCATAGACCAGCTAGACTGGCCTCCCCAGAAGTAGTAACACACACACACACACACACACACACACACACACAAAGACAGGGCTATGAAAACATCTTAAATGAGGTGGAAGGAAAGAATCAACACTCCAAGGTTGTCCTCTGACCCCAGAGGTGTTCTGTGGCACATATGTATCCTGAAATACTAGTATCCCCCACCCTCTTACACAAACCAAAAAATAAAATAAAATAATAATAGAATGCTGCTTTAAAATCAGCCATAAAGATTTTTTAGAGAGTTTTTTTCAGTCACAAAACATAAAAAAAAAAGCATTAGAATAACTTATTAGCTTAAAGAAATGCAGCCAAGTTGGGGAGATACCAGATTCTATGACAAGTTGTAATATAAGTTCTGGACTCAGGGATGAGCTTATTGTAACATATGTTCTGGTCTAAGACAGTCTTATCTTCTGGAAAAAGCAGGATGGAAATTTCTGTTTTTTATAAGCTATTAAGCTTCAAGTAAGAGATTGGATTTAATACAGGGCTGTTTCATTATGAGAAGTTATTAAATTGGGGTGGGAAAATTCTTACTGCCATCATTCCAGCAGCATAGTCATTTACAATAAGAGGGCCACAGCCTGAACATTCTCACGAGTCCCTGTGCATGATGAACTGAGTAGAAGGATGGTGTCTTTAGCTGGCAGCTGGTGAATAATTTACAGCCTGTAGTCACCTCATCCTGAGTGCTTACAGCAAATCTTTGGCTCAACTGTTTGGGTCAGAAATATTCTCCCTGGACCTATTATCACCAAGCTATACCATATTTATGGCATGTGACCAAGGGATGCAGATGTCTGGGGATATTTTAGATAAAAAAAAAAATATGTTGTTAGGAACTGAGGTTCTAGGGGTATAATAAGGATGGAATTCCAAAGCAGAAGGGAATATTTTTAGGGACCTGTGTGTATAATAACTACTTCTCAACCTTATTAGAGTTGGAGATTGGAATGGGGCACAGCCTGACAGGGACTGGATGCAGAAGAGATATTTCTCACATATGGAATTTCTAATGGGTCATGGAGACCACCACCTGTGGTTACACTCACAGCGAGATATTCATTCTCCAGGTCTGTCCTACTTAACCATAATGACTTGGGCTGGTCAGTCCATTTTCTTGCTTTCACTGTTTTCATTTATAAAACAAAAGAAATGACTATCAATTGAGCTAAGTGGTAAAGTACTTACTAACATGAGGCCCAAGTTTGTTTGATATGCAGCACATAAACACACACACACATACACACACACACACACACCACACACAGCCACACCCCAAACAGCAAAGCAGAACAGCTCCCTTTTAGAATCCTAGATTACAGACTCAGACACTTAATGTTTCATGATTTGCACAAGTGATCACATTATCCCTCCATGAATCATTGCCTTTTGGATGTGACTGTGTAATTCTTTCACCAAAGGGATGAGTGATTTTCTTTAGACCTTAAATTGGGGTTGATCTTGTGGCTTACTTTGGCCAATAGCAGGGGGATAGAAGTGAAAACATTCCAGCTCTGAGGTAGGACTCAAAAGAGTGTGTTTTTGCTTATTCTCTCGGAACTGTGCCAGTGCTCTGTGAACAGCCCTGGGCTAGCCTGATGGATGATAAAGACGTGTGGCCCAATCACCCCTGTCACTCCAGCTGGCAACTAAAAAGAGCAGATGTACACGAGACCACGTAGACCAGCCAGCCCCTCGTTAACCTGCCAGCTGATAGCAGGTGCAAAACAGAGCCAGGCTGAGGATCAGCTAAGCCTGGCTCACAGCAGAACCATCCATCTGACCTATGGAATCATGACCAATAATGCATGGTTATTCTTTTCAAATGAGAGGTTCACAGCTATGGCCCATGAACAAGCTCCCAGTTTTGTAAATAAAGGTTTGTCTTTATGCTACTACTGCTACTATGGTGGGGTTGTGTAGCCGGGAGAGAGTCTATACGGTCCACAAAAAATAAAATTTAGTATCTGGCCTTTAAGAATAAAGTTCAGTGAATGTGGTCCTAAATGGATACATTTTTAGGGTGACTTGTTACACAGCAATATGTGACTGCTATACTATCACTATTACTAATAAGTCATTTTGTTTGTTCTTGAAAACTAAACCATTTTAAAAATTTCTGTGCCCTATATGGTATTGTTCTCAGTCCTGTGGGCTGACTGGGCTCAGTTGGACAGTTCTTCTGCTCTGCTTGCTTTTAACTATTAATATTATGGATCAAAGTCTGGAATGGAATTTCTGCACTGGCTCATTCATGCGGCTGAAAATTAACTCCGGCTGTTTTCTGGGAGAGTGTCTAGTGCTTTTGACTGGGACACTAACATGCAGGCTATGGACATGGTCTGGTGGCTGGATTCTATGAGGTGTTCTCATCACAAGAGTTAGGTTTTGTTTGTTTGTTTGTCTTTTTGGATTTTTTTTGAGGCAGGGTCTCAATCTGGTCCAGGCTGACCTGGAATTAACTACACAGTCTCAGGGTGGCCTGAAACTCACAGTGCTTCCTCCGACCTCTGCCTCCCAAATGCTGGGATTAAAGATGTGTGCCACCATGCCCGGCCAAGAGTGAGTTTTAAGAAGACCATGCCAAAGCTCCAAAACATCCAGTGACTTAGCTTTAGACGTTCATTGCTGTCATATCCTATTGCTCAAAAATAAGTCACATGGTCAGCCCAAGGCCAAGAGAAGGGACGACATAGAGAAGTGTGTACTGAGGATTTGAGTTTGTTATGGGAAGAGGAACCCCTCTGGAAAGGAGCTGTCTAAAGTAGAATAAGTAGCCTTTTCCCTTCCTTCTTACTCCCCCACAACCTAATTCTTTTTGTATTCATGTTATGACATGGGGATCCCTAGACTAACCACCTATTTGATAAGAATATATATACACCTGTATATATGCATACATGCATGTGTATGTTTGTGCTTAATCATAGTTCTGGGGATAATTTGCTGGCTTGTTTGGGCAGCCAGGTGGTGTTTACATGTGGATCTTTTCCTTTTAGAAATGGTCAGTACACATCTGCTTTGACTGAAAGGTGTACAATCTGGCTGTTTTAGCTCAGTGGGTTCGAGCATGGTGCTGAGAAAATGTGTGATGACCATTTTGCCTTGATAGTTTTAAAGCTTTTAATGACATCATATCATTTTATTCATAATTGGCAGCTGATGAATTAGATTAGAAGATAGCTAAGAATGAAACATATAAAACCAGGTGAAGGTAGCTAAGAATGAAACATAAAACCAGGTGAAAATTTCATATTTCTTCTCTGCCCCTTTGGTACCCATTACCTTCTGAGCCTCTGTGGTTTAGCTGGACCCATGTGAAATAGTCTGAGTGAAGTGGGGGTGTATGCTGATGGCCTTCCATGATTTTCTCACTTTATGGAGTCTTCTCTCAGTTACCATCTAATACTCCAGCACTGCCTTGAGCGCTTTGCTCATTCTCTATTTTTTTCTTTTTCAGAAATTATTTTTAATTATTTTTATTAACAACTTCCATGATTGTAAACAATATCCCATGGTAGTTCCCTCCCCCCCACATTCCCCTTTGAAACTTCACTCTCCATCATTTCCCTTCACCCTCTCAATCAGTCGCTGTGTTATTTTGATATCATCATCTTTTCCTCCTATTATGATGGGCTTTTGTAGGTAGTATCAGGCACTGTGAGGTCATGGATATCCAGGCCATTTTGTGTCTGGTGGAGCACGTTGTAAGGAGTCCTACCCTTCCTTTGGCTCTTACATTCTTTCTGCCACATCTTCTGCAATGGACCCTGAACCTTGGAAGTGTGATATTTCAGGGCTGAGCACTCCCCTGTCACTTCTCAGCACCTTGGTGCCTTCTGAGTCATCCCAAGGTCACTGCCATCTGAGAAGAGAAAGTTCTCTAACCAAAAGTGAGAGTAGCATTAATATATGGGTATGAACATTAAGAGAAGTGTTTACCAGGCAGTTTGATGAGCATAGTATATACATTTAGCCAGGCAGCAGCAGACGTTGCACCCCTGGGGCTCATGACTACCCCTGTTGTTGGTTTTCAGTATCAGGGATGTATTCCCTCCCATGGAGTGGTCCTCCAGTCAAATTAGAGGACAGTTGCTTTCCACCATAACAGATATGCAACTATTGCACCCACTGGCTCATTTGGCCTGGATTGTCAATATAAGGCTTGCAGTGTCCACTGTTGAGTATATTCACTGGTGTCACTGGTGATTTCTCTTCCATTGAACTGCATGCAGCATGGCTTTTTCCAGCTTTCTGTCAGCTGGTCTGCATGGAAGAGGTTTTCAGCTCAGTTCCAACAGGATTTCTCAGTGACCTTGCAGCCCACGTATGTGGAGTCTTCAGCAATAGGCATTTACCATGTATTCCTGGTGGGAAACCAAGGGCCTCAGCAATGGCCTATAATATTTTGGGGACCTCTCTGTCCAACAACTCCCTGGAAGGTATCCCATCCCTGGCACCAAAAATGTTCTAGTAAAAATCTATGGCTCCTGAGTGTTCCATTGTCCAAAAAAGTAGGTTTCCACAGGACTTATTTATATCCTCTTATATTTTGATTAGCCCTCCCACCACATTCCTTTACTCAATCTCTTCCCCTGACCTCACTTAGGCCTTTTCATCCCCATTAATCTGTTCTTCTACTTACATATATACAATACCATCCTATTATGTCTCCCTCCCCCCACCCCCGTTTCTAAACAGTAGTTCAGCTGTTCTCAACCATCCCATTCTCCAGCTCTTGGCTCATTCTCTTAATCGATGGTTCAGTTGTTCTCAATCATGCCATTCTTGGCATTTGTTTTGTGCCTTTTGATTTTCAGAACAATGGCTTGCTCCCTTGGATTTTTAATATAATTATTTCATTCTCTCAAAGATGCATGTGTAGCCCACCTCACCTTCTTTCTTATAAGTTCAATGGCCACAATGCCTGGTAGGAGTCTACTAATATACTGCAGACCTGCATGGTGAGTGCAGAGAAGGCTGGAACATGGAGAGTTGTTTCTCCTGATTTTGTCCTAGATGTTCCAAATGCGCAAATTCCTTTCTTTTGCTTACCTGATCTGTAGATTTAGAGGAAACATTATGTTAACTCTCTGAACATTCTCTTCTCCCTCTTCATGCCATTCATGTTTAACAAACCTCCTTGCTAAATATTTCTGAAGTTGATGAGTTTCTCCTATGAATGTGTTGATATATGTACACTTCCTGTCCTCCTTGGCCATAATATTTTGTAATCCACCAGTTCATGTTTCTGTTTTCTCCTATACCTCAATGGCAAAATGTTCTTATGCCTTCACCCCCAGTTCTTCAGCTGTTTCTCAGTCTCTGTATTCCATCCCATTTCTGCTCCCTCTTGATGTTTTCTCTTACTCCATCGCCCCATACATTATTAGTTAAGTGACAGGTAAGAGATTGTACTGTGCCCATCTGGGGTATGTTTTAGCGAAAAAGGTTAGATCTATATTAAAGGCCATTCCTTCCCTGTCTAGGCATAAAGCATAAGCACAGGAGACCAAGGCCAATAGCTGAATATGATAACATTCCTGTAAATTCAACACTCAGGGGGTAGAGGTGGGAGGATCCAGTATCCAAGGTCAGCTTTGGCTACACTCTGAGTTTTGAGGTCATTCTGGTCTACATGAGACCCTGTCAAGAATGACGAGGAGGAGGAAGGAGAAGTAGTGATGGTGGAGGAGAAGGATAAGGAGGAGGAGAAAGAGGAGGAGAAGGAGGAAGAAAGGAGAAGAAGAGAGGAGAAGAAAAGAGGAGGAGGAAGGAGAATGGGAGGAGATAAAGGGAAGTGGAGGGAAAGAGTATGGGGAGAAAAGAAGGAAGAGAGGAAGGAGAAAGGAGAGGGAATGAAGGGAAGGGAAAAAGAGGAAGGGAGAGAGAAGGAGGGGAGAAAGAAAGGAGAAAGGAAGAGAATCACATTCAGAGAGAGAGAGAGAGAGAGAGAGAGAGAGAGAGAGAGAGGAGTCCATGTTCTAAAGCAAAGCCAAGAGAGAAGACAAAGCTCATTGTTGATCCCAGCATGATGAGATAGACTCAGAGAAGTGATTCAAATACACAGGAAAGCAGGAAAATAATGAGTGAGAGAAGATAATGATGTGTCCTGCAGTGCCCATTATGCCGTGGCATGGGGGTGGGGCGATGGGGCAGTTTCTTCATGTGGTCATGTCAGGCTATTTAAGTGGCTGAAATAAAAAGCCACCTGCGACCTCCTATTGCTGTTTCTTTCTTCTTGTGTATTCTCCTCCATCATTTCTATTTTGAAAATTGTTCATGGAACTAGGTATGCTCTCTACTCCATGATCACTACCTTAGGTCCTTTGTTTTTCTTTCCTTTTTTTTCTTCTTTCATTCTTTATTACTATTAAGTAGAAACTTTGTTGGGATGAAACATGTGTTGGTACCATTCCCCTCCTCCCTGATCCCATTCCATTGAAGGCCCTAAAAAATGAATTTTAAAGGACTTGTGACTCAAATACAATGAAATGCACAAAACTGAAACCCATGTGTGTGCGCACACATATGAAGTTATAGATAAGAGGGTTCTTTCATGTTTCTTTGGAAGAGCTATTATATTCATGATTTTGTTCATATTTTGTGTTAACAGTTTTTAGAGAGGCATTGTTACTATGCAATAAATAGCATATTTCAAAGGGAATGATTTTCTAAGTTCTCACAGAGACACAACTGTGAAAATACCCGCCCAGCCATGATAAGGAACACAAATAATCACTACCCATCCTCATCCTCATCCCCCTTCCCAAACTTCCTTGCCCTCCACCCCCGGCCCCCCAGAAATAATTGATTGCACAGTCTAGAGTGTTGTATGAGTAGAATGATACCCTGAATCTTTTCTGTCTTCCTTCTTTGACTCCATGTAATTGTTTTGTGACCCATCTATGACTTGGCATAAATCAATACATAACTCATAACTCCTTTTTTTTGCTTATTTTTATTTATTTGAGAGCAACCGAGAGAGAGAGAGAGAGAGAGAGAGAGAGAGAGAGAATGGGCACGCCAGGGCCTCCAGCCACTGCAAACAAACTCCAGATGCATGCGCCCCCTTGTGCATCTGGCTAATGTGGGTCTTGGGGAAATCGAGCCTTGAACCAGGGTCCTTAGGCTTCACAGGCAAGCGCTTAACCACTAAGCCATCTCTCCTGCCCCATAACTCCTTTTATTACTGAATAAATTTCCTTGGTTAAATATGCTACATTAAAAAAATACATTTACAGCCTGGTGTTGTGGCGCACACCTTTAATCCTAGCACTCAGGAGGCAGAGGTAGGAGGATCACTATGAGTTTGAGTCCACCCTGAGACTACATAGTGAATTCCAGGGCAGCTTGAGCCAGAGTGACACCCTACCTCGAAAAACAAAAAAACAAACAAACAAACAAAAAAAAAAAAAAACATGTACCATTTGATGGACATTAGAGTTGTTTCTTGTGTTTGGCTGTTACAAGTACAGTTCCTATGAACTTCTTTCTTGGTTAAGTATCTGGGAATGTAATGGTATGATTATGTGGCATGTTTTCTGTCTTTAAAAAAATGGCTCCATCCACTTGTCATGTTTTCTTGCTGATGAATCTGAGTGTCATTCCCAATTTCTTGCTGCTATGAACATTCTTTCCATCTGAAGATATAAGTAATAATTTCAATACTTGGGAGTGAAGTTTCCAAGTCATAGGCTATGAAAATATTTAGCTTCGGTGAAACCCTGCCAAAAAGAATTTAAAGTGAGTACACCAATTTACTGTCTCATTGAAAAAAAATATGAGAACTTTACTTATTACAATTTTATATTATCAGTTACTCACTCTAGAGGCATGACGTGATGTTTAAATTTGGTCTGACATGCGTTCACTTACTAACAATGCTGTGTATGCTACATATGCTTACAGAATACTTAGGTATCTCTTCCTTTGAAATATCCATACAAGTTGTTCCTCGTTTAAAACACACTTGTCTATATATTTTTTTTGTAGGTAAATTCCAGGACAGCCTGGGTTACTGTGAGACCTTACCTCAAACCCCATTCCTCCCAAAATAATGTTTGGCTGCAGAGTTGCCCCAGCAGTTAAGAGACTTGCTTGCAAAGCCTAAGGACCCATGTTTGACTCTCCAGATCCCATGTAAGCCAGATGCACAAAGGTGAGGCAAGTGCAAGGTTGCACATGCCCACTAGGTGGCGCAAGTGTCTGGAGTTTGATTGCAGTGGCATGAGGCCCTCTCTCTCTCTCTCTGTCTCTTTTTCTGTCTCTAAAAAAATATTTTGCATATGAGGTCTTTGGTGAATATTTAAAATTTATTAATTTAAATAACCTAAAACCCTTTTCCTATTATTACTTGTGCCCAAATGCTTCATTTAATAAATCTTAAAAATAAGTTCATAAAAGTTAGCTCCCATGGTTTTTTTTTTTAGAACATTTGTCTGACCTTTGGAATGTAGATATATACTGTATCTAGAATTAACTTTAGTGTGTAGTATGAAAGTTCAACTTCTGTTCTTTCATCTGTAGCTGGACAACTGATGTGACATTGCTCATTATAAACACAATTCTTTCTTTTTTATGAGAGAAAGAGAGAGAGAGGAAGATACAGATATATAGACAGAATGAACTCCAGAAACATGTGCCACCTTGTACATGTGGCTTATGTGGGTTCTGGGGAATTGAACCTGGGTCCTTAGGCTTTGCAGGCAAACACTTTATCTGCTAAGCCATCTCTCCAGCCCCCAAGACCATTCTTTCCACCAGTAAACACAATGGCATCTTGTCCATCTATCAGGTGGTTGTATATGTCTAAGTCTGTTCCCAGACCATCTGTTTTGTGTAATTTAGTCTCAAACACTGTCTTAACCACAAAGTATTGATATGTATGTGTTCTTCTTTAAGATAAATATGAATTACTCTATCCTTCTCATTTCCATGTAAATGTGGAAACAACTGAATACTTTACACAGAAATCTCATTATTGGGAGTGGGAGGTGGCTCAGTTGGCAAAATGCTGGTCCCACAAGCATAACAACCTGATTTCAGATCCCTAGCGCTACATAAAATGTGTGTAACTGTGTGTACCAGTAACCTCAGCTCTGGCAGGAGGGTAGAGACGGAGCTAGCCCTGATCCTTAGAGCTCATTTCTAAAAATCTAGCTTATCTTTTTATATCTGGACCAATGATAGATCCTGTCTCAAAAAGTGGTGGACAGCCTACTTGAGAATGACACCCAAGGTTGTTCTCTGTCCTACACATGCATGCATGTGCACACTTACCCTTTACATGCATGCCCACACGCATACAAATATGTACACACAGATATGCCATATACCAAAACACATGCACAAAATCATGTCATTTGGATTTTGTCTATGATTTCATTAAATCTATAGATAAATTTGAGAAGAACTGTCATATTAAAAATTCAGACACTTCAACTCATGGATATGGCATGATCATTCATTTTTTAGTATCTTTTTATCTCTGTATTGTCTTATGACTTTCAATAAAAGTGCCTAAGCTTTTATGACATCTATTCTATGGCATCCATTCCTGTAAAGTCTTTAGTTGCAATTTTAAGTATTTTTTTATTTTCACTTTTTACATGCAGTTATTCTGTATATTAACCTTTAACATATTGACTTTAACAAATCCACTTCATGCCATGCCTTAGATGTGTTTACAAAGGTCCATGTGTTGCAGTCTTGGATTTCAGTGTCACATCATGGCATGGAACCTTTACAAGGTAGAGATAGAACTTTGGTGGTGGAGTGACAGAGCCTTTAAGAAGAGAGCTTAGGTCCATCAGGGTCATTTGTGCTGGAGAAAGCCTCTCTCTGATCTACACTTACCATATTTGCTTCCACCACTGTGACACCATCAGTCACAGGTCCTCATTAAAGTCAAGCCACTGCCAGCGTCTTGCTATTCAATCACCAAAAGTGAACGAAACAACTTTATTTTTCTTTATAAGTTTAACCTTCTAAAAGGTATTCCATTATAGTAATGAAAATGAACTAAGACACTTAGTAATTGTATTATGGTGAGTGTAAAGTCTTTTAAAAGTTCTACATTCAGAACCATATCCCCTGTGAATAATGACAGCTTTCTCTTTCCTCTACAATCATTCTGACTTTTTTTTTAAACTTACTTTATTTCATGTGATAAGATTTCTGCTCCATGCTAAAAAGAACTAATAATAGATTCTCATATAATTTCTTAATGATTTATAATTATATTTTTCTTTTTTAAATGCACAGTAACTTTATTAATTAGTTTTGTACTCAGTGAATACATTCAAGTTGGTATCATTGTTAACCTCCTCCCTGCCCTCCCTCTTTCCCCTGGCCCCTCCTTGTTGAGGTATATGGGTCATGCATTGTGGAGTTAGCCCTCAGTTATAGGTAGGACGAAATGTCTCTGTGTGTCATGACCCAACATGTGGCTCTGACTTTCTTTCCGCCCCCTCTTCCGCAAATTTCCCTGAGCCATGTTGGGTTCATTTTAGGTCTGTTTCAGTGATGAGGTCTTATGAGGCCTCTATGTCTCTGGATATCTGATTTGGTAGGATTTGATTGTTCTCTGTGTCGATCTCCTTCACCCTTGTGCTGGTACCAGGTTCACCAAGAAAACAGCACCCTTGCTTGTTTCGGCAATTATTCTTAGTTTCAGCTGGGACCCTTTTGAGGTATGATGGGGTGGTTTTCTCCTTAGGATCTTCATCTATCTGAAAAAGCAGATTCTCCAATGGAGAGTAAAGCTAGCACCAGATAAATGGGATAACCCTTATTTTTTAAGAGAGAATTTAATAGGTGTAGGCCCTCTTGTAGCCCATGATTGATGGTAGCTTGATAATGGAGAGTGGGCTCATGTTCGGATATGGTTCTGACTTGTTTCCCAGCTCCAGCTATGGGTCCCTTTCTACTGAGTGGATCAGTTAGCCAAATCAAGAGCAGTTGGTTTCCCACAATGGCTGTGCGCCACTATTGCACTTGTGTGAGCATCATCACAACAGGTTATTTGCTGCTAAGTAGGTTAGACCATGAGTTGCTTGGGCAGATATTGGTCATTTTCCCCCAGTCGCCCATGTAACACCTTCTGGCGCTAGATATGCTGACAGTCTGGGGACTGACTCTCTTATAGCTACCAGCCATGTCACTCCATGTTATGTGTCAACTGCATATGGTGTCTTCAGCAGTAGGGTCTTATCACTAACCTTTTGTGGGTCATCAAGTACTCTGACAGAAATCTGTTTTTCTTTTAGGAAACTTTGTAGGTCTCTGTGATCAAAAGCTCATTGTGGATGATAGCCACCTGCTGATACTGGGAGTTACAGGTCAGTGGTTTTTCAATGTAGGGTCTGATTCTAGTTTAGGCTGACCTTGACCTGGATGGAATTCACTCTGTAGTCACAGGGTGGCCTCGAACTCATGGTGGTCCTCCTACCTCTGCCTCCCGAATGCTGGGATTAAAGGTGTGTGCCACCATGCCCGGCTCTATAATTTTAACTTTTAAACATTTTTTATTCATTTATTTCTAAGCAGACAGAGAAGGAGAGACAGAGAGAGAGAGAGAGAGAGACAGAGAGAGAGAATGAATAGGTGCACCCTTCCAAGTGAATTCCAGATGCAAGCACCACTTTGTGTGTCTGGATTTACATGGGTACTAGGGAATAGAACCTAGGGCATCAGGCTTTGCAAGAAAGTGCCTTTAACCTGTGAGCAATCTCTCCATCCCTCTTCTGTTTCTTAAATTTATCCAGCTCCCAGCAGTATACATGTTCTGGTCTCTAAATGATCCCCCCCCCCCGACTCATACTAGGTAGTATGCTCCCTTCCTCCCCCATCTCACAGAGGAATCCAGAGTCTCCTCATTTTGAACATCACTTATTGTGTGTTTTCTAGCTCTGAAAAGAAGATATTCTGATAACTAGATCATTTTCTATCTTGCACACTAGACAAAATCTTTGGAGTATACAGATTATGACTTTAAAAAAAAATCTCTTTATTCTGGCCATTTAGCACAGTGCCTGGTTTACACATGACATGTGGAGAATACTTGATGAATATCTGCTGAAGGGAGGCATGGTTCTCAAACCCGGAGCTCCTATGAGCCTTCTATATCTAGCTATTAACTAGGATGTTTTCATTTGGCTGGACTTGCAGTGGGACACGTATGCTATGAATTCAATGAAATAAACTTCCTCTCTCCTTCTGTGTTCCTTTCCCAGTGACTCAACTGTCCAATTAATTTTCTGAGACATTCATCTGGTAGTTAATTTTTACTACTTCCTTTTTATTCTTATTTAGACGCCCATATCAAATCAGTTCTCATAAACTATTACTTCTGACTGGCTAGGGTTTGCTGGATTTAAGCCATTTTCTCCATTTCCATAGTCATTATCCTATCCCAGAGTTTTATCTTTTCCTCCCCGACTATGTTGATCATCTTGTTTGTATTATCTGTTTCTTGGTCTTCTCTCCACATAGCTAGCGGACTGGGCCTCGTAGGGAACTTCATTGCGTACTTCCTCCAAGAAGTAAGGTACTGCGCATCTCTTTGATCTGTGGGTGGTATTGCCCCTCTCATTTACTAGGCACTGTATGTATGCATCCCAACCTATCCTCAACACAGTCACACATTCTGCCTTATAAAATGCAGTTTCTTGCTCACGATGGCCAGACCAGTCCTTTGTCATTGCTCCTCTGGTCACATAGAATGTCTTCTTCCTTTCTTGTTCATCATGCCATAGCTGTTACTTCTCCAGATGTGCCTCTTTCAGAAAGAATTGCATCATCTCAAATGAAATGCCTTCTTTCCTGTGCATCTTCCTTATCTTTGCGGTATAGAAATATGATTCTTGGGCTGGAAGATGGCTCTGTGGTTAAAGATGTTTGCCTGCAAAGCCTACCAGCCCAGGTTCAGTTACCCAGTACCCATGTAAAGCCAGATGCACAGAGTGGATCATGCATCTGGAGTTTGCAGCAGCAAGAGACTCTGGTATGCCCATTCTCTTTCTCTCCCCTCTCTACTTGCAAATAATTAAATAATAAGAATTAATTAAAAAGACAAATATGACTCCAATGATGAATTATTAAGAAAGTCTCATGTGTTTGACCAGAAATAATATTTCCACTCAAGCAGCTATATGTTAATGTGTGCTTCTTTTTTTTTTTAACATGTGCTTTCTTAAAACTATAATTACCAATATTTTTCTACTCAACAGACCATTGATCTGGGATATTTTTCTGAAGAATGCAGGAGTTGTGACACTCAGAGGTATGGAAGATGTGTTGTGTATATCCCCAAGACAAAGTGTTCCTGTGAGACTCGTTTTCTGTTTTGTACATATGAGCTGGAAGGTAGCCATAAGTTATAGCACACAAATTCCGGCAAGAAATTGTGTGATCTCAGATTTAGCAGGATTGCGGGGTTTGTGAGGACTGGAAGGACCTGCTGGGTCCCTTAGTCCACTTCTTTCAGTGTTCAGCTAAGGGAGATAGAATCCCGGTATAGCTGTAATTCTTTCACAGCTTCATATCTTATTCACACATGGTTGGGGTTTATACCCTAGGTCTTCAAACATAATCATGTCTGTGTTTCCTCTGACTTCTCCCCAGAAGCACCCTTCTTGGGACAAAACTCAGTTCTGGAATTGACCAGACATCCTTTATCCACACTGTGCTCTCTGCCTCGAAAACTCAGAGACTTGCGATGATACTAGCAGAATCAGAAGAAAAGAGCTTTCTCCACTAAAGCAATTGTCACCATTTATCTTTATTTTTTTAATAAATATTTATTTATTCATTTATTTATTTAGTTGAGAGAAAGAGGGAGAAAATGGGCACACCAGAGCCTCCAGCCCCTGCAAACAAACTCCAGACACATGTGCCACCTTGTGTATCTGGTTTACGTGGGTCGGCGAATTGAACCTGGGTCCTTTGGCTTTGCAGGCAAGTGCTTTAACCTCTAAGCCATCTCTCCAGCCCACCGTTCATCTTCAGAATGTAGGATTTATGAGCTGTGACTTATCATAGAATCCTAAATGTCGTCCCAGCTATGCAGTAAGAAGGCAGATTGCCTGAGCAGGACCACTTACTACTTCAGTTTCTAAAAATCTTTCTTTCAGGAGGAAAAATCCACAGACAGATTACGAACTTGTCATGGCAAGGTATAGCAATATTAGTCATCTTCAGGCTACTGAAGTATGACAATCATAGTGACCATGTGTTCTCTCATGGATATCCCCTCCATAGCTGTCCTAACCAAAAAGCAAGTCAGGCTTTGGATGGCTCCCTTAAGGACTGGCCAAAAAATAAAATAAAAAAAAGTACATTAAACTCTTAACTCCAATAAATCTCAGCTATAGATTTCAGACAAGTATATTAAGTTGCTCTAAAACGTTGATGGAGGGGCTGGAGAGATGGATCAGTGGTTAAGGCTGTTGCCTGCAAAGCCAAACAAGCCAGGGCTGGTTCCCTAGTATTCATGTAAAGCAAGATGCATGAAATGGTGCACGCATCTGGAGTTTGGAGTTTGTTTGCAGAGACTAGGAGGCCTGGGCCCCCCTCCCCTCCTCTCTTTCGTTCTCTCTCCCCTGGAAAATAAATAAATAAATATTTTTAAACAGTTGATGGAGTTCCCTAGAGCATTTGAATAAAACCACCATTTTTTTCCCCCACAAAATGTCGACAGACTGTCACTGACCTCAAGTTAGAATCCTTCTGTTAGGGTACAGACACAGGGTATATTATCCCCATTTTAATTTTTTGTCTTCGGATCCAAGTTTCCCCAAGTTGGAAGATATGAAATCAAACCAGCTGTTTACAAATGCGGGCCTCCAACTGACAGGGTGCAGGCATTTCACCTCCACGAGACGTCTTACAGCCCCCATGTGAGCTGAGAAGGGAAGCATGTTTCCATGCAGTGATATTTTTGAAATGTTATGAGTCAGCTCAGAAAGTCCATTCATCATGGGAGTTTGAACACTGTTAATTTGTTTCGAGCAATTTCTATTATATGGTGAGGTCCCCCCCTTACATAACAGCCACACTTGAGTCATCTGTTTACTTTGTTACTTCATCAAATTATGGGGACTATAACTTTTAAACTTTATAGACTTTCCCCATTTTTATTTCACTGAAAGAAAAACTCAAACAGGAATTATTCCTGTATTTTCCTTTGTAAGGAAAGTCCCATCTGAACACCATCCTGACAGCCTCCGCAGTGGGCAGCGTCTCCTTAATAAGAGCATAGAAGTGGTCCTTTCTCCCCCTTGCATGTGCATATTCCTGACGGAGCTTAAAAACTTCCATAAATCAATAAAGTAATTGCTACATAACGACCTATTGTTAGTGTCCGTGCCCAGAATGATGTCACAAGGGGGTGATAGAGCTACTGAATAAAAAAAAATGGCAGCTGTTTCCAATTTATTTGAGAGTCAGTTGGACAGAAAATTAAATAAACACCTAGAGAAGCAGGACAAGGGCAAGTCCTTGCATTATTCTTCTGATAGTCTTAATTCAATTGCAGAAGTCAGCAGGCAGCTGAGATTGTGGGCCAGACTTTCATTAATTGCCTGTCTTGCATGTCAGTGAGACGGCACGTGTGCGTTCACTTCGACAATCTCAGCTTTTGCTATTTGCATTTTCAAACGCACGCAGGCGGTGGTGAGGCAGGGGAAGACGAGGCTTTCCTTGTAGTGTGTGCGCCTGGGTTCTTCTTCTCTTCTTATCCTTTCTTTTCTTCTCCTTCTTCTCTCCAGTCGTGCAATCCGGGTTGCTTCTCACAAATGTCTGATTGGAAGAAGCAACTTCACTTCTCCACCTGCGTGGATGGATGGTGTGTCTCTCCTCCCTCGGGGCTGGCGGACTAGAATATTTTAGAATTGACTCTCTCCTCCTCCTGGGGGGAAGGCCTGAAGACTTGTATTTGTTGTGGAGCCTGAAGAAAAAAGTCACCGGGTTTGCGGGGCTCCACTCCGCTGTGGCTGCCAGCTTTGATGTGGTCTTTTGATGTTCCTGCCCGGGGGGCAGCTGGAGAGGATTATCAAAAGTAGCCTTAACGGGTCAGGATGGAGTTGGTGCAGCGCCATGCAGGCTCGGTTTCACATCCCCAGCCAGCAGGTCCACTAAGGAGCGGCTTGCTGCGCAGCAGATGACGTCTCTCCAAGTCACTCCACCCCACCTGCCTGTGTGGGCTCTCCTTCCACTCCGTGCTTTTGGCAGCCTCCTATCCTGGGATAATTGCAAAATTTACCA
>CM070789.1:8155000-8507500 GCA_036346955.1 Dipus sagitta | reverse complement strand
TGCCTCAGTGGTATAAAAAGTAATGTTTGCTTCGAAGTAACCCTGTTGTCTCTCCATCTGAATTCCCCCTTTAAAAGTGCTTAGTTTTGTGAAAGATTTGCTCATAAGTCAGCTTTTATGAATCAAGAAAGCTTGGTATGGCCTTGCCAAAGCACCATGTGCTGCCAATTTCTTTTTACACTCTCACTCCTTGAGACACATGCACACACTTGTGGTATAAGCACATGCCCTATTAGTTTTTTTTAGACTTAATAGGGCCCTTGGCAGTTTTGAGTCTTAAGCTAATTTGTTTAATTCTACCTCCCTTCTGTTGTAGTCAGAAAAAAAAAAAAAAGCCATGATGCTTCAAAGTGAAGTGACTTGTGATCATCTGATGTGAAGGGCATTATACAAGTCCCATTGGCACCATATCTTGCTCTGCTCCCCACCCCCTGCTCCCCAGTCCTTGGGATCTTTGAAAGAATTCTTCAGACAAGACACGCAAGCATTTGTGTGGAATGTAGGCAGGGATTATTACAGGGTGTGGGCTAGGGCACTCTCAAAGGCCGAGACTGGACAGTGCCCGTGACCATTGCATCAATGGCCACTTTAGGCTGACTTTGTACTGTTTTTTTAAAATTCTTTTTTTGTTTATTTTTATTTATTTATTTGAGAGTGACGGACAGAGAGAGAAAGAGGCATGGAGAGAGAGAGAGAATGGGCGCACCAGGGCCTCCAGCCACTGCAAACAAACTCCAGATGTGTGCGCCCCCTTGTGCATCTGGCTAACGTGGGTCCTGGGGAATCGAGCCTCGAACCAGGGTCCATAGGCTTCACAGGCAAGCGCTTAACCGCTAAGGCATCTCTCCATCCTAACTTTGTACTATTTTTAGGGACTATAGAAGACATCCTATGCAGGTGGTTGACAAGCCTGATTGGTTTGATTCTTACAGGAGAGGGCCAGGGGAATATCTTTGTTCTTCAGAAGAAACCCTGCTCGTGAGCTGGGGAGATGGTCCAGTGGTTAAAGTGTTTGCCTCACAAACAAACAGACCCGAGTTCGGATTCCCAGCACCCATGTAAAGCCAGGTATGGCCATACACGCTTGTAATCTCGTCCCTGGGGAGGAGGAGATGGAAACTTTGGGGCTTGCTGACTAGCTAGGGTAACTGAATCGGTTCTGTGAGAGACTCTATGGCAAAATATAAAGTGGAAAGTTACTGAAGAAGGCACACAATGTAGACCCGTAGCTTCCACATGCATGTGCATACACATGCATGTGCAGCCTCACACATGCACACACGCTCGACTCCTGCTGCCCATTAATCTTGTAAAATCTTGGGTTCTTGGAGCTAGGATAATTCAGGTAGTCACCGGTACTCCTCCAGCCAGAAATATGACTGGGGTCCCACTCAGCTACCCAGTGACTGATCCCTGCTATTCCGTTTCTTGGTTTAACAAGCTGCCAATCAGGGGAGGAGAGCCCAGCCCCAGTATCCCCCAAGCTTGTTGGTGTCTACCTAGCTACCTAACACTCCAGTCTGATTGATGAAGGTCTATCCTCCCCGGTCGTCCCTCCTAGCCAACAGAAATTTAAAGAGGATAAGACTATTTACTAAACACACATTCTTTTCATTGAGACTGATTCCTGTTCAACTTATTAAGCTTATGAATCTTATAATTTTCCTACAAATATTTAAAACAAAGGCGAGGCAATCCATTCATCAACGGAGTTTGTCAAAAGCCTTTCTTACACAATTTGCAGGGCATTACCATCTATTCAAAATTGGAAAGACTGTACCTAAATTTAAGATGGGAACTAGGGCTCAGTGGTAGAGTGCTTGTCCGGCACATGGGGAGTCCTGAATTTGAACCTCAACACTGAAAATAAGAATAATAAAAAACAACGAAATCCATCCTCACCTCAATATTCTTACAATACCAAAAGAAACATGGGGTCACGATCTCAACTTCCTGGGAACCCAAGATTTGGATTGTGCTTTTCAAGAGTTCACAGAATGTGATTCTGCTAGTGGACTGGGGACATGTTTTGGTGACAAGAGCTGATAACGTTTAATACTTCCCCAGCCTACCACATAGGAATTAGAAATTTTACCCATGTTTTATATTGTCTTTTATTTTTATGATTTGAAGGAGCTAATTCAATGGTTAACATATTTTTAAAAGGCATGATTTAGTCAGTGAAAAAGATTAACAATGATATAAAAATAGTGCTGAATGTCCCTAAATTTGTTTAATAGTTTTGAGCTGGTTGAATTGTCCCTGGTATAAGATCCAGTGTGAAAGTGGATTATGCTATGTGAATATTATTATGTGATATTAAAGTTTTATATTTAAAGCACTTATGAATTATTGCCTTATATATTATGTGTAGCATATTTTATTAATATAACTCAGAGCATATGAATATAAGTTTTCAATAGCATATAATATATTTGTTACTATTGGGGTTCATTACAATATTATTAAGATTCAGATCTTTGTAGTCAAGAATATATTTTTCCAGGCTTATATAATTTTATTTTCTATGAAGCAATGCTTTATCAGCTTAATAATAGTGTGCTTTCAAATCTCAAACAAACCATTGAAAACTTTTATCTTCACACCAAGGCCATTGTTAGAATTTGAAAGAAATATATATGTGTGCTGTGACTATGAGAATCCCAGATCAAAACTTATTAATTCATTTCTGAAAACACCTGAGCTTCGATTGTTACAATATTCTCTATTAATTTTCTTTCTTTGTTTATATATTTGAGATATATATATATATATATATATATATATATATATATATATATATAGAGAGAGAGAGAGAGAGAGAGAGAGAGAATGGGCACACCAGGGCCTCCAGCCACAGCAACGAACTCCAGACTTGTGCGCCCCCTTGAGGTGTGGATGTAAGCTCCCCCACCCCAGCCAGACTTACGTATTGAACTTGGTTCCCAACTGGTGCTACTCTTTAGGTGAGCTATGGAACTTTTAGGAGACGGAGCCTTGCTGAAGAGAGTGCATTGCTGTGGGTGGGCCCTGATCATCCCCCCTTCTGGTCTGTTCCACTAAAAAGTGAGGAGCTTAGGAGTCCCCCCTGCACACTCCTGCCCCCATAGAGCTGCCACCACCCAGCCTGCCCCTCAGGGATGGATTGGACGCCCAAACTGTGAGCCAAAGTAAACCCTTCTTTTCCCCAAGCTACTTTTTTTTTTTCAGGTATTTTTGTCCTAGCAAGGAGTATAAAATAAGGAATCCTATCTCCACATTCCAATGACCTCCCCGTTTGTCAAAGGTTGTCTGATCACAGTGAAATTAAAGCATTTTTTTTTGACTTGTGTGTGGAGTCTTATTTTAGGCAGAAAGAGACTTTGAGCATTCTTTGAAACTTGTTTTGTATCACCTCTATTCTGTCACCTTCCTCTCACGCTGTCTTTGTGTATGAAACAACTTTAGTAAGCTGTCTCCCTCTCTGTGGTCCACATGTTCCTCAAAGCTGCTGCTGGATGCTACTTCTCTGCCAAGTTTCCTGTCTCTTCCTGTGCTTCCTGACATCATCTTTCCTCCTCCATGATATATATAGTGATGTTAGAGGAGAAGACGACAATTAGTGGTATGAGGAAATCTTGGCTTTGATAAAGATAATTTCAGGTTAAATTCTTCAAAGATAGTGATCATCTTTTTTTTTACACTGGAACTTCAAAGAGCATTTTTTTTTTAATCAACCAAATTTGTGTTGACTGCTGTATTTGTTAATTTTAAAATATAAGCAGTTAGCAGCTATTCTCATATATGATGTCTTCAAGTCTTGTTAGTGTCCCATAAAACAGAAATAGTGGTGCAAGAAAGTGTATGGTCTCAATATTAAGGAAAAGAAAGTTTATAAATTTGGTATATAATAATCAAGTTATTTTAGTGTTAATAGAATTGTAATTGGTTATGCATAAAAAATTTACTCAGAAATCAAATATGTAAAAACTAGCTCTGAAGTATGGTATGGGGAAAATGTTGGGTCATGATATGCAGAGACATTTATCTTACCCATATCTGTGGGCTAACTCCACAATGCATGACCCATATACCTCAACAAGGAGGGGCCAAGAGGAGGGGGTAGGTCACAGATGAGCCTAATAATGGTACCAAACTGACTGTATTTGCTGAATACAAAACTAACTAATAAAGAAAAAAATATTTGAAGCAAGCAACTAATCTTTATACTTAGAATGTTATTTATATTTTATATGGCAATTTATATATTTTATTTTATTTGACAGACAAAGAAAGAATGAGGCAGACAGAGAAAGAGAGAATGGGTGCGTCAGGGCCTCTAGCCAATGTAAATGGACGCTAGACATTTGTGCCCTCTGTGCATCTGGCTTACCTGAGTTCTGGGGAATTGAACCTGGGTCCTTAGGCTTCGCAGGCAAATGCCTTAACCACTAAGCCATTTCTTCAGTCCTACAACTTATATTTTAGATGGCATTCTATATGCTGTCCTCACTAGTGACAAATTCTATTAAAGATAGTTTGTAGATATCCATTAGGAAAAATACAACTAAGTTATGCATACGCAAAATAACTCATCCAATTTGCATGTTTTTAATATTTATTTTAGACTGGGAATGTGGGAGGTAAATAGCGTGTCAATGGCCTAGCACTGCGAGCTTCTCTAGGGCAGCGAGAGCATCATGGTGCATGGCTGACCATTACCTAGCATCGCGGCACATGTAGAGAAGTTCTTAGTAGAGTCTGAAGCTCGGTGAAGCTGTGTGAGCAGCAGACTGGATCAGAGCGGTCACTTTCTCCAGAGCCCAGTGAGGAGCAATCTTCTTCTGCCTGCCGTTTCCTTCCCTTCCTCAGAGTTGCACCACAGGACCCGAAGTACGCAAGTGAAGAACGTGCTTAAGCGTGATGGTCCGTAGCTCACAGTAGCTCCGTGGTTAACTAAAGTGAAGAGCTGTTTAAGCATTGCATGTGTTGTTCCACACTTAGGTCACACAGACAGGAGGTGAGTTCTTGCCCAGGGCTCTAAAAGAACAGACATGGAATGTTTGGCAGCTTGGAACCCAAGGCATTTGCTGGACATATTGATATTTTTGTTCTTCTTCTTTGAATACACAAAGGTAAGGGTTCTGTCCACATAGGTAGACCACAGGATATTTTCATATGCAAGCATAGAGGTGACAAGACAAACAAAGCCCAAATAGAGCAGGAATGAATAAGGCCTGGAGGACTGTCTCTGGTCCTAGAACTTTCCAGTTTCCTTTTTTAAAAAAATATTTTTAGTATTTATTTATTTAGGAGAAGGATGCAGGGAGAGAGAGAGAAAGAGAGAAAGAGAGAAAACCAGAGAGGGAGAATGGGTGTGCCTGGTCCTCCAGCCACTGCAAACGAACTCCAGACACATGAGCCACCTTGTGCATCTGGCTTACATGAGTCCTGGGGAATTGAACCTAGGTCCTTTGGCTTTGCAGGCAAATGCCTTAACTGCTAAGCCATCTCTCCATCCCCTCCAGTTCCATTTTTACGGCCAGAAAATCTTCTCTACTTTAGACTGCATTTCCAGTGCAGTAATAACACCTGGTCCAGTGTCAAGAAATGGCTGCTTTTTCTTTGGGGCTCTTAACCTATCTCTGAGTTATGGTTGAAAACCTGAAACTTGTTTCTGTTTTGTGTGTGTGTGTGTGTGTGTGTGCGCGTATGCGTGTGTGTGGTATGTGCACATGTATGTACCCTTGGGGAGTCCCATGTGTTCATCCGCAGCAAGGGTGTGGTCTGTGGTAGCCAGAGCAGAGCAGAGCATCGTGGTCTGTGCCATCTTTCTTCTGCCCTTTCTCGTTTGACCCACTTCATGAGGCCAGGCGGCTCGCTTCTCTGATTCCTTTGCAAGACTGTGGTGACTGGCATGCGTAGCCAAATGCAGCTGTTTTTGTGGGATCTGGCGATTCAAACACTGGCAGCTTCAGGTCCCTTAGGTCCTCAGGTTTGTGCAGAGAGAGTGCTTGCTAACTGCTGATCCGTGTCTTCATCCTTACCTGAGAAGTTCTTGACAGACCTTAGCTCTATCGTACATTTGCTTTACAACATAAGACATGCTCATCAGCAATTTCATCCCCCATGCTTAAGCAGAAAGATAACATAACTCTTTAATCCTATGTAGTTCCCAGTGATTACTGACAAGGTTTAATTTAAGGCGGGTGGGGTTGGATTAAGGAATAAGAGACAGTTCTACAAAGAATTTCTCATTCTGAATTGTTTTATTATTCTGAATGAAATGTTTACATTTCCTTAGTTTGAAAATGGGTGCTGGGTTAGTTTAGTTTTATTTTCTATTGTTGATATATACATATATAATGTCTCAATTTGGAACCTTGAAACCTTGACTGTCTCAAACACACAGCAATATTCTGTCTCAAACTTCCTTTTAAAAAATTAAATTACTTTTATTTATTTATCTGCAGGCAGAGAGAGATAGAAGAGAGACAGAAACAAGAGTATGGGCATGCCAGGGCCTCTAGCCACTGTAAACAGACTCCAGATGCGAGCACAGCTTTGTGCATCTGATGACTGTGGTCTGGAGTCTCCATGCCCAGCTTGGATTTGGCAGATGTAGTTTCACAATCCTTTAGTATGTCCTTACATCGATAACCTAGCTCATGGGTTTAAGGGCTTAGAATGTAAGTCTACTTAGCTCCCCCCCACATTTTTTGGTTTTTCAATTATACCTTATATCTATGACACACAACTCCATATTCTCTTTGCCTGTGTTATTTCTTACAGTAACACATCATAGCAACTAAGATTTCATGGGTTACAAACAACTCAAGAAAACTCAAGCAAACTCAAAAAATCCTTATATCTAAGCCTCCCTTGTCTTGAGATCTAAAGCACATTCCATCATCTTCAGATTTTTGTTTCTGCTCTTCCCCTCTCTTCCCCTCTCTTCCCCTCTCTTCCCTTCCCTTCCCCTCTCTTCCCCTCTCTTCCCCTCTCTTCCCCTCTCTTCCCCTCTCTTCCCCTCTCTTCCCCTCTCTTCCCCTCTCTTCCCCTCTCTTCCCCTCTCTTCCCCTCTCTTCCCCTCTCTTCCCCTCTCTTCCCCTCTCTTCCCCTCTCTTCCCCTCTCTTCCCCTCTCTTCCCCTCTCTTCCCCTCTCTTCCCCTCTCTTCCCCTCTCTTCCCCTCTCTTCCCCTCTCTTCCCCTCTCTTCCCCTCTCTTCCCCTCTCTTCCCCTCTCTTCCCCTCTCTTCCCCTCTCTTCCCCTCTCTTCCCCTCTCTTCCCCTCTCTTCCCCTCTCTTCCCCTCTCTTCCCCTCTCTTCCCCTCTCTTCCCCTCTCTTCCCCTCTCTTCCCCTCTCTTCCCCTCTCTTCCCCTCTCTTCCCCAGGCTCCCTGTGTTCCTGCCTTTGTTCCGCACCCCAGTTCCTGCCTTAGAATGAAATACCACGTAAGACCTCAAGCCCGAGGTTCTGCTTTGCAAAGCTGCTCCACACGTTTGGTGTCCTGGTCCTGAGTTTGAGGAAGTTTTGGCTTCCTTCATTAATTCTTTCTTTCCTTTCCTTTCCTTTCTCCTTCCTTCCTTCCTTTCTTTCTTGTTTTTCTTTTATCTTCTTTTTCCTTCCTTCCTTCCTTCCTTCCTTCCTTCCTTCCTTCCTTCCTTTCTTTCTTCCTTCCTTTTCTTTTCTTTTCCCTTCTTTCCTTCCTTTCTTCCTCCCTTCCTTCCTTTCTTGCTTTTCTTTTATCTTCTTTTCCCTTCCTTCCTTCCTTCCTCTCTTCCCCTCTCTTCCCCTCTCTTCCCCTCTCTTCCCCTCTCTTCCCCTCTCTTCCCCTCTCTTCCCCTCTCTTCCCCTCTCTTCCCCTCTCTTCCCCTCTCTTCCCCTCTCTTCCCCTCTCTTCCCCTCTCTTCCCCTCTCTTCCCCTCTCTTCCCCTCTCTTCCCCTCTCTTCCCCTCTCTTCCCCTCTCTTCCCCTCTCTTCCCCTCTCTTCCCCTCTCTTCCCCTCTCTTCCCCTCTCTTCCCCTCTCTTCCCCTCTCTTCCCCTCTCTTCCCCTCTCTTCCCCTCTCTTCCCCTCTCTTCCCCTCTCTTCCCCTCTCTTCCCCTCTCTTCCCCTCTCTTCCCCTCTCTTCCCCTCTCTTCCCCTCTCTTCCCCTCTCTTCCCCTCTCTTCCCCTCTCTTCCCCTCTCTTCCCCTCTCTTCCCCTCTCTTCCCCTCTCTTCCCCTCTCTTCCCCTCTCTTCCCCTCTCTTCCCCTCTCTTCCCCTCTCTTCCCTATCTTCTTTTCCCTTCCTTCCTTCCTTCCTTCTTTCCTTTCTTCCTTCCTTTTCTTTTCTTTTCCCTTCCTTCCTTCCTTTCTTCCTCCCTTTCTTTCTTGCTTTTCTTTTCCCTTCCTTCCTTTCTTTCTTCCTTTCTTTTCTTTTTCCTTCCTTCCTTCCTTTTCTTTTCTTTTCCCTTCCTTTCTTTCTTCCTTTCTTTTCTTTTTCCTTCCTTCCTTTTCTTTCTTTTCTTTTCTTTTCTTTTCTTTTCCCTTCCTTTCTTTCTTCTTCTTTTCATTTCTTTCTTTCTTTGCATGTTTCTTTTTCTTTTCTTTATATCTCCTTTTTTTGCTTGTTTCTCTTTTCTGTGTTTCTTTCTTTTTGCATGTTTATAATTGTGTTTGGGTACATGTGTATGTGTATGTGTGTGTGTGCACACGCACGGGTGCATGTGTATTTGCATGCATGCAGAGGCCATAGGTTGATGGTGGTTGTCTTTCTCAGTAAGTCTCCACTCTTTATTTTTGAGATAGAGTTCTTCATTGCAGTTGGAGCTCACTGATTTGCGCTCATAAGATGGGCACCAAGTCACAGGGATCTTCCTGTCTCCACCCCCTGAGCACTGAGATACAGGCAAGACCACCACACTGAGCTTTTCTGTGGGTACCGGGGGTCTGAACTCAGGCCCTCAAGCTGTGTGACAACCACTTCACCACTGAGCCATCTCCCCTGCCCTCACAGCTAGTTTCTTTCTTTCTTCTTCATTACAAAAGAAAATTTATTTCAAAAGCTTAGGGAACATTTACAGTTAAACAAGGCGGTAAACAGGTGTCTTGCAGAAGGAAAAAAAAAAAAAAACCCATGGCATGAAGAATTCCATTAAAGTTTATGAAGCAAAAAGGACCCTAAGTTGTGCCCTGTTGCCTTAGGGAAGGGAAAGGAAAGAATGAGGGAGGAGAAGACCCGTGTCAAGTGAAGTGTCCAGATGTGAGATCAGGTCACTCCTGCTCAACTCTGAGTTTACAACTATGTTTTACAAAAGAGAAAGAGGTAAATTTTTACTGGATGCTCATAATTTACATGGCTGTGGTCCAATTACAGTCTCTTATGTGCAGTGGCTTTAGACCGCTGGCTGACCTATCTCTGAGGTCCAGCTGGTTTCTTAAGAAGGATTGCCTCATGCGGAAGGTGGGAGAAGGTGTGAGGGAAATTACCAAGGCCGGTGAGCAAGTCTGCAATCTTGAGTAAGACAAGGTGAAAGTCGAAGGATGAGATGTGGGAAAGTCAAGGTGGCTCCGTTGGAGAAGTCTGGCCATTACGCTACTGAAATGGGCTTTTGTTGTTAACTATGCAAAATATTAAGGAGATCCTGTCTCTTCCAAGGGCGCCATTATCCCACAAGGCAAAGAGCCATAGAAGATGAAGGGGAGACAGCTTGGCATTCAATCTGAGGTCCAGCTTAAAGCCTTAAAGTTGATAGAGGGTTGTTAGGACCCCAATGCTTCCTAGTGGAGCCAACAGGACATGTAAACTTCCACAGCCTTGTGCCCCTTCAGTGAATGCATGAAGGTCCTGATCTTCCTCAATATGTCATCCTCCAACTAACTAATAACATAAGGAATTAAAGTTTTTCTTATTTCCAGCCATCCCCAGAGCATCCCAGGCATCATTTATAAAACATTTAGGTAGGAGTGTGTGTGTGTGCACACATGTGGAGTCCAGAGGTGATGACAAGTCACTCAGTCACCCTCCAACTATTTCTTCTGAGACGGGATCTTTCACAGAACCTGCATCTCACTGATTTGGCTGCCCTGGCATTGAAGTTAAAGACATATGCCATTATGCCTGGCATCTTATGTGGGTTCTGGAGCACTGAGCTGAGAGGTGCTCTCATAACAAGCATTTTACTCACTGACTTATCTTTCTAGACCCCATGTTACTCTTTACATAGTTTTTTTTTTAAATCTTTTGATAGCTAAGTGACACAAGTCATGCAAGTATATGGTAAACATAAATGAACAATATATTTATTAAAGTAAATAAAAATTAAAGCTTGAATGTAGTAATTTAATAGCTGACTGACTTTATCAGGGAATGGTTTTTATTTTTTTCATTTTTCAAAAATTTGTCTGTGCATGGTGGTGCACACCTTTGATCCCAGCACTTGGGAGGCAGAGGGAGGAGGATCGCCATGAGTCTGAGGCCACCCTGCGACTACATGGTGAATTCCAGGTCAGCCTATTCTAGAGCAAGACAGATGCACAAGGTGGTGCATACATCTGGAGTTTATTTGAAGTGGCTGAAGGGCCTGATGTGTCCACTCTCTCCCTCTCTCTCTCTTTCTCTCTCAATATATAAATAAAAATAATTAAAAAAAAGACAAAAAAATGTGTGTGTGTTTGTATATGTGTGTGCATGACATGCCAGGATGTCTTGCCACTGCAAATCAATGCCTGTCCAGCTTTATATGGGTGGCTGTGGAACTGAACCTGTGACAGGAGGCGTTTTAGGAAAGCACCTTTAACTGCAGAGCTATCTCCCAAACCCTAGCTCCATTTCTTAATATTACCATTTACTGATTCATTTATACTTACTTCATTGCAAACCTTATTTCTCCAGATTGTCCAGTGTATTTTGCACTTAAACAGCCTGTCTTTTGAAAACATTTCTGGTGGCTTTAAGTATGTACCTGTACACTACACGTCACCATTTACTGAAGAAAGCGTTGTTCTCTTTTAGACGAGGAGAATGGAAACATATGTTTTCCCTCTTTATGGCCTTTAACGATGTAACTTTGATTTTCAGTAGTGACAGAGTATTGCCTGAATGGTGCTCAAGCCAAAACTACTGTTGTATTAATGACTATTCAGAGGAAAGGCAGCAGAGATGAAGTTGCTAGTTTTATATCAGGAATTGCCATGAAAACTTTACCAATTCAGGCTCCCAGGAAAATCTGGATTATGCTTTGAGAATGGAAATACCTCAATTTACAGTGCACATAACTTTTTATTCACCAGCAAACATTCAGCATTGCAGCCATTTGCAAAGAGCCTATTTTCCTCACTAAACATTTTTCTAATTCCTGAGAAAGAATTATTAACTGAGATTTGTCTGGCTCTATGGCAGTAATCATAGCCCACCCATGCAGAGGTTTCACAAAGTCGCATTTCCAAAAGAATTCTGTGGCCTGAGGTTATCAGAAGAAAATTCAGAGGCTTATTTATTAAGTTACAATGATGAAGAATAAATTTGGTCAGTCGTGCTAGCTTTCCTTAGAATAACCACACTTCACTATGATTCATGATATTTTTTTTTACTGAATTCTTTAAACAAAATTTGCAGTGTGATAAATTGAGATATAGAGGGTTGAAGGCTCCGCAAACAGTGTGATTTCTGCCTTAAATGTAACCCTACACGCTTGAGGCTTAGCACATTGTCATGCTTCCCAGGTGCACATAGATGCTCTACTTTAAGAGTAGCGCATGTTGCCTGTTCTAATAGGGACAAATTGATAATTGGACATCAAAGCAATGAGGTCATTCAAATTATCAGTGGATTCCAGGTGACATCAGCAAGGGGAGAAGGTCAACAGAAGGGAACCCAAGATGGCCAGTTCTGTGGCTTCTGCCAAGGAGAGAGCCTGGATTTCAAGAAAGAGATGGAGGGAATAGCTTAGCGGTTTAGGTGCTTGCCTGCAAAGCCAAAGACCCAGGTTCGATTCCCCAGGACCCATGCAAGTCAGATGCACAAGGGGGCACATGCATCTGGAGTTCGTTTGCAGTGGAGACCCTGGGGTGCCCATTTTCTCTCTCTCTCTCTCTCTCTTCTCTCTCTCTCTCTCCCTCTTAGTCAAATAAATAAATGAATAAATAAATAAAATAAAACAAAATAAAGAAAGAGATGGAGATTAAGATGCTCTAGGAATGGAAACTTGGAAAACTTCCAACTTCTTTTCCACACTGGATGCATTGAATCAGTGTCTCATTTTGGGAAGTTACAAATAACAACTCCAAAAATTAAAATAAAATAAGAAAGGTAATAGAGTGCCAACATTGTGCAAATGCTTGGGCTGAGCCCAGTTACCAGTAACAAGGTTGTTGTGTTAGAGCTGATAATTGGCATAAAACGGGTGCTTGCTTTGCAACTAAGGTTTTATAATTGTGATCCCCACGTAGGTTTTCATTACAGGCATGCATACAGCAAGTGTTCTGATAGCTTGCTGCCAATGTGCTAAACATTCCACTTCAAACTCTGAAGACTTCTAATCCAATTTCATCATAGTAGAATTGGTTGTGTTATTCAAATGTATACACAAGTAAGACACGAAGATATGGAGGAAAAGGGGAAAAATATCAGATCCATCTAGAAGAAGAAAAAGATGACTAACCCTTATATCAACAGGAAGAGGCTGAGAATTACTAGAAAAACAACTATGAAGACGCTGTAAATCAAACAGCATAGAGTTTAGAACATCAAAAACTCAGAAATTTTCATCTATTATTAATTATGATAAAAAATTCTATCTCAGAATATTTTACACAGCAACTGTTGCCAAGGAAATCTACATCTTCCTGAGCTGGGGAAAGTTAGAAATAAAAAGTGAAAGTTCTGAACTCCGATAAAATTGGAGAACCATTAATAAAATATCCCCATGCCTTTGTACATTTTTCTTTCAATTAAAAAAAGCTACATATTAAAAAGAAGACAATTTATTATTTCAATGGCACTTGAATATTTCATGGGACTACAATTACAACGGCCACATTTAGCATGGGAACTTAATATGAGTTTCTAAAAAGCTTTGCTTTGCTCTCAGATTGTTAATTTTTCACCTGTGTTATATATAAGTGTACTTAGTGTGGTTAAAAATTACTCTAGAAATATCAATATTATAGGCTTTATTCTGAATGGCTGATGAAAGACCTTAATGAACCTTCTTATTAACCTTTTTATTAACCTGTGAAGTAAGCTTCGTATCCACCCACTTGGCATGGGCAAGGTAGGCTTCCCCACGATCCCCCCAGTGGTCTTTGAGGAGCTAATTAGAAAAGCGAGGCACCCCCAGACTTTCAGCAATATCGACTCCACACCCACAGACTGCAGCTACTGAACATCTGTATTCCAATTAACACCATGACCTCCTCTTCCTCCATCCACATCTGTAGCTGAGATACTTTTGGCAACAGGATGATAATGGAGCACACTTCAAGACTAACCTCAAAACCCCCAAAAGATTATTTAAATGTTGCTTTGACTACAAATCTTTCTAGGTGAAGTTTTCTTCTGTCATGTGTTATATATTTAAGAGTTTAGAATGGGGGCATGTATATATCCTTTTTCCTTTTGGTATATAAGTTTCTCTTGTCTATGTGCAGGTATTCGTTTGTGTGGGGGTACACGTGTGTGCTTGTGCACGTGGACGCCAGAAAATAACCTTGGATATGTCATCCATCTCATTGTGAGATAAGGACTCTCGCTGGCCTGAGCTCACCAATTAACCCCAGGTATCTGCCTATGTCCACCTCCCCAACACTTGGATTACTTGCATGAGCCACCATGCCTGGCATTACATGTGGGCACTAAGGATTGAACTCAGGTCCTCATGCTTGTAAGGCTAGCACGTTACTGACTGAGCCATCCCGCCAGCTCTCACAGTATAGGTTTCTTGCAATATAAATGGATTTGCCAAGAGTTCAGTGTATGAAATTCTTCTGGAAACAAAATCAGGGCACTGGTGATTTTAAATGTGAAGCAAATCATTGCTGAGTGAAGGATGAGGATCTCTGTAGCACTGGGCAGAGCATGGATGACAAGAAGTCTTTTGAATCTAGAGTTAACAAAATTCAGATATGATCTTGAGACAATGACTAGATTTTATGACTCCCTTGTTTCCTAGTCACCATGATATTGACAGCTATTTAGCTTTCAGAGTGTCACTCACTTACATGTAAAACAGAGATAATATTTATTTTTTCAGGTTGTTGAGGGAATTAATGTACATCATTTAATATTCTATAGGAGGAAGGGATTAAACTCTCCAACTATTTTTATTAAAGTTGTTGCAGATAGTTTAAAATCATTGACCTTTTTTGATAAAGTTTTTAAAAGATGTTTCTATTTATTTATTTATTTATTAGAGACAAAGAGTGGGAGAGAGAGAAAGCAAGAGTGAGAACAGGCATGAGAATGGGCACTCCAGGGCCAATAGCCACTGCAAACAAACTCCAGACGCATGTGCCACCATGTGCATCTGGCTTACGTGAGACCTGAAGAATCGAACCTGGGTCCTTAGGCCTTGCAGGCAAACAACTTAACTACTAAGCAATCTTTCCAGCCCGCATGGAACTTCTTAATACCATTTTATAATATTTATTTCTTACACTCTGCAAATCATGCATTCTAAAATTGTTATGTAATTTTAAAAATATATTTTATTTATTTATTTGAGAGAGAGAGAGAGGAAGAGGGAGAGAGAGAGAGACAGAGAGAGAGAGAGAGAGAGAGAGAGAGAGAGAGAATGGGCATGCCAGGGTCTCCAGCCACTGCAAACAAACTCCAGATGCATGTACCACCATGTGCATCTGGCTTATGTGGGTCCTGGAGGTTGAACTGGGATCCTTTGGCTTTGCAAGCAAATGCCTTAATCGCTAAGCCATCTCTCCAGGCCCCTGTTATGTATTTTTTTATCAAGTGAAAATTATATGGGGTATTATTGCTTTCCTATGAAATTAAAAGAAATATTTTAGCAGACAAATAAGTTATGGGATGTATGGCTGTCTAACCATTTAGTGGAATATGTTCTGAAAAGTATATAAAGTCATTTCCAATAAATATCTCTATGAGTATATTAAAATGATTTATCTATATTGTGGAAATCATATTAGCTAGAAAAACTTTTCTAATTTTATGAGATAAATTATGTAGGCTCTTTAATAATTAATTGATATTTAGTAAAATGTGAAAGATTTTTGAATCTATAAAAATCAAAGAAATCAGGATACAGTTATACATACCAAGAAGAAAATGCTCCAAATACATGCTGTCATTTAATATTCAACATGTCACAAAAGCAAAGGAACAAAACTGCCTTTCAGCAGCACAAATCTATAGTCCCAACAGGTTGAGGCAGGAGGATTGCCCTCTGTTTGAGGCCAGCCTGAGCTGTGCAGGGTAGCCTGGGTTATGGTACGGATCCCTGTCTCAAATAACAAAACAAAAACAAAAGAAAGAATGTACACATAGGCATGCTGGAATCAGAACTTGGGTTCTCATGTTGTTAATGGGAACACTGAGCAACAGGGGTGTGTGTGTGTGTGTGTGTGTGTGTGTGTGTGTGTGTGCAGGCACGTGCGTGCATGCGCTCCTCTATTGCTCTTCCTCCAGAAACCTCTGAGACCGAGTTTCTCACTGACCCCGGAGCTCCCTGTTTCTTTGATTGCATATGGTGATCAGGGAGCACCAGTGATCTTCACAGCTCCACCTCTCCAGTGTGGGTTTGGGCAAGCCTAGCTTTTCACATGGTGCTAAGCCATCACCCCAGCCTCATCTGGGGCTTCAAAGTCCCTACATGTGCTGTTTCATGCTACAGTCTGACGAGTCCTGTGTGTGAGCGCGCATACTCTGTGAGCGGGAGAGATGATAACTTCACGTCCATAAAATTTACTGGAAGAAAGTTAGCCAGCTCTTCAGGGAACCAGTTTGGAGAAAAAGTATTATTTTCAGGTATCATCATAGCTAAAGGCTGACGTGGTAATAGAATGTCATCAAAGTTTCTTACAGGATCCTTCAGGCAGCTGAATTTATGTTCATATGAGGTCTGCTTTTCATTGTAAACTCAAATGCTGAAGTAATCACTCAACAGTTCGTTGGCCCACAGTTTGCAGAATTTTGATGTCTTGGATTATTTCTTTTTTCTAATTTATTTATTCTTTAGAAAATACATTTCTTTGCAAGTACAGAGGGGAGAGAGAGAGAGAGAGGGTAAGAAAGAGAGAGAGCGCACACATGAGAATGGTCATGCCAGGGCCTCTTGCCACTGCAAATGAACTCCAGATGTGCGCATGCATTACTTTCTGCATCTGACTTCATGTGGGTCCTGGGAAAATGAACCTGGGTTGGCAGGCTTTGCAAGCAAGCCCATTTATTTGCTGAGCTATCTCCCCAGCCTTAGATGATTTCTTGAACTTTTTGTGTATGCACGTATCATATATACGTATACATGGAGAGAGAGAGAAAGAGAGAAAAGACAGGGTCTCACTCTAGCCCAGGCTTGCCTCAAACTCATGTGGTCAAGGCTCGCTCCAAACTCTCAGCAACCAACCTGCGTTAGTTCCTGAGTTCTAGAGTTATGGAATTGACATTGAAGCTCACGTGTCCTAATCCATGGTGACAATGCCTCATTATGCAGAAGCCTTTTGCTGTCGAAAGTGTCTATTGTCCTATTTGTTGGTCACAACAATCCTTCAGCGTGCGTAAGGGCGCAAAGGGTCCCCCAGTTTTGATTGCGGATGAAGAAATCAATATGCTCGCTGAGAAAGACATAGTGTTGGAACTTGGTACCAGGAGTAATTCTGTAGCAGACAGCTTCAGGTTCGCTGAGATGAACTTCCAGACCAGGCACAGTGATGGAGGAAGGGAGATTTATTGAAGCTTACAGATCCAGGGGAAGTTCCATAATGGCAGAAGAAGCTGGCCTGCCTTCACAGGCCCAAGCAGACAGAGAGAAGCACAAGCCAAAAGTCACAACAGCACACTTCAGGAACTCCAGCTAGGCACACTTTGCATATCTTTAGATTGAAATCTGAAACCCACCACCACACCTTAAGATCCACCCAGTGACACTGCCTCCAGCCAGGTGGCTGCAGATGTAAACTACAAACAAATAAAAAACTGAATACATTGGGGGCCATCTATTCAAACCACCACATACAGACTCCTCTGGGTGATTCTGGGCTTAGGCAAGAACCCTGACTACCTCCTTCCAGGCTTAACCTAAGGAACACCACCTTTGCAAAGTTACCTACTTTCCCCTTAGAGCAATGAATGCGCGACAGGCTGAGACACGAAAACGAGCCCCAGCTCATCCTCAGGGCACAGCACATCAGGACCAGACAAAGGTCCTGAGACCCCTGAAGTTCCTACATTTGGAGGAAGAAGGGCCCTCTCTAACATGCAGAATACATTGCTACACAAACAAAATAGCCATAATAATTATAAATAATTATTTCGAATGAGAAAACACATCATAAAAATCACAGATTTGGGCTGGAGAGATGGCTTAGTGGTTAAGCGCTTGCCTGTGAAGCCTAAGGACTATGGTTCGAGGCTCGATTCCCCAGGACCCACATTAGCCAGATGCACTAGGGGTGCGTGCATCTGGAGTTCATTTGCAGTGGCTGGAGGCCCTGGCGTGCCCATTCTCTCTCTCTCTCTCTCTCTCTCTCTCTCTCTCTCTCTGTCTCTGCCTCTTTCTCTCTCTGTCACTCTCAAATAAATAAAAATAAAACAACAAAAATAAATTAAAAAAAAAAACCACAGATTTTAAAGAGTTGACAAGTATAGCTGGCCTTTCATTTTCATGGTTCCATGCCATGGATTTAAGCATCCGCAAGCACATATATTTTAATAAAAAATTGCATCTGCCCTGAACATGTACTGACTTCACTTCATGCCAATTATTACCTAACAATTCAGCTTAACTGTGTAGGTGACATTGACATTGTATTAGATATTATAAATAATCTAAGGACAATGTGCATAGTTTATATGCAAATACACCAAAATGTTTGCAAAACATTTCCATTTATTTATTTGAAAGCGAGAGGAGAGAGAGAGAGAGAGAGAGAGAGAGAGAGAGAGATTGAGAGAGAATGATGAATGGGTATGCCCTGATCTCTTGCTGCTGAAAATGAACTGCAGGTGCATGCACTATTTCATGCATCTGGCTTTACATGGATACTAGGAAATTGAACCTGGGCTACCAGGCTTTGCAAACAAGTATCTTTAATGTCAGAGTCATCTCACCAACTCTGACATCATTTTATAAAATTAACTTGATGAGTATCCTTGGATTTTGGTATTCAAGGAAGGTTAGGGATTTCTGAAGCTAATTTCCATGAATACTGAAGGGCAGATATAACTCAAACATCACCAATACGAAAAATAATTTTACTTATTGCTTGATACACCTATGTAATATTGTGTTTTAAAATTTTGCCACATGTTCTTTTATTGCTTGTCATATCTCAATATTCTTATATTATTATTTAAATATAGAAGATGAACGCCTTTTCTACATTATTGGTCAAAATTGCATTTGTTTTATTGGAGATTTAGGAAAGATTCTTCAAGTTTCACAACTAGAATTTCGTATTATCTTACACATCTCAATGATTAAGATCACAATTTTCAAAATTCCTTTTAAGATTTTTTTTCAAGAATTAATTTTAAGCCTTCAAGGCATTTCAGGATTTCTTGAGTAGACATTCATCTGGTAAAAGGCTTTTATTTATGCTGATTTTGGTAGACATGCAATTTTTTTATTTGTAATATCTAATAATTTTTTCATGGACATGTAATTTTTAAAATAAATATATAAAAAATTCATTATCAAAGTAGTACAAAATTCTCCTATTCCTCTAGTGTGTTCATATGATCCATGCCATTTTACTAACTGTACTAACAAACATCCAAGAGCTACTTATTACCTTGCTTCAAAATATCTTTTTTAAGGAGCTTTTTTGCCCTCAAAAATGCTCTATTTTTTTTTTCTGTTAAAATGTACTTTTGTATATTGAAATAATGTCTACTGATGCCTATGCCTACCTCTTTAACTTCAAATGGCACTTTACCTGAATTTTCTTTCTGTTCAGGAGAAATGAAATGAGCTGCATTGACATCTACCCTTACCAGGAGCCTATAATTTTTCACTTATTATAAATGTCTCAAAATGCTACTTTAAATTGCGTTTAGAATACTACATGCAAGCTTTGTAAAACTTTAAATTAATGTTCTCAAATTATTTTATTTTTTATATGTGATTCTCTTTAAACTCTTTTGAATGCATTTTAGTCCCCAAAATATCACTTTACACACTGGTAAATGTTTGAACATTTTTATAATGGGTGGACCATCTCTTTATACATAAGGCTACAAATGCAAAGAAACTCAAACTTGCCTTCATATCTAGAATGAACACAGCATGAGACAACCCCCCCTCCCACAAAAATACCCATGTTACTCTACACAGTGATCAGCACACCAAATGTGACTAAGGTCTAGCTTTCTCAGTGAGATTGAAGGAATTAACTGTGCATGCATGTGCTGCAATATAGCTAAGAGTGGGAGAGAAACACCCTGAGTGGTGTATTTATGAGCCTTAGAAACAACCTACTAACTTAACTTCCCTTTAGTCAGATGCACAACAGTGTACCACTTCCAAAGCAACTCAAAGGATGGAAAAAAAAAAAAAAAAACCGTGAAAGGCATGATAACAGTCCCGTTGTTGGGACCTAGATCAGTTGGTAATCTGCTTGTCCGTGATCAAGAGGACCTGAGTTTAATACATAAAGATGCTGGGCATGGTGGGAGGGGGTGACTATAAGTCTCAGGGCTAGGGATATAGAAGCAGGAGGATTGCTGAAGCTAGCCAGTCAGCGTGTCTACACTCTGAGACACTTCTGATCTCGGACTTTTTTTTGAAATTTTTTGTTTTTATTTTTATTTTATTTGACAGCAACAGACAGAGAGGGAAAGAGGCAGAGAGACAGAGGGAGAATGGGTGCACCAGGGCTTCCAGCCACTGCAAACAGAACTCCAGATGCGTGCGCTCCCTTGTGCATCTGGTTAACGTGGGTCCTGGAGAATTGAGCCTCGAACCGGGGTCCTTAGGCTTCACAGGCAAGCGCTTAACTGCTAAGCTATCTCTCCACCCCTCAGACGTTTTAACAATATAGTTTTAAAATATTTTATTCATTTATTTGCAAGAAAAGAATGAAAGGGATGAGAGAGTGAGAGAGGATGGGCACATCAGGGCCTCCAGCTACTGCCAACAAACTCCAGATGCATGTGCCATTTTGTGCATCTGGCTTTATGTGGGTACTGGGGAATCAAGCTCTGGTTGTCAGGCTGTGCAGGCAATCGCCTTAACCACTGAGCCATCTCTCCAGCCTGTGGTTTCAGACACTGACTCTATAGCATGAGGACATGTCGTTGCTCTTGCTGTTGTGAACTGGGGTGACTCCGCTTCCTATCTTCACTTCCTTCTGTGAGTGTTGAGGTTGTTTAAGGGGGGCAGAGGGTATCATTCCTGGCCCTGCAACATTGTGAAGTGGATGAGGACGGGGATGAACTAAAAAGTATCAAAATCTAGACCAGTGGATCTTGCCAGATAAAAATAGAATGGAAAAAAATGATGTTCAGTAACTTCTATATTTGCATAGCATCTGAAAGTCATTGGAGCTTCATGAAGACGTCCCATGTCGTGTAGTTATAGACGGCGTTCAATCCTTTCGATGTGCTATGTGATCACAAAGCAAGTTTTATTTAGAACAGTTAAGAGGCCGATGTTTGCTTGAGTGATTCTGGAAGCCACAAGGGCTCAACTTTACACCGACACTGTGCAAGGACTACTGCAGGCAAGTGTGCCAGAGAGTGTGTCCTAAGAGAGTGACCCAAACATCTCACTATTGTAATTTTATAAAATTGTGGACAATGGGAGGGAGTGTAGAGGAGGAAAGCTGGCTAGCCTGGCAGCCAGCTTCCCAGCAAAGGTCTACAGCAGTGCCAACAGCCCCGAACCCTTCATCCATGCGAGCCAGGGTGCTGAGTCATGCCTGCGGTGAGAAGGTTCTAGAACTGTACTGCCACTTGTCAAAAGTAATTGCGTGACCTCGAAATGGAGAATTATTACTCTCCTTAAAGTCCACTGTGAAGTTGTCATGCACATGAAACTGACAACGAGACGTGGAAAGACAGCTGTAAACTGCAGCATGTGTGTGTGTGTGTGAGGTGTTCGGAGGGATGATGCAGGAACAGTGAGTCAATGAGGAGTCTGCCTGTGAGCTAAACAGCGCGTGAAAGACGGAAGCTAGAAAGAGGCCTCCTACTTTAACTTCAAAGCACTGCGGGTTGAAAAAGGAGTGACTGCAGGCAGCGTACATATTGATGAAGTGGGAACAATATTGGAAAACAGCCCGTTATCGTCACCTAGATAAGAAGACAAGACAAGACGAACACCTCAGACTTCCCTGGGGCCAAACAGGATTCTGACTTGTCAGTAAGCTCTCTCCATCCTGCAGTGGTCTTCTGCTAGGAAGACTGAGAAAAAGACTCAGAGGAAAGTGAACCCGGAGACACTTCAGCGGTGGCATGTTTGGGTCATTCTAGTGAAATAAGTCAGAGCACTGGCCTAGTGTAAGAGTGGGATTGTGGAAAATTTAAGAAAGTAGTTTAACACTTTCAGTAAATTCTGAAACTAGCACTGGATGGACAAAGGATGGAGAGAAAGACCTGGAGTGAAAATACACAAGATATTTTTCTTTCTTTCTCAGAAAGAAAAAAAAAAAGGCGGGAGTGGGGGGAGAAAGATAAAATACTAAGCATTTTTTTTTCCCACTGAGTTAAGGATGGTGTGGTGCTTTGATTCAGGTGTCCCCCATAAACTCAGGTGCTCTAAATGCTAGGTCCCCAGCTGATGGAGATTTGGGAATTAATGCCTCCTGGAGGCGGTGTATTGTTGGGGGCGGGCTTATGGGTGTTATAGCCAGTGTCCCCTTGCCAGTGTTTGGCACACTCTCCTATTGCTGTTGTCCATCTGATGTTGGCCAGGGGGTGATGTCCACCCTCTGCTCATATCATTGTTTTCCCCTGCCATCATGGAGCTTCCCCTTGAGCCTGTAATCCAAAATAAACCTTTTTTCCCCCCAAAGAGGTGCTCGAGGTCAGGTGATTTCTGCCAGCAATGAGAACCTGACTGCAACAAATGGTTAATCTTCATTCCTTTCCTGGGTATTGTTTTTTTTTTTTTTTTTTTTCCTTTGCAACCTAAAACATTGGGTAGTACCATTAAAGAAGAGATTTCATACTTACTCCCCATTGCCTATTCTCCATCCGCGGGAAATGAGTACACTTACAGTGCGGCCTACTCCTCCCTTCACATAGGCTTCACTGGAGCAAGGGATTTCCAACAGGAAAGATTATGCGCCTAGCGGAAGAGACGGCGCAGCAGATAAGCTATTGCAAACAAACCCGGCCCAGATCTACCAGTTCCTAATACATCTGCAAGCAAGGAGCCCAGTGTGGAGATAGATGCATGAACTAAATCAGTGTGTTTGGTGTCCCTGTTGAGTTCGGCACGGGTTGTTGTTTGAAACGCAGCATTACCAATGGCCTGTCATATAATACCATTTCTGAAGTGTTCGTCTTACCTCAAAGCCCCAGCAGCAGCACCGCGTTGTGTAACAGTCAAAATAAAATCCCCACCCCACGCTTTTAATGATTTACCACAGAGTATACTGCATCCCCTCTGGCTACTGAAACAAATACATACAGGGATTTCTGCCACCAGCAGCCAGTTCGCCAGAAACACCATCATCAGTGCTGACATGGCTTAGAATCAGATGCCACAGGTCCCCAGTCCAACATGACCCGTCTTGAGATGCCAATCAAAGTAGTAGGCTGGCGAATATACCTCTGGCCTGAGACTCATGATACTCTCAGTGGATCTGACTGTTTGGCTAGAATGGTTCATAGGACGTAGGAAAACAATGGGATGTCTCAAGAGACAGGTGAGGAGCCAGATGAGGAGATAGGCAGGGTAAGGTATGGGACGTAGAAACTTCCACGTCCTCTGGGAGATCTTTCTAGCTCTGTCCCTTTGGGGTTTGTGGAGACTTCATTAGGTCGGCACGGTTGATCATGATAACACTGGGTATCACTGATGGCGTGGCTGGTTCCCTGCTGCCAGACCCTCATCTGAGGTTTTCCAGGTGTTCCAGAGAGTCTCATTGAGGACACATGGTCCTCCAAACTCACAAAGAAAATCTGTTTGTTTTTTTCTTTGTAATGAGCTCTGTATCAGAGGCTCCTGTCACTCAGGAAGTTGCAATGGTCTGTTCTTTTTAATTTTTTTTTGTTTTATTTATTTATTTGAGAGCGACAGACAGAGAGAGAAAGAGGGAGAGAGAGAGAGAGAGAGAGAGAGAGAGAGAATGGGCGCGCCAGGGCTTCCAGCCACTGCAAACGAACTCCAGACAACGCATGCACCCCCTTGTGCATCTGGCTAACATGGGTCCTGGGGAATCGAGCCTCGAACCGGGGTCTTTAGGCTTCACAGGCAAGCGCCTAACCACTAAGCCATCTCTCCAGCCTGTTTTTTTTTTTAAGTTATTCTTTTTAAAGTAATTCTAGGCTGACATTTCGTCATGGCATCTTCATACATATGTGTCATTAGACAACTCTCATTCACTTCCCAGCCCCGAGGCCCTCCCTCTTCCTCCCCTCCCCTGGCTGACTCCCTTCCTTCTTCCCAGTTACTTCCCCTGTCTTTTCCTTAAACCATGTCTTCCGTCTCCTTCCCTACTTCCTGCCTTCTTAAGATCTCTTCCTCCTCTCCCTCCAGTAATCCTCTTTATGGTTCTACTTACATGCATATGCACACATATACTACTTAAAATCTAGGTCCCACAGATAAGAGGGCACAGAAAATATTCCCCTTTTTAAGTTTGGTTTATTTTACCAGGATAAGAATGCTTCAAAATTTCAATCACGCAGAATTGCTCATTTTCGGAGGAAAAGTTTACAAAAAATGATCAACCATGGCATTTGCGTGTTGTAGTTTTTAAAATTTTTTTTATGTGTGTATGTACATATTTGTGTGCACGTGCAGATATGTACAATGTACGTGGGTGCACGCGTGTGTGTACGATGTTTGTGTGCATGTGTACGGCGTATGTCCCTAGGTATGGTCATGCATGTGCCGCGGTGCACATGTGGAGCACAGAGGTTGATGACAAGCTCATGGAGTGTGTCCCCCACACCTCTCTGTTGGGAAACAGCATCTCTCTTGCTGCTGTTTTGTGTCTGCTGCTTAGCTTCCTGCATGTCAGTCTTCCTACCTCTGTCTCCTTTTGCTGTAGGGACTTTGGGATCCCAGACTTGTACACTACTTTGCACCTGGATCCACATTAGTGCTGGGCGGGGGGGTCGTTCAAATGTGGGCCAATAGGCTTGGCAAACAAGCACCTTTAACCACTGAGCAATCTCCTCGCCCTTTGCAAATGTTGTATTGACAATTTTCATACGTGTACATAACGTATTTTGATCATAGCCCCCTCCTGTTAGCTTCTTTTGTCCCTCCTCCATCCCTATTCCATCCAATCACCGCTTCTTTTCAATCAGTCCCTCCTATACTCTATTTAGTTAGTTGTTGTTTGTTTTGCTGCTGTTTATTGTTGTTGTTGCTGATGATAAGCCCGGTGTTGTGCAGATTTTCTGAAGCTGCTGAGAGATCATGAGTGCAATGGCCCCTAGATGTCTGGAAGACAGACTTTCAAAACACACCTTCCTGGGCTGGAGAGATGGCTTAGCAGTTAAGCACTGGCCTGTGAAGCCTAAGGACCCTGGTTGAAAGCTCAATTCCCCAGGACCCACATTAGCCACATGCACAAGGGGGTGCACGCATCTGGAGATCATTTGCAGTGGTTGGAGGCCCTGGCGTACCCATTCTCTCTCTCTCTATCTCCCTCTTTCTCTCTCTGTCTGTTGCTCTCAAACAAATAAAAATAAACAAAAAAATTAAAAAAAAACACACCTTCCTATCTATCCTCTTGCTCCTATTTTCTTTTTGTCCCTCTTCTTCTGAAATGTGCCCTGAGCCTTGATGTGGGTATCATGCTTAGTGTTGGGTGCTGTAATTTTTATTTTTATTTAAAAAAAAACAGGGCTAGAGAGATAGCAGATAAAGGTGCTTTCTTGAAAAGCCTAATGGCCTGGGTTCAATTCCCCAGTACCCACGTGAGCCAGGTGCACAAAGTAGCTCATGTGTCATGAATTTGCTTGCAGTGGCAGGAGGCCCCGATGTGCTCCAGACCCTTGGGTTTCCTGCTGTATCTGGAAGGCATCAAATCACTCCTCCACCACCACCTTAAGCCTGTGAACACTCTTCCAGTGACATTTCACACCTCGGTTCTTTAATTCCCTCAGGTATCATGTCCAATGTCACTCGCTCGGAGATGCCATCTCCCCTATGCCATTGTCCTCTTCCTCTGTTGTCCCTCTTAGCCCTTCGTCACTGACACTTTGTGTTGATATTTGTTTCTTTTCCCTAACCATAGCTACTGAGATACAGAGCTTCCTCTGAGCAGTGACCGTCACGTTTGCATCCTTTATGCATTTCCACAGCCTAGGACTGTGCATAGCACATGGAATTCAAATGAGTAATTTTTCAGATAAAACAATTAATGGTTGCTCGTATGTTTTCCCCACCCTCGAATCAACTCAGCCAAAAGAATGCGATGGAGAATGGATGATAATGAAGATGAGAGTTCTGTGGTTTTGACTAGGGTGGACCCGACCTAAATTGCAGAAGCAGTATTGACATGTCTTCGGGGTTTTTTGTTTTCTATTCTTTGCTCAAATTTTTAAATTAAATGTTGACACCCAGGGATGGAATAAATTGTGGATTTGAACACACTACAGAGAGAACTTTTGGTATGATCACTAAATAAAATGTTATTAAAATGACATCAAGATGGGCATGGTGGCTCACACCTATAGTCCCAGTATTCAGGAGGCTGAGGCAGGAGGTTTGCCACAAGTTTGAGGCCTGCCTGGGCTCGGTGGTATGATCCAGAGTCTGTCTCAGAAAAATAAAAGACAAACCAAACTGATATCAAATGCAAATTCGCTGGAGAATTTTTAAAGGCATTTCTTCAATAAGTGTATGCATCTTTCACTTCAAAGAATCAACTTAGCAACACTTTGTCAGTATGAGTGTCTGCCACTCATCGTTTAAAATAGTTATGCCCAAAATGAAGATATGTGACAGTTCTTTAACAGTCACATAACAAGTCAATACAATCCATTTAAGACAATGTCAAAAACACTAGGACATAGAGAGAAGAAAGATAGCACTTTGAAGTGGGTATTTTATAAGTCTTAACTTCTGAAAGTCTTTCTGTTCTTTCACCCAGTTTTTAACAAGGGAAGTAAGGCTCAGGACCTTCTCTAAGATCATCTGTGTGTGTGATCCAACCCTATTCTGTGCCTCAAAAACACGAAGCCAAGAGAAATGAACACATCTTCTTAAAGGTCCTAACTTGAGGGCTAGAGAGATGGCTTAGCGGTTAAGACACTTACTTGCGAAGCCAAAGGGCCCAGGTTCAATTCCCCAGGACCCATGTAAGCCAGATGCACAAGGTGGCACATGCATCTGGAGTTCATTTGCCATGGCTAGAGGTCCTGGCGAGCCCATTCTTTGTGTCTCTCTTCTCTCTCTCAAATAAATAAAAATAAAATATATTTTTTAAAAAAGGTCCTGGCAATTTTACTTACAATGTTATTTGAAATTGATTACTTGTAGTAATTTTCAATGGCTTATTCGTATCTACTGACTGTTACAGAAGAGTTCCGTATTTCTGTGCTGGGATACAGAGGAAAGAATTTTCTTCATAATATCTTTCTGATAGTGTTTCCACCATTAAGGGAGCGATCTTATTTTCCAAGAATTGCCATTGGTTAAGTATCTGGACTATAAGTATGACAGATATGTATGAATTACAGTTAATACCTTTAAAGTTGTAGGTGGCATCCCCCAATACTGTAAAGGCACCTAATTTCAACCTCTGGCTTACACACACACACACACACACACACACACACACACACACACGTGTACAATGCCCCCCCACCCAACTCATGTGCCATGCACAGAAATATACATATATACCACACACACGTTCAAAAGGAAAAAAAAGAGTTCATTTAATCCTTAAACCTGGACTTTGTTCATTGCTCCAAGTAACTTCTTTCTCCACTTCCTTTCGCTGACATTGATATTGACCTTTTCTTTGGTTCTTCCTCCTCCGCTCCACATTCTTTTATTCTCATTGTCTTCTTTTCTTTTAATCGTACGTGTGGTTCACGCTTGTTTTAATTTTACTTTCTGTTATAAAAATTCCAGTTTTCATCTGCCCCCGACTGGAACTTGTATGCCTTTGTCTTTATGCAGTCACATTAAGTGACACTGACGAGTGGCTGGTTCACTATGGAATCTAAGTAAGGAAAGAGTGTCCGCTGCTTGTTTTCGGACTGCTGCCTGCTTGTAATATGTGTTTGGCATTTTACACCCCACCATGCATACATAACTTTTCTCTGTGTTCTTTGAGTTCTGGTTTCTTTCCCCAATACAAGCAAAAAACCCCAGATATTTTATCAAAGTGACAGCGTGGTATTCATTTTTCAGATTTCTGGTTCTTGGAAGGGCGCCTTCCAAAGCCACAGAGTTCCTTAGCTGCCCAGAGCACCTGCTTCAGAAATACCTCAGTGTTAAACTATTTGTTTTCTCCCCTTAGAACACCATAGAGCGAGTTCTGTTAACACTTTGACACCATGCCAAAGTATACAGTGTTCATTTAAGATTGGGTATTAAAGACACTATTCACTATTTTTTAAGCGAAGGGGAAAAAGGGAATAAGGGTCTTTCACACGTTCTCTCTGTAATTATAAATATAAAACTATTCTCGATTCATCTACCCAACAGATGGAAATATTGTAAGGGTTTACTGTATAATTCCCTTATATTTTCCAGGAAAAAAAAAATACTGGGTTTATTCATTTACTTTGGATTTCTTTTACTTCTTTTTTCATAGTCCTTCAAGGTGCAAGAATAAGAAAGAACATTTTATTTTAGTTAAACCAGTCATGCATATAGGTAGGTACCTCTATGCCCAGAATAAGTGCCACCGGGCATTTAACCACAGCTCTGGCCAACAACACACAGCTGCCCTTGTTCTCTGAGGCCCACCCCCTCTGCTTCTCAATGCCCCCATAGTTCCTGGATCTGGGACACCTTTGAGAAAAAAAAAAAAAAAAGGTGTACTTGCTTTGTGTGATTGTAACTGTTAACTCCTGTGCCTTACAGGGTCCGCGTGCCTGTAACTCCTTCTCCTGCTCTTGGCCTGTTCATCAGAAAGGTATTGGTAAGTTGCTTTGGGACAGAGTTAAAAGATACTTCCATTGAATTCTACTTGGATGAGTTAAAGTGTATCCACAGATGTGTATAAGAGGAGATAGCATTGGGCCTCAAGCATACACGGCCTACTGGATCTCTTGCAGGCCCCACGTGCTCTTGGTGAGTTACAGAGTTCTGCATCCTCTGTGTAATCTACTTTAGATGTCCTTGACCAAGGCTAAGGCAGAGATAATCTCTAAAGTCCAGCCAGGGACCGATGGCATGATGGTCCCGAGGCTCTCAGACGGGATGGTGATTACCCAAAGCAAAAAGCCACTTTCTAAAAGCAGTGTGGAACTCAGAGTGGGTGTCCATAATGGCAGATGAGTGAGAAACAGAGACAGAAGGCTGTATAATTTCGTAATGGCGGTCCCTGAAGCCCTGACTTTGAGGTGACTGAAGTACCCGCTGGACATGGGTGAGGAAACATTCACAATCGGACAGGGAAGATTCACTATTAACCTGGCATCTCTAAAGGGAAACCACTGCTTTGCACTCTTGAAACATTTCTAATTGGCACAGGTAGACTGCCCACCTCCCCAACCTGCCCCGATTCTGTTAAGTGTCCTTTTTCTTTTAGGTGGGGTTATTGGTATTCATTGTGGGGACGAAGAGGCCTCAGTCAGTCTCTGCAGGGATGGAGGAGATACCGTGTTTCCGGCTACTCCCACCCATCCTAATGATCTTTCTATCCCCTTTTCTGCATTGTTCCCTGAGCTTTGGTGGGCAACATGGGGATTGAATGTTGCTTTCTCTGCAGACTCTGAATTTCTGGTTTGATGAGGTTTGAGTGACCACAGTGTCTGTCACCATTTCCCTGGTGCTGGTTTTCAGGTTAGCCAGGAGAACTGCATTAGTGTCACCTCTTCCCCTGTAATGACTTCTGGGCCCTGGGCAGATGAGGTGGAGGTGACTCATTGCGGCGTAGACAGTCAGCTCTCTCTTCATGTATTGATTTATCCTCATCCTCCCTGTGTTCTCCTCCATGCCCCCCCCCCCGCCACAGGGCACCTCAGACCCCACATGAGATGCTGGGGAACTGATTTTTTTTTTTAATTCTGTGGTTCTATCTGTTTTTTAAAATTTTATTTATTTATTTATTTATTTATTTATTTATTTATTTATTTATTATTTATTTATGTGTAAGCAGAGAGAGATAGAGAGAAGAGAGACAGACAGAAAGAATGGGCACGTCAGGGCCTCTAGCCACTGCAGACAAACTACAGATGCATGTGCCCCTTGTGCATCTGGCTTACGTGGGTCCTGGGGAATTGAACCTGGGTCCTTTGGCTTTGCAGGCAAGTGCCTTAACCACTAAGCAATCTCTGTAGCCCCTATGGCTCTATCTTGATTTAAAATTATTCTCTAGCATATGGGAACTTTGTCTTTCTTTTAATTTTCATTTTATTAATTTGCAAGGGAGAGAGAAAGTGGGGGGGGGGTGGGAACTCCAGGGCCTCTTGTCAGTGCAAACGGACTCCAGACTGTGCCACTCTGTGCATGTTTTCATGTGGGTACTGGAGTATTGAACCATGGGCCTTTAGGCTTTGCAAGCAACCATCTTTAACTGCTGAGCCATCTCTCCAACCTGAACTTCCTCATCTTTAACTATAAAATAAAGATCTTATCCAAATCAGTTCTATCCACACATGAACTTTTAGGGTTTATTTTCCTCTTCTGGACTCCATTCCTTTCCAGATGTTGGAAACCCTACATTTTTTTTGGTCACTTTTGTTGATTTGTTGTCTCACTCTGAATGCAGTCCTTCGCATTTACGTATTATTTTACTTGCTTAGAAGTTGGGGATGAGGGCTAGGAGGGATGGCTTGGCGATTAAGGTGTTTGCCTGTGAAGCCAAAGGACCCAGGTTTGATTCCCCAGGACCCACGTTAGCCAGGTTCACAAGGGGGACATATGTGTCTGGAGTTCGTTTGCAGTGGCTGGAGGCCCTGGCACGCCCATTCTGTCTCTTTCTCTCTCTCTCCCTCCCCCTCTTTCTCTGTCAAATAAATAAAAATAAATAAATATTTTTTATAAAAGAAATGGGGGAGCCAGGCGTGGTGGCACACGCCTTTAATCCCAGCACTCAGGGGGACAGAGGTAGGAGGATCGCCTGAGAGTTCGAGGCCACCCTAAGACTACATAGTGAATTCCAGGTCAGCCTGAGCCAGAGTGAGACCCTACCTCGAAAAAACAACAACAACAACAATAATAATAATAAAGAAAAAAGAAATGGGGGATGATTTTCCAGAATGAAGATTACATTCTGTTTGTTATTTCAGAAAAGGAATTTGAGACACACAGGTATACGCATATGCCAAAGTTCATCAAATGGTACACTTAATATCTATGACATTTTTTTTCCAAGTAGGGTCTCTCTCTAGCCCAGACTGACCTGGAATTCATTCTGTAGTCTCAGGCTGGCCTTGGACTCACAGTGATTCTCCTACCTTGGTCTCCTGACTGCCCCCATACCTGGCCTAAGGTTTATGGATTTAGCTGTATGTAACTTTTACATCAAAGTAAGGACTACAAATAGATATATTAGTAAGAGAACAATATCACCAATGCCAATTTATCCATTGCCCTAAATTAATAAATGTTAGTTTATGGGGCTGGAGAGATGGCTTAGTGGTTAAGCGCTTGCCTGTGAAGCCTAAGGACCCTGGTTCGAGGCTCAGCTCCCCAGTACCCATGTTAGCCAGGTGCACAAGGGGGCGCACGCGTCTGGAATTCGTTTGCAGTGGCTGGAAGCCCTGGCGCGCCCATTCTCTCTGTGTCTGTCTCTCTGCCTCTTTCTCGCTCTGTCTGTTGCTCTCAAATAAATAAATAAAATAAACAACAACAACAAAATGTTAGTTTCTTCCAATTTTTTGTCTCAGATTTAAACTTTATAGAACAAAGTGCACTAACCTTTCAAACTAGCATATTTTATTCACTTTCTAGTCCTAGGTCTCCCCATTTTTTTTCACACTCCTAGCCATTCTCCATGAATTTTAATTTTTTTCTTAATATTCTGTGTCATACTGGTATTGTATCCAATAGTGTGTTATGAACTGTATTCATGTCAGTATAAGATCTAGTGCAGTCTAGGCTCCTTCTAGAAATGGTTCAGTTTTGTGTTACTTCCAATGCTGCTGCAATGAGTATTGCTTTGCTTTGTGTGTAAAGTGTGCTTGGAGGCTCATGTGGTGATCACCTGGTTCTCAGGCAGTGACACTGTTTTGGAAGGAGGTGGAAACCTTGGGAAGCTGGGCATAACAGAAGGAACTAGGTCATTGATAGGTGCCCTCCTCTCTCAGGTTTCTCTCTCTCTCTCTTTCTCTCCTGCTCTCAGCTTTCTCTCTGTCACGAGGCTAACAGCTTTATCACCGTGCTGTTGTCTCCACGGGCTCAGAAGCACAGAGCCAAAGGACCATGGGCCCAAACCTTTGAAGCCATGAACCAAAATGAATCCCCCCTCTAATTACTCATGCCAGGTAGTTTGTCCCAGTGGTGAGAAAAGCCATGGACACATGCCCTTCTTTTACCCAGTGTCTTCTTAGCACGTGAGTCTGTTCTTGCTCTTTGCCAGATCCTCCCAACCTCACGCTTCGTTCATTAGGCTTCCCTGCGCACCGTACCCTCTTTTGTACACCACTCACTCCGCAGACCCCTTCAGTTTATCTCGCCGGGTCACACTTCCCCCAAACCAGCTTTCGCTTCCTCAGCAGGCAGTGGGGAATGTAAGCACCAGGCAGGCTGGTTCACAGCACCTGGGTTGGTTTCAAGTCACTCAGTCCAACATTCACTTCCACTGAGCCACGAGGTCAGCTGGAAGGTGGCAACAAACTAGTAGATACCAGTGGACACTTCTAAAGTTACAGAGACAATTTTACAGTCTTCTGACATCTCATTAGAGGGTGAGGCACAAATTAAGCATTGCTAGTGAATTGTACGAAGAGGCAACTTAAGGCGAACAAGGTGATTTAGTGAATTGTCAAAACAAATTCCATGTAAAATCCAGTACAGAAAAATATCACCTTATTTTCATTTGTATATTATTTGTTTCTTGAAGAAAAAAAATAATATAGGAGCTGGAGGTATGGATTAGCAGTTAAAGCGTTTGCCTACAAAGCCAAAGGACCCAGGTTCGATTCCCCAGGACCCACATTAGCCAGATGCACAAGGGGGCGCACGCATCTGGAGTTCATCTGCAGTAGCTGGAGGCCCTGGCATGCCCATTCTCTCTCTCCCCATGCTTTCTCTGTCAAATAAATAAGTGAATAAAAAGAAAATATTAAAAATATATAGAATCATGTGCTTAATAAAGCTGTTCCATGCTCAATGAATGACACAAAAATAAGCCCCTCCATTTCTCTCCCAGATCTCAAGATCAGCCACGAACGTGGGTGTGGCAAGGTGTGTTCTTGGTGTGAAATGTCCTCACAGCACAGCAGGGGGAAGCCTGGCTGCCCAGAGAGGATGCAGTTTTCCAAGAGGGGAGATTTTGCATGGCTTAGAAAGAGAGGAGAGGAATTCACTGGAGAAGGGAGGGCATAGGAAGAACGTTTCAGGCACAGAGAGGCAGCAGGAACAGCCAACAGGAGTCTGGCAGCTAGAAGAGTCCAGAAAGACAAGCTGGTAGCTAACACCAAGGCCATTAGTAAATATTTAGTAATTGAGTAAATACATGAATGAAGGTAGGAGAAGACTCTTGATGTTGAAGAGATGATTTTAAAAATAAACCAAAGGAACTTCTCTGTGTGGCTCAGATGCATTATTCTGACTTTCTCAAAGGAGGAAGAAAAAAAAAGAGAGACAACGAGTGATTTCTGTGAGCTCCATAACATAAAAATTCTTTACAATTGCTGCTAGGACTTCTCAAAAGAGCTTCTGGTTGGACGAGTACAGTCAGAAGGGAGATTATATTTGATTTCCTGGAAACCTCATAAATGGTTGTCAAAGTGTGATGGTGACGTGATTGGCACAAAAGCTCTAACTGACAAAGCACAGGGCAAACTCGCTTTAGAGTAACACTACTTTCTCACATACGTAGCCATGAAGTACAAGGGACCCCAAAACGCTCCAGGCCCTCCAGTTCCCCGGTCCCCACCCAGTGTTCCTCTACAATGGTGCCACCTGATGAGGAAGGATTCTATGTGAGGCCTTCGAAGACTCTATTTGTGAAGTTCACAGTAAGTTTTGCGTCCTTCTAGCTCTCTTGAACGTTCCGAAGTCTCCGGTTATATAATTGTTCTAGCACCAAGCAGGAGGGATTAAACACAATCTCAGCCACTTCTTGGGAGCTTTGTATAAACCTGAGAAGATCATGAGTATTGTATTAGTTGCTTTTCTCACTCTTGTGACAAATCTCTGATAAAAGCAGCTTAAAGATGGGGGTCATTTTGGCTCATGGTTTATGGGGGTGCAGTACATCGTGGTGGGCAGGGCACGATGGTAGGAGCGTGAAGAAGCTTGTCACGTCGCATCGACGGGAGGAAAAGAGTTATGAATGCTGGTGCTCAGCTAACTTTCTCATTGTTACTCACTCGGGGATGCCCACCCAGGGAACGGTGCCACCAGCATTCAGGGTAGGCATTACAACGTCCATTAATGTAATCTAGAACATTCCTCACCAGGCAAGTCCCAGACATCTGTTTCCATGGTGATTCTAAATCCTGTCAAGTTGACAACGAAGATAAACCACGACTGGAACCTTTGCTCATCATGTCCAGGCCTGTTAGGTTTGACATGTGAAATACCCCTCAAGGACACATTTGTTTGAACACTTGGTCCCTATGTGGTGGCACTGTTTGTGAAGCAATGAGGAACTGGGTCTCTGGGGTGGGCCTTAAGAGTTAACACCTGGCCCTGGTTCTGGCCGGAGTTCTATGTTTCCTGACACACCAGATTATAAAAAAACTACACTATATACCCTAACTACCCATGAACTCCAAGCCTTCCTGACCATGACGGACTAGACTTTATTTGAAAATGAAGGGGAGGGGAGAATTGTAGCTTATGTTAACGTGGTGGTTTGATAGAGGTGTCCCCGATAAACTTAGGTGTTCTGAATGCCATCTCCCCAGCTAATGGCAGTTTGGGAATTAAATCCTCCTGGAGGCAATGTACTCTTGGGGGCAGAATTATGGGTGTTATAACCAGCTTCCTCTTGCTAGTGTTTGGCATACTCTCCCGTTGCTGTTGTCCATCTGATGTTGGCCAGGAAGCGATGTCCACCCTCTGCTCATGCCATTGTTTTCTCCTGTCATTATGGAGCTTCCCCTGGAGTTGGTAACCCAAAGTGAAACCCCTCCCCACCCACCCCAAGCTGCTCTTGTCGGGGGTTTTCTGCCAGCAATGCAAACCTGACTCCAACAGTTAACCATTGTCAGTGTCTTTAATGCTATGAATTACCCCTGTGTTCTGTTCATTATTATTCTTCACCTTCAGTGCAAATAGGATGGTAATGAATTCTGTCAGCTTTCATGGGTCTGAAAAAGGGGTAAAAAAGATATCTGGGGCTAGGATTCTGTTTTATGATTTTTTTCTTAAATTTCTTTTCACATGTGTATAGAGAAAATGTGTGATATGATATGTATGAATGTGTTATATGCACTTGTGTATGTAGATTCATGTACTGTGTGTGTGTTATATGCACTTCCTGTATGTGCATTCATGCACTGTGTGTAAGAGTTTTGAGGCTCAATCTTTTTAAAATGCCTTCATCATTTTTTTTAAATTTACTTATTTGAGAGTGACAGACAGAGAGAGAGAAAGAGGCAGAGAAAGAGAGAGAGAGAGAGAGAGAGAGAGAGAGAGAATGGGTACACCAGGGCCTCCAGCCTCTGCAAACGAACTCCAGATACATGTGCCACCTTGTGCATCTGGCTTACATGGGTGGGTCCTGGGGAAGTGAGCCTCAAACCAGGGTCCTTAGGCTTCACAAGCAAGCACTTAAATGATAAGCCATCTCTCCAGGCCTTCATCATTTTTTTAATGCTTCTCTCTTCTAGTTTCTTTCTTACATTTCCTATTCTTATGAGCTCATTCCTTTATTTTCAGTAAAAATGATTTTCTTAAGCTTATGTAATTGTTCTGGGAATGTGAGGGTGTCTTAAGAGAGATAGAGCATGGGCATGCCAGGGATTGGAGGCATGAGCCAACATGCCTGGCTTTCCAAGAGTCACTTGAAGTATTTGTTTTTGAGATCTTAGGATGATCTGTACCTATGATCATATCCTCTACAGAGGGACAGGGCTTTGCTTCTTTCTAATCAGGGTGCCTTCATGTTTCTCTTGTTTATCTTATTACCCTGACTTGGTCCTCAGACATAGTGGTAAATCTAAGTGAGTGAGAGTAGACTTTCTGATTTTGTTTCTGATATGAGGACAACCTTTTTTTTTTCTGTTTTCTATGATTAATTTTGTTTAAATGTACTCTTTTTCATGAATACTTTTTGTCATGTAGAAGTTTCATTTTATTCATTCTTTTAAAAATATTTTTATGATGGAATGATATTTCATCTTGTCAACTAGTTTTTCTGCATTATTGAGATAATGTGAGTTTCCTCCTTTTATTCTATTAGTATAATGATGTTTTATTACAAAGGTAAATTCATGCATGTTGAACCAACCTTGAATTCCTGGGTTAAATCCCACTTGGTTATGGCACAGAATCCTTTTTATATGCTGCTATATTCAGTTTCCTTGTTTTTTGTTAGAAGTTTTTAATCTTTTACTATATAATGTTAACTTTAATGTTTGATGAAATTATCAGTGAAAGTATGTGGATTTGGATTGTCTTTGGGGGCAAGATGTTTGGTTTTTCTGTCATTAAACCCTGAACTTGTTAGAATTATGGTAACAGATTTCATTTCTGTAGCACTCAGTGTTTATATTTTGTGTCATTCTAGGGATTTATTCATTTAATTTACCTTACTTACATTACATAGAAACTATATGATTGCTTATGATATTTATTTTTAATCTTTTTTCATGAAAAGTTAGTGTTATATCTCCTATAATTTATTTTTAAATGCTATGCCAATTACATTTAAATTTAATAAACAATGGAGTCTATTCTGATTACTTATTTTATGAAATAATTAGTTGCCTATATCTTTTTGTCATGTTTTAACACAGTTCCATGTATAATTGAAAACAGAAAAAATTATAGTGCTTTAAGTATAATTGAACTGTTAATTTCTATTTTTTAAGGATTCTACATATGTTCTGTAGACTAGAAGTTTTAACTAGATTTTCTGTATATGTTATATCCTTATTAATTTCTTACTTTTTAATTTATTCATGAGAAATGTATATTAAAATTTAAAAATGTACATGTGTCCACTTTGAACTAATTTTACATTTTTTATGTGATTAAATATACTTGAAAATAACATTTAGTTTTTGATTTCTTGTGAACTTCTTTTCAACATTATTGAATTATTTTCTTTATATTTTACATAATTGCTCAGCTTTTATTACTTTCTCCTCTATTGATCTTTATGTTAAATATAGATTCTGTTTTCTATTCTCTCAGCAAATTCTGAATTTTAATTTCCATACTTTATCTAGAAAGTTTAAGTAAAATCAATAGCTTTCTTTTCCTTCCAATCAATATGGGATGCTTAGGATGCTCTAAGTGCACCACAATCATCCTACCCTGCACAGGTGACTCACTGAGAAGTTTAGCACAGGACTGTTGTTACTGTAAGGCTCAATAATCATTATTGTTATTAATTTTAAGTGGTAAATCTACATTTAATTTCACTTACATCCATTCCATTTCTTCTTCCTAGTTATTGTTTCTAAAGAATCTTTTTGTGTCTTATTTTATTGTCTTTCTAAATTGGAGCTACCATTTATTTCTGTACCTAAATGTGTTTTCTGTGTTCCATATGAAAATAGCTGCTTTTTACCTCTATTCTTAGTTTACGTGGATCAAAAATTCATGTTTGAGGATTGTATCATTTCTCCAGATTATTACTCCTTGAGGAAGATATCTTTCTTTTACAGACATTATTCTTATTAAGAGTTTCTTTGGAAGTAATATACAAGTTTAATTTTTGTCTGTATATTTGATTTAAAATATAATTATTGTGACTTTTGGTTTTATTTATTTTTTAATTTCATTTTATTTAAAAGAATAAAGTTTATTTCAGAGTAAGAGAGAGAGAGAAACCCAAAAGAAAATAGGAGCCTCTGTGAAGAGGAGATTTACAAGACTGGAAGAAATCCATTTTTGTCTGTAAATATTTTATTACAATGTAAGCAAGCACATTTAACCTATAAGCAATCTGTCCAGCTCTAGTTTTAGTAGAATGTGTCCAGGTTCTATCTAGACTTGGGTCCTTGAAGCAAATTTTGAGATACAGATTCATGTGTTGGTTTATTTACTGATCTATTCACTATCTATCTATCTATCTATCTATCTATCTATCTATCTATCTGATAAGTAGTTCTAGGCAATATGTCTGGGGATGTAGGATTCTGGTACAAGAATGAGGTAGGTACTAAACAAAGATATATCTTCCAGAAGTTTCAGAAAAGGTAAGTAATTTATGCTCAGATCTTCAACAATTTTTAAAAATATTTTAAATATGTTACTTATTTATTTATTTAAGGGAAAGACAGAGGGGAAGAGAGAATGGGCACACCAGGGCCTCCAACAACTGCAAACAAACTCCAGATACATGTGCATCTGGCTTACATGGGTCCTGGGGAATCAAACCGGCATCCTTAGGTTTCGCAGGCAAGCGCCTTAACTGCTAAGCCATTTCCCCAGCCCTTCAGCACTTTTAATAAACCTGATTGGAATCAGTTTAACTCCCATCAGGGAGTGAGATGGAGGTCAGTCTATTCATGCCTATTCGTCAGGGTCAGTTATGGACAATACTTACGGGAACAGGTTATAAATTTCCAGGTACCTGGTTCTTCATAAATGTAGGCAGCTATGTTCCCACAAATGAAGGTCAGCCTTTTGCACAAAAGATGCAAATGTTGCATTTCCCATGCTGCTCACAAATGATCAAGACGTTGTCCACTTGCTCATTACTCATGACACCAATGTTCCAGACTGATGTTTTTCTTTTTATTAGATAAGGTTTCTTATCAGCTCCTGGGTGAATGGTTGTGTGTTTGCAATATTTGGTCAATGAGGATGGAACTCGATTTTGACTTGTTGTGATAGGATTATAGATGTACACCATCATGCACCTCCCCCCCCACACACACAGAGAAAGAGAGAGAGAGAGAGAAATATAGAATAAGGTCTGGAGAGATGGCTTAGCGGTTAAGGCACTTGCCTGTGAAGCTTAAGAATTCCTGTTTAAATCTCTAGGTCTCATGTAAATCAGATACAGAGCTCACAATGTTATACATGTGCACAAAGGAGTGCACCTGTCTGGAGTTCATTTTAAGTTGATGAAGGCCTTGCCATGCCCATCCTCTCTCTCTCTCAAAATAAATAATGAAAAAAACATATATATATTAAAAACAGAATCATAAAGTAATATAGAAATATGTATACACACATATATACATACATATATTTCCTGTATAAAGATAGAAGTGGTATTCATGAGTAACTGTTTCCCTAGATCCAGAGTGACAGGATATGAACTTAAAAACAGTAACCCATATTGTTCCTGAGCCTCTGTTCTCTTCCCTCACTAACCATGACCAGTGATTAGCTTGAGGGAAGTTCTGTGAGGAACCGACTGTCCAAATTTAAATGTTGAACAAGATTGATGACGGTTGTTGAGAGCTTACGTCAGTGTTCTTAGTGACTTGACATATGTGATCTCACTTGATCCTCATTCCAACTGTGCATTTAGGTGTTATTTCTCATTTCATAGGAATAGACTGATAAGATCATAAATTTTATCTAAGACCACAGAGCTCAGGATGATGGGCATGATTCCAAACTGAAACAAGGGGCACCTGAAAAGCGCAAAGAAATTACATCAATCAGGAATGAATTTTTATTTAAAAATCACTCTTTAGAAAGGGACTTAGGGGAGGGAGGGAGGAAGGGAGGATCTTGTCAAGCATTAGAAGTTCAGGTCCTGGGTAAGAACCCCAGAACAGGTCAAGGAGCAATGGCATAAAATCGGACCCCTGGAGAGCTACAGCCAGAATGTGTGTGGGTCCACACAACTACCAGTGGGACTTCAGGCCTGGGGTCTAAATTCTTTAAGGTGATTCACACCATGGCACACATACACGTGGTTATAGTCGCGCTCCACCCAGCCAACCCACTGTTCTTGATCTTCATACAAGGGACATCTGTTAACACTACAGCAAAACCAAGGCTTCATTCACCAAAGTGTTCAATGCAGTGATAAAACTGTGGCCTTTAGCCCCAGCTGCAAAGGAGTTCACCGGGAGAGAGAGAGAGAAAGAGAGAGAGAGAGAGAGAGAATATTTCATGTTACAGTCATTGTGGCACACACTGGAAGAAATTCAGAATAAATACTGAGTACACAGTCATTGCATTTACTTTGCTAAGAATAGTAACTAAATGACTCATGGATAATGTTCCTCCAGAGACATGAATTTGGAGAATATTGGAAAAGTGAATCCACCCTAAGGAAATAGTGGAGACCTCTCTGGAAATAGATTTTTTTTTTTAAAAAAAGGCTTTACTGAGAAATTCCTAAGGGAAAACCTCCAAACCTCCAGAGGCTGGGTAGGGCTTATTTGACCAGAACAATTCTAGAAATATACATTTCAAATTATACTGTGTTCTATGATCTATGACTGTTATTTTATTATTTGTAATCTTACTAAAGTAAAATTTTATCCATAGTAATTTCTCTAATTAAAAATGTAGCATATTGGGGCTGGAGAGATGGCTTAGCAGTTAAGACACTTTCCCTGCAAAGCCAAAGGGCCCAGGTTTGGTTCTGCAGGACCCACGTAAGCCAGGTGCACAAGGTGGTGCATGTGTCTTGAGTACATTTGCAGCTGCTACTACAGGCCCTGGTGTGCCATTCATTCTCAATCTCTCCTCTCTCTCATAAATAAATAAATATTTAATTTTTAAAAAGTATCATATTCAACTCCAATACATAAATTTCAATGGCATTGTTAATACTATGAGAGTATATATATTTCATAGAGAAAATTCAAAATATTTTATATATAAGCTTACAATCAGGAAAATGTTATTACCTTTGCTTAATTATCAGTAATCTTCCTACAAAAACAAACCAAAACCCATGCCATCAACATTTTATTCCTTGTAGCATCTCACAGTCATTTTAAAAATTATTTTATTTTTATTTATTTATTTGGGAGAGGGAAAGAGGTAGACAGGGGAGAGAAAGAGACAGAGACAGAGAGAGAATGGGCACACCAGGACTTCCAACCACTACAAACGAACTCCAGATACATGCGCCACACTGTGCATCTGGCTTACTGGGTCCTGGGGGAATCGAACTGAGGTCCTTTGGCTTCACAGGCAAGCACCTTAACCGCTAAGCCATCTCTCCAACCCTCACAGTCATTTTTGCTATGCCTTATAACTGTATCATGAACCTGAGGGATGAGTGCACGCGAGGACAGGAGGAACCGAATTCTCTGAAGGTGGCTTTAAGGGAATCAAAACAAGGTTGGAGGTAGGGTGCTCATTCTCACTAGAATCCTTCTCCACACTCCTGTGCGCCAGGCCTGTGGCCATGGTCCCTGCCCATCTTCCTGGATGCTGCAATGTGAGCACCTTTGCAGGTCTGTAGGAGAAACACGGGAGGAGTGGCAGGCAGGGCGGGCTTATGCTTAAAGAGCGCATAGAAACACTGAGTTGATTGGACTGGAACGGCTGCGGGAGGATCGGGGGCACTGCCACCCGCTTTCCTCTGTAGCTTATCGGGTGCTGCCTCCTGTTAATCACCTCACCACCAGAAGAACTGTGTTAGCATCGCAACCTCAGCACATTGGCTCCGCTTCTTTTCCACTTGAAGATCTGCATTCCTTCAGGCCAAGAGAGTATCCCATGTCACCTAATGCAACAAATAGATCCCAGAGTGTTTCACGGCAATATATCCACAGCGTTGGCAGACGAAAGCCCCCTTCCGCCCTGCCAGCCACCATCGGCATGATTTCTGGGTGGATCTGAATTTGAGCAGGGCAGAGTTTCCATTACATCGTCCTAATTGTTAAAAAGAGGCTGCTGTGATTAAAAAAAACCAAAACAGAAACAAACAAACAAACAAAACTACAACTAGCCTTTAGTTGTGTGCAGTTACCATAACATAGCCGTAACTGAAACACTGTTTCCCTGGGTTACTTTGGCCACAGGATAGCAAGGCAGCCAGGTAGCACCAGGGCCTTCGGCAGGCCGAGCCATCCACAGTCAGCAGCACGAGCCGAACAATTCACACCACCACCGTCCGCAGATCTAGAGAGAGGTTGAACCCAGACGCATGCACAGCGAACGCTGGAAGCACTTGGGAACAGCTGGGCCAGATGAATAACTCAATTGGATGCCACAAGGAACAAATTAAACAGCCGACTGCAGGCCAGGCTGCTCCGGTGACAGACACTTTAATCAGGAAGTCAAAAGCTGATTGACAAGATGAAAAGCCGGATGACATGAAAAATGGAAACAGAAGGGACAACACAAGAAAAGGGCACCCCGGGTCAGCATGCTGACAAAAATAATCAAGTACGACAGGCCATAATCCAATCTTCGAACGCTTGGCATGGTACTAGTTATGAGACTTCGCAGCCAAGAGGAAAGAGAACTATTATTAAGCAAAGAAATTATCTGGCTTTCTCGAACTCACGATTACATGTTCACTAGAAGATTTTTTAGTTTCGTTTTTTTTTTTTTTTTAAGCAAGCATAATCGCTTCTGTTCAGTGTTACGAGATCAATTAAAAAGTGCTAATAGAAAACAATATGTAATGATATTTAAAATTCACAAAGGAGGTGGTATGTCCATTGATCAACTCAAATTGCGAGATATAGGACTTTCCTATGTTCTGCTATTCAAGACACGGAGGAAGACGGGGTAGCAATTACCAAGAGGAGGTCTGTGTGGCCCACTTAATAACGCACATGCTGCATTCTTACTGCCGAGTTACTGTTGGGACACAAGCCCAAGCTTCACATCGGAGAAGAAATCTGCGTATGTCACTTGAATGATCCCTGCTGCCTCTCAGAATAGCACCTGAATCCCCATAGATGTATCTGTGGATGGCGTTCCTGCAGTATGGAATATGAAATAATGGAGATTGTAATAGAAGCATCAAAGACCTGGGGCAATGAGCATAGAGACACGCAGGGCTAGGGGTATGTGGTGGTTTGATTCAGGTGTCCCCCATAAACTTAGGTGTTCTGAATGCTAGATTCCCAGCTGACGGAGATTTGGGAATTAATGCCTCCTGGAGGTGGTGTATTGTTGGGGGCGGGCTTATGGGTGTTACAGCCAGTTTCTGGCACACTCTCCTGTTGCTATTGTCCACCTTATGTTGGTTGGCCAAGGGGTGATGTCCACCCTCTGCTCATGTCGTCGTTTTCCCTGCCATCATGGAGCTTCCCCCTTGAGCCTATAAGCCAAAATAAACCTCTTTTTGTGCCCCCCAGAAGCTGCTCTTGGTTGGGTGATTTCTACCAGCAATGTGAACCTGACTGCAACAGGCTGCAAGTTGCAATGACTATGGATCCTAGTTTTCAAGTCAGTGCAAGCCCGACAGAAACGAAAACATGTGAAAGAAGCAAGGTTAGCCTGGCATATGTTAGGTTAATATAAGCAACCACCTTTATTTTACTGTCTTATTTAAAAATATATTTTATTTATATTTATTTGAAAGGCAAAGTGAGAGAGAGAGAGAGACAGGGAGAGAGAGAGAGAGAATGGGCACACCAGAGCCCCCAGCCACTGCAAATGAACTCCAGACGCATGCGCCCCCTTGTGCATCTGGCTTTACATGGGTCTTGGGGAATCGAACCTGGGTCCTTTGGTTTTGCAGGCAAATGCCTTAACCTCTAAGCCATCTCTCCAGATTGTAACCGCCTTTCATAGCAAGGAAGTGAAGCATGCTGGATCAGAAACCATCATGGTGACCCCAGAGTAGAAATTTGCTGGTCATGTTTTTCTCCTGCGACAGTTGATGTGATTTGGCTCCAGGCTCGGAGGGCTTAGATTCCTCTTTTAACATGCTTCTGCAACAGTAAGATTTGGAGCCAGTCCTGTGTTGAGACCCTTTTCAGTTACACATTTGACTGTTTAGATGTGTGTCTGTCAAAGAAGTGACACGAAGGTGGTTCTTTAGAGCTCTGTGAACCATGTATGTACATGTTACTGCACGGCCGTAGTGAGGTTGCAAACTTTAAGATTTTCCCTGAAGCCCATAAGAAAACCATAACATGAAAACATTTTCCATGATGACCTAGAATCCTATAAGATAATCATTTTGGCTTTCTGTAAGATACTTTATCCAAGAGAAATATGTCAGCTCGATCCTCCCCCTCTCGCATTTAGCTGTGTACGTTCAGTCACAGAGTAGCACAGTAACCTAAGAGAAATATTATCAAAGAGATGTCTTTCCTTTACACGTTTTTTGAGGCCAGGAAACCTTTTGACAAGGTTTTTAATGCCCCAGAACTCCAAACCCTGAGGGACTTGAAGGTAACAGAACAAATACAAATGAGATTTGTCCTTCATGACCATACATACTTTTCTTATGAAGCCCCCCCCCCCACCCCCAGAGATTTGGAACAGTTTGAAAACCAGTAGGCTAAGACAATGAATTAAAACATTTTCTTTTCTTCTCTCTTGAGATGTGGGTTTGACTCCTGTATCAGAATCCCGTGGAGACTGTGTCAGCTGGTCTTTATATATTTCCTGCAAGCTTTTTATTTCTCCATAGGGCAGATGAGTGGATTGAAAAGGCTGAAGTCACAGCATATAAACTGCCAAGGTGCATATTTTTCTGGGCCTTCGTCTGGTAAACGATCTGCTATTGAAATAAAAGTGTAGTCTGAGCTGAAGTCACATAATGTAGACAAGCACATGTATCCCAGGAAAGGCAAATTTTTGTTATCTGATCTTATCATTACTTCATCGTTGATTATTTTTTTTTTCCCCTTGCCACTAACCCTTGCAGTCTGCCAAACAGAGGTCTGTAATTTTTCTTATTGTGAAATGTGTTTCAGGGCTGGAGAGATGTCTTAGTGGTTACGGCACTTGCCTATGAAGCCTAAGGTCCAAGGTTGATCCCTCAGTATCCACGAAGCCTGTTGCACATGGTGCCACATACATCTGGAATTCATTTGCAGTGGCTGGAGGACCAGGCACACCCATATTCTTTCTCTCTCTCTCTCTCAAATAAATAAGTAAAAATTTAAAAAGTGTTTCAAATTTAGTCTCCATTTCATATCTCTAACTCTACCCTGAACCTCAGATGTTATGTGGTATATCAGGGCAAGACTGAGCTAGAAGCACAGAACACTGGGAATTTCAACATGCCTTCTGGCCCATGCATTAAAAAACCCAAACCAGGGCTGGAGAGATAGCTTAGTGGTTAAGCACTTGCCTGTGAAGTCTAAGGATCCTGGTTCGAGGCTCGATTCCCCAGGACCCATGTTAGCCAGATGCACAAGGTTCGTTTGCAGTGGCTGGAGGGCCTGGCGCGCCCATTCTCTCTCTATCTGCCTCTTTCTCTCTCTGTCACTCTCAAATAAATAAATAAATAAATAAAAAATAAACAGAAAAAAAAAACCCAACCAGAACTTAAAGGAAAAATGTGTTTGAAATTTTGACAATGTTTATTCTTTCTCCCTTTATGACTATTTCAGTACCCCCTTTAAAAATCATCAAATATAAAATATAAAATATTTCTAATTTTTCTCCAGTGCTTGAATTTTCCAGGGTCCTAAACATACTAGTAGGAGTTAATTATATAAGCCATTATTGTATGTGGTTATAGTAATATACTTCTTCACAATCTAACTAATCCTTCCTTTCTCCCTTTCTTTTTCTTTCTTTCTTTCCTTCTCTCTCTCTTTCTTTCTTTCTTTCTTCTCTCTTTCTTTCTTTCTCTCTCTCTCCCTCTACCTCTATCTATGAACCAATCATTTATCTACCTATCTATAATATACAGGTCATACATATGTGACAATTTAATTTCTTAGCTTTGTATTTTTGAAATATTCCAGATAATGTATGTTTCAATATCTAATAATTGTCCCTAAATCCATAACCCTCGTCTCGTATTATCTAGACATATCTTATGCAAACCTACAAATACAATGAGGCCGATATCTTAAGAAAACTTAAATAACCTGTTCAAGGTCACACAATGACTATAAGGTAAAGCCAGTATTTAAAAGAAGGTACATCTGGTCATCAGATGGGGTTAGGGTATAATCTAGAGAGTAGCAGAAATGAGAAATGCAAGATTTCATTGTCAACAATGATGACACAAGCTGAGAGATCAGAGAATGAGTCGTCATTTGGGAACTCTCATGTTATGGATCTGATCTCAGAGACCAACACTAATGCACCACTACAGTGGCGTAGCCAGTCAAGAAGTAGAGGTAAAACTGGATATGGCCCATGCCTTTAATCCTAGCCCTCAGGACACAGAGTTGAGAGAATCACTGTGAGTTTGAGGGTAGCCTAGGACTATAGAGTGAGTTCCAGGTCAACCTGGGCTGGAGTGTGATCCTATCTCAAAAACAAAACAAAACAAAACCAACCAACCAACAAGCAACAACAACAACAACAACAACAACAAAAACAATAACATAATAGAGTCCAGAGACAAATTTCAAGGTTCATATGTCACATAAAAATTAAATATTGACTCATTCACCACTTACTCTGCTAAACTATAGAATGGCAATAAATGTCTCCCGATCCAATGTGAATGCATCTTTGCATCGTGACTCTGAAGTTATGTTCCACACAAAGTTCAGCCTGCTTTTCCGTCTGCTTTTCCAGGCCCTCGCTTGTGGCCCGTCGTCTTGACTCTCTTTGCTGAGTAGCATGTGACAGAAGTGACATTGTGCATGGACAGCTTTCTGAGCCTGGGCCTCAAGGGGTCTTGGTGATTGTGCCCTTTTGAAAGGTTGTACTGAGGCTGTCATTAAAGAAAGCCAGTTGGCTCTTTAGAGGATGCAAAACGCAAGAAAATGAATATTTCCCAGAAAACTGTCCATACCAGTGGTCAGACATGGAAGTGACACCATCTTGAACTTTCCGACTCAGAAAATCACCCAGCATGCACTGGGCACATGAAACCGAGACATGAACAACTCAACCTCCAACAGAACTACTCAGGAAATCAGAAATCATTGACAAGAGCTGGAGAGGTAGCTCAGGGGTTAAAGACACTTGCTTGCAGAGCCTGATGGCCCAAGTTCAATTCCCCAGTACCCACATAAAGCAAGAGTCACACAGTGGTGTAAGCTTCGGAGTTTCTTTGCAGCAACAAGAGGTGCTGGTGTACTTATTTTCTCTCTACCTCTTTCTCTCAAATAAACAAATATGTGAAAAGAACTTATTTTTTTGCTTAAGTCATTAGATTTGAGTGCATTTCACTCCGTGGGTAAATAACACATAAGTTGATGCAAAGAGGCAGTGCGGTGTTTTGCATTAGTTGCCTCACACAAGTTCGTGAATTTTGAATGCTCAGTACTCAGCTGATTGAAACTGGGGAGGTGGAGCCTTGCTGTAGGAACTCATTCTGTAACCCCCAGCTGTTGGAAGTCGGGTTCAGAGTGTCATAACCAGCTCCCTCTTTGTCAGAGCTTGGCTCGCTCTCCTTCTGCTGCTGACCACGTGCTGTGACAGATGTTGTCCAGCCTCTGTTCATACCACACCTTTCCCCTGCCATCATGGAGCTTCTCCTCAAGACTGTAAGCTGAAATAAACAAGTAGACATCAGCTGCTTTGGACTGGATGTTTTGCGTCAGCAACGTGAAGGTAACTACAACAGATACCGTGCCATCCTAACAATTGAAAATGCACAATGCTGGCTTTAACGGTGGAGATGGATTGCTGACAATAGATGCGATGAAGAGAGATGTTAGAAGATGATGCTAGTCAAGGGTGGGGAAGGGACCATTGTAGTGTTATTAGATAGCTACCACATATCGCCCGGTACGATTTGGAGATGGAACTGCTCTTAATGAACCTATGACATCTGGCATATCTGGCCAGGATAATGGCTACGAGCATTAGTTTGTTGCTCACATCTGTGTGTGATAATGAGCAGAAGAAAGAGACCAACCACAGGAGCATCTGGTCACATGGCGAGTCGAATTCAGAGAGAGTGCAGAACGGCCAGGGTGTGCATGGGTTGGAAAATCTTATCCAAGAAAATCAAACTAGGAGAAAAAAAATTCTAGGAAGCATTCAACAAAGTATGGCGGGGCTAGGAAGATGGCTCAGCAGTTAAAGGTGCTTGCTTGCAATCAAATGTGGCCTGAGAGGTAAAAGAAAGCAAAGGATGTGGCTTCGTACCCTGTCCTATGATCTTAGCAAGGTCATGCCTCGTACACATCTTAGCTAAACCAAGCATCTATGAATCCAGACACATCATCTATCTTAGATAGAGGTCTGTCTTGACATTAATAGTAACGTATCTATTGTCTAATGGTGTCAACTTTTATCTGATCTATACACATACCTTTTTTTTTCTTTAAGACGGATTAAAGAAGAAAAGGCAGTTGAAGAAACCTCTGGCCCATCAACTTCTTACCTGCAAAATAGATCTGAGAGGAGCTAAATCCCAGAAATGCAAATGAGGCCACTTTGGTGTTTCTAGATCCTTCAACCAGCTGGCCGAACGCCTGGGATCAAGAGTAGCCAGCCCAGGACCTGCCCAGCAGCATACAGAACTGCAAGACTGATCCATCTTAAGCAGCTCAATTTGGGGGTGAGGTGTTCTCAGATTTAGTTACTTGAAGCAGGTACCATGATGACTGAAATGCACATGGTCCTCAGTCCTCAGGGGTTTAATAGGGTGGGGAGAAGGGCATTCCGTAAAGATCAAGTATGAATGTGATGAATGCCACACAGGGAAAGACGAGGTGCTGTGAGCGGCACAGGGAGACCCTCAGGCTCAACTTTGACCCTCTGTAGGAGCTGTTGGTGGCATTCTACAGTGCTAAATAAAAGGCCCCGAGAAGATTCGGTAACAGTGTTTCCAACAGGGAAGAGGAAAAACAAATAGAAGCAAGGGTCACTGGGATTCCTAGTGCAAAGCCGGGGCCCAGGGCCTGCCATATCGTTACTAAGAGAAAATGAAACAAAAGCCAGTGTCTACCACACGGGATGCACTCGGTACCAGCTATTGTTACTATTATTTTATTACTTTGAAATGGCATTGATATATGTTGTTAAAAACTAGTTAAAAGCCGGGCGTGGTGGCACACGCCTTTAATCCCAGCACTCAGGAGGCAGAGGTAGGAGGATCGCTGTGAGTTCAAGGCCACCCTGAGACTCCATAGTGAATTTCAGGTCAGCCTGGGCTACAGTGAGACCCTACCTCGAAAAACCAAAAAAAACAACAAAAAAAAGTTAAAAAAATAGAAACAGTTTATGTTCAGAAAAGCTCAATACATAAAGAATAACTACAAAATACTTGCAAAGACAGAATCTGGGAAAAGGAAGGTAGAATATTGGTATATACTCTCCTTTGTTTGAGGCCAGATGGGCTTCTTATTCAAAGGGTTTAAGATGCTAGAGAGGGAATTTAGTGCATGTGCCATAAGTTATGAAACAGCCCCAGCAGGACCTTAGGTAGCTGCCAATCATTAGGATCTTGCCAGCTACACGTATGCCTTTCACAGAAAAAAGCACAAGAGCTGTGAAGTAGCCTTACATTTGCTCGATCATCAAGGTCTGTTTTTCAAGGAAAAGTTAAAAGTGGTGGGTTTCCAGAAGGTTCTGGATTTGCAGATAGAGTTGCGCACATGGTTAGTTACTGACATCTTAATGAGCCCAGGGGCCTCTGGATGTGTCCAGTGCAGCTGCAAGAAACCTGTGTCAGCTTTACAAGTTGACAGAAGTAAATGAGACACTGTATTTTCCATAGTATGGTCCATTTCACTGGCTCAGTGTTGGTGCAGCTGGAGTCAGGGAAAGTACCATCACTGTGAACGCCTGTGTGACCTTTTTCTTCTCTGACCCATGCCAGCAGCTTGGGAGGATATTCACAGCTTTGAGGGAGAGTTAGAAATTTTCTGAGTCCCCACTCACGATCACATTGCTGTGTCTATATTCCCACCTCCTCCTTCACCATGCTTAGTCCTCTCCCATCCTGAGGGTACCGACCGTGTACCGTTTACCTTGAAAATATGGTGGACGGTTTGGGTGTTCCTAAGGGCACTGCCCCTCCTGGATACCTCCTGGGCCCCTTCGCGTCTGCCGGCCCACACAGTCACCACCAAAGTGTCATTATCAGATGAGGCGCTGAGCTCTGGGGTTTATTTTATTCTGTGGTGTTTTAGCCTTTTAGCCTTGAACTGTCTGTCTGCCTTTCGCTCTCTCTTGCTTTCTGTTTTTTCTCTACTTATCTCTCTCTTCTTTGTTTACCTCTCCCTTTGTGTCTAATTAAATCACATCATGTATCAATCTGTCATCTATCCATCTATCATCTATCTATTTATCTATCTATATCATCTATCTATCTATCTATCTATCTATCTATCTATCTATCTATCTATCTATCTATCTATCTACCTACCTACCTACCTACCTATCTATCTATATGATCTATCTATCTATCTATCTATCTATCTATCTATCTATCTATCTATCTATCCTATCATCTGAAATGTGTTGTAGCATCACACTTTTGGGAAGAGGGTTGACATCACTCTCTTTGATGATGTGTATCACTTTCAGATCCAGAGTGTGGTGATGACATCTAATATCTGCCTGACTTTCCTTTCTACTGCTCAGAGATTGAGTCATTTATAATGACCCGGAGGCTGGAAAGTCTCATTTGACCAAGGTCTCCTTGCTGTGTGATAAGCATCACAGGGACCACATGGTCAGGGGAGCGTGTGTGCAAGACAGAGAAGAAAACTGGTTAAACTTACTCTTTTAGGAGGAGTTATGTTGACATGATAATTAACTCAGTCCTGTGATGACAGCCTTCATTCATCAAGAGATGACCCTCATGAGTTAATCACCCCGTGGCTTCAAAGCCTTTAAAGGTCTCATCTTTTAATACTCTTAAAAGGGCAATACTTTTCAAGGTGAGTTTGGGAGGAGGCATTTAAATCCCAGGGATGCTCTCTCTTACCCCAACAGGAGGCTTCTTTTCAAAGCTGGTTTTAAGGTTTTCCCTCTGATCCTCTGGGATCTTATTTCCCTAAATCCAGCTTTGGCACACATGGGTCACTTTCTGATCAAGGGTGACTGTGCATAGAAGTAGGTCAGATCTTCATTTTTTCTTTTCTCTTGACTATGTCAGCATCCTCTAAGGTCATAGCTTCTCCCATGATGCCCTTGGCCACCACTACCCGAGAGCGATCTATTTCTGTGGGCTCTCTGTTGCTCTAGGATGCTCAGTTCTTTTTTTCTTTTTTGAGGTGGGGTCTTGTATATTTCCAGCTCATCTTGAACTCCTTGTGTAGTTGTGGGTTTCATTGTTCTTCTGATCTTCCTGCCTCCACCTTCCAAGTATTATAACCACAGGCATGTGCCTCCATGCTTGGTTTATGCCACCCTGGGAATGGAACCTAGGTTTTCATGAATGCTAGACAGGCATGCATTTCCCAACTGAGCCACATCCTCAACTCCACACTCCTTAGCTTGATAGCCTGGTGAATCACAGCCTTTTCCATCTCACGACTGGTGTAGGACATGACCGCATTCTCCCAGTGCACTTTGAAAATGGAGATAATTGTTTTTGGCCAGTGGTATCTGGGTCTGGGAAACTATGAGAGTCAAGGCCTTATGGATAGGCCCAAGCAAGTCTGAAAAGAGCTGTATCTCAGCCCATCTACCCTCCCAGTGAAATCAGATGTGTGGACTTTACAATGGTGCACCACACATCACATTTTGATAACATTGCTTAAGTGACCCTGTAACACTAGTTCTAGATATATAAAGCAGCTCCTTCCTCAGTCAGTTCCCCTTGTCTTCATCATCATGTAGCATTCTCACCTCATTTCTCTGAATTCATTGCATTCAATTCTGTTTCAAGCCGTGCCCCTATTGTTTCTCTCCTTGGAATGAGCTTCTTATGAATCCATTTCAAATGCCACTGCCTTGAGGATATTCCTGACGCTTCCTAAATGTTTAGGTTCTCTTCTCTAACAATCAGAGCGCTTACATACATATTTCATAGTAACTACATAGCTGTTTGTACTAATTGTGAACAGACATATAGGCCATGTTTTCTATATCGTTGTGTCCTTTGCTGGGTTCTCAATAGTCCCAGTCCAGTTCAAAGAATAATAAGATTTTTGCTTGAGAGCTAGGTAAATGCGTGGAGGGAAGGAAGCAGTACCCATGCATTACATTTTCTTGAGTCTTTGAATAGGACTCAGAATCTGACCACTCAGTATTTTCATCATTCTGAAACCATATCCCTCTTCTCTTTTGTGAAATATAATGCCTTAAAAACACAAGATAGCAAGCATTACAACCTTGTTGTTATCACAGTTTTTGCTCCTGTTACCAAACTTTGATTTTCATAACGTTTATGCTGGATCTATCAATTTAAACTGGAGAATCAACAAGTGTTTTGCAGTACCCGGTTACGTTCCCCACTAACAACTATCTCACTCATCACAATAGTCTAACCATGTAGAACTCAGGACAAAGAATCAAGTAAGAACTAAGAATCATGGCAACTACTTATTCTGCAAGACTGGAAGGGTTTGTGGAGTTTGTGTTGGGTAATGGATTTTGTAAAACAGAACAGTTTTATTTAAGTTGTATTTTTGGAATGTTCTTTGATGTAAAAGTTGGAGGAAATAAAGGGCTGAACACAATGTGCACGACAGAGTGGCCCAGAAATGATTTTATGATGTGTGGTCTTTAAAACTAGCCCCCAACATAAAGAGACCTAGGTATTAAAATTGGACAAGATACACATTTTCTCCTTAAGTAGCTATCGGGATTCTCTTGTCATCATAATCTCTTACTTTTCCTCTTTCAAACATTGCAAGACTGCTCAACATAGATGTGGTGTTGAGAGTTAGGTGTCCCCCATAAACTCATGTGTTTGGAACGCTTGGTCCGCCGCTCAGGGCAACTTTGGAGGTGGAGCCTCCTGGAGGAGGTGCACTGTTGGAGATGGGTTTAGGGCTGTTACAGCCAGCTTCCCCTTGCTGGAGTTTGGCACACTCTCTTGCTGCTGTTCCCACTTGCTGTGGCAGAGATGATGATGAGCCTCTGCTCATGCCATGCTTTCCCCTGCCATCGTGGAACTTCCCCTCAGAACCCTGAGCCAAAACAACTTTTTTTTTTCCTCCCGTCAGCTGCCTTTGGTTGGGTGCTTCATCCCACCAATGAGAAGGTAACTATTATACTAGCTCATGCACAGGCTCTCTTTAGTACAAACACGGGTGTGCAACAGACCTTGGAAGCCCAGGCTCGCTACCGGTGAACTAAGCCTCCGCATTCCCATTTCTAACCAGGATGACTTCTATTTTTTTTTTTACATCATTTAATTATACATGAAAACTATCAGTAATGAGGGTCAAAGTATTTGATCTCTCTTCTCTGGTGTTCCAGGAGTGACATGAAGTCACAGGAGAGGTTGGATTTTTCTCTGATTGTTATGTTATGGCATTCAAACAATTTTAGAGGTCAGACTAATAACAGAACATGAAAAATCTGCATAATTTTTAATCTATAAGGAGACATTTTAATTAAGCTTATGGGCAGTACATTTTTGCCTGATAAATGTGTTTCTTAAAAGCCAGTGTGCAATAATACGTGGTGCATGTGGAATATCTCTATTTATAACTATCCACCTATCTATTCATTTTTTCATCCTTCCTTCCGTCAGTCTATACACATGCACACACACATATTCACAAGCATATTGCTATAAAATCTAGAGGCAAATTGGCATTCAGTTCATTTATGTTATAAAACATCTGTTAAGGTTTTTCCAAGCAGGGGAAATGCAGAGTCACTTTTACCACAAGGGTACTGAACATACCAAAAAGCATAACTTCTCTGGGAGGAGACATCTTTCAAAGCTACTGTCATTATAAGTGTAGAAACACACACTTTTATGAAAATATATTTTAATACTTCCTAGCCATGTTTTATTCCTCTCACCCAGGTGAACCCACTCTGCTTAACATCATCCACGAACTAAATGAATTAATTTGCTCTGAAAGGGAATAAAAGTTCTTCAATTGGGCGTGTGGATCAGGTAGATGCTGAATGGAATTTTTGATGGTTAGTATCCAAACTAGTGCTTTTAAAATACTCCCTGGGAGCACAAGTTCAGATCCAGCCGCCCTTTTGAGAAGCATAAATGGAACACCATGTTTATTCTGCAAAGGCCTGTTAGAAGAATCTGCCTTAAAACTGCCTTAAAGACTCCCTACAATTCCCTCTGAGGGCATGTCTTCATTAGCATTTCAAATAACTCAACCTTCTCCTTGTTTCTTTGAAACATCTTTAATCTTTGGCATTGAAGCACCTAAGATGTATATCTTAAGATTGTGAAACTTTGTGCATCAATGTTACTTTGGCACTGAGCAGATCTGAGACAAGACTAGGGACTTTTCCTAACAATGATGATTACTAATTTGTTATAAAACAGGGCAACCGAAGGCCAGCTACAAGTGAGAAATAACTTCATCCCTACCCTTTCCAGGGAAATATGAAAGAATTACATGCCTTTAGTAAAAATAAATGTTTTGGAAATGATATATGTCCATTGCTAATTAATATAAATTCATAGATAAACAAAGATTAAAATGTATATGGACTCATTCACCAATTTCCTAACTTATGAGATCCTTACAATTCAAATTTTGTGATATCTATACAAACATGTGCATATTCTACTCACACATCACATCACACACCACACCCATACCCCATGTATACACACACACACACACACACACACACACACACACACACTGACTCTTCTCAAAAGGACATCTGTTCTGAGACCAGAGGCAGTACAATGCAGGCACTCTGGGATTTCTGCTGTAGCTATTGGTTTCTTTATCTATTGCTGTTTCCCATTCCGTTCCGTATTGGTGTCACCTATAACATCTTGAATTACCCCTGGCCATAGTAACCTATCTTCCTTCTTCTAAGAACCAGTCTCTATCGCATCTTGCAGCTTTTCTTTTTAATAACCAAATTCTAGTGTCTTCTTGATAGGTTTGGGATTTTTCTACCAGCTCTCAATGGGAAGTTTTGTAGCAGAGGATTTTAAATGAATGAGGCAATGGCTCATCGTCACTGATAGTGTGACTGGGAGATGTGCCCCTGGGCAGGTCCGTGAGGGCATATCCTGAGAGGTTTAACTAGGGAGGAAAGACTCAAGGACTCACCCTGGATGGAGGTGACACCCTCCATGGGCTGGGTGCCTAGGCTGAATAAAAGGGAACTAGAAAAGGGAGCTGAGCATGAATCTGTTTCAGTTTCACGGTCTGCTCATATGTGCAGAGTCCCAGCCACACATTCCTGTCACCGTGAACTCTTCCATGACTTTCCTCATCATGACATTCCTTCAAAACATGAGCCAAGATAAATCCGTCCTTCCTTCAGTTGCCTTTCTCAGTAATTTTGTCACAATAATGAGACCTACCTCAAAGATGGCTGTCATGAAGTTTTTGCATGCATGATTCTGTTAATGTAGACACGAACTCCATGTCCTTTCCTCTTGAATCAGGGTCTGGCTTGTAACTGTTTGATCAATAGAGTTGACGTTCTGAGACTTATGGCAATGGGTGAATAGTCCTCACTTGCTTTTTTTCTTTGGACGCAGCTGATGTCTTGTAAGGAAAGCCAAGCAAAATGACAATGATTATGGGACACAAGGAGAATGGCACTGGCCATTGCAAAGTCATTTTAGGTGACCCAGCCGTGGATCAGCTCTCAATTCAACACATCCACATGAGTGACTCCAGCTAATAATCCCAAGGAGTAGAAAAAAAAAAAAGAAAAAAGAAAATCCCTACCCATGTCCTGCTAGATTCCTGATCTACAGAATCACGAGCAATAATAAACTGGGCTGGAGAGATGGCTTAGTGGTTAAGGAGCTTGCCTGTGAAGCCTAAGGATCCGTGTTTGACTCTCCAGATCCCATGTTAGCCAGACGCACAAAGGTGAGGCCAGCACAACAATGTCACACATGCCCACTAGGTGGCTCCAGCATCCAGAGTTTGATTGCAGTGGCTGAGACTCTGGACCGATTCTCTATCCCCCATCCCCCCCTCTCTCTCTCATAAATAAATAAATAATGGTTGTCTGGAATGGATAACTGAAGTAGCCATGACTGTGAATCTAGCTTAGCTCACATATTTTAGATATTATTCTTCATACACAAAACGAACTTCCATACTGCAATGCTAGCTTCCTGACACGCAAAGGTGTGTTTCTTATTCCTTGGGCAGAAGTTCCAGGGCAAAGAGCTGTGAGGCGACAGTGATTTGACCTTCATCAGGCTCCATAGCATCTCCCTGTTGCTCCACTGTCTTCACGGATTTTCACTGTGAGGTCACTCCATGACCTAATTATGCCTGCTAGAGCTCTGGTTATCATAGCCATGCTCCAGCCAGCAGGGAAGATGTTGAACAAAGGGGAAAAGCATCATACTATGGCGCCGAGTCAGCTCCCTTGAAGGAGTCATTCTGGAAAGTTCTACGCTTCCATGTCGCCAAAATTTAGTTGCATATTCATAATGGCTGCAAAGGAATCTGGGAAACTTATCCCTCAAGTTTGGCATAGCAGCAAGCAAAGAACTGAGCTCAGATTCAAAGGCAGAAGGAACCAATAGGTATGGGGTAGACCTTGAGCGATCTTATATGATCTGTCAGTCCAGAGAGACGCTTCTGACCCCTGCTTCATGAAAAGTCTCCCAAAGCCACACACTACATAAAACTTGTTTTTTTTTTTTTTTCTTTTTCTTTCTGGCTTTACTTTCAGATGCCTGTTTTGGTTTGATATGAAATGCACCTCACATATTTGAATGCTTGCTCTGCCCATCCATTGTCTGCTGGTTGGCACTAGTTTGGAAGGTTGTAGAAGCTTCATGAGATGGAGCCTCTCTGGAGGGAGTGGGCCACAGCAGGTGGACTGGTGCTTTGGAAGCCTTACCCCTGCTCGCTGCTTTCTGACTGTAGATGCAGTGTGACCAGCAGTCCCATGCATTTGTCACCATGCTTTTTCCACCATACTGGATAGCATCTCTTGAAATTCCATGAACTGAAATAAGCCCTTCTTACCTTTAGCTGCATTATGTCAGGTATGTGGTCACTAAAAATACAAATGAGGAAAGTAACCAAAACAGTGTCTAGTGCATTCTGTTTCTCTTTCAGTGACTTTTGTCTGTGAGACCCTGTCATCCTTCCATGAGGCGTGGCTTCCATCAGCACCCTCCATTCATCAAAGCATTAGTGGGACTCTGTGCTCGTTCACGGGTGGGTTTACATCTTCCCCAGTAATGTTAGGATCATTAAGGGTTACTTTCTCCCTCGGCAATACTTAAAGTATGGATGAGATCGAAGGAGTGATGCCTAATTTGTGAACAACACATACAGGTTGGAATTTGACCCCCAATTCCCTGAAACTGTGCCTGTATTTTCATACTAATGTACCTATGGAGAATCGATAGTAATCAAAATAATACAATAGGAATGATGGTGATAGATTTGAGGTAAGAGTACTTAATGAAGGGTGAAGAAAGGCATTCTCCTAGCTCCTTACATGCAGTGGTTGGAGTTTCTTACTCTCCTCAAGGTCTTTGCACCTCCTATTTTCTCTTCTGGTTGTAATTACCATCTGGCACCCCATTAATCCAATTAGCTCTTATTCACCATTTGAATTCCAATGTTAGCACATTTTCTTAGGGAGGCTTCTTCTCTGCTCCCCCGTATGTAAGGCAGAGGTGCTCTGGATTTCTCTTACCCATCTCCTTTCTTTCCCTTTTGTTGTACTTATCTGTTGACTATTAAGTATGCATTTGGTGTTTATCTCTTGACTCTCTGTCGCTTCACTTGCCTTGAAGCTCTGTGAGGTAGGACGTGACTAGCTTTCTACCTCTGCATCCTTAATACATTGTACAGTGTCTGGCATTCCATGGAGGCTTGGAGACTACTCTCAAGTAAGTAGACCGGAGATGTGGCATCCAGAGGAAGAAACGCGAGAAGAGAAGAGAGAAGGAGAGAGAGAGAATGGTGAGGATAGAGGCGTGTGTAACTATGAGGTCAGCATTAGCTGAGAAGTCTCTCAGCTTCCCAGTCAGCCATGCCCAGTCACTCTGGGTCTGTAGATGAGCCACACAGAACACAGGAACAAGGAACATCTTAAGGTGAGGCTGTCTTAAAGGCAAGCTTCCTTATCTTTCCTTTAAGGCAGATTGTCTCCAAGTCACAACATGACAATAAAAATTGGATGGGCAATCCAATGTGGAGACAGTTTCTCATTCTGTTAAATTTTCCGAAACAACAGAATTTTTGTTACTGAAATTAATAAATGTTCCTAACATTTTAATAAATGATGATAAAACACAGTAATTCAAGCCCCTGGCTTGAAGCATATTTTAGATAGCTTTCTGACAATGATCTGTCAATGACTGCACACCAATATGTCAGAAGATGACTACACTTCTGTCTTGTGACATAGGCAAGGGGTTGTTTTGAGAGATATGTTCCTAAATCACACAGCTCTATATAGGTTAGGAACTTCCCCAGGCTGTACCAGTGTGCAGAGCAACACAAACTACCCAGAGGCCTGGGTACCTGTGGCAGAAGCTTCAAGAGAAGGTTGGAGCCTGGGAACAAAGAAGTCAGAAATCATCTGAGTTCTCAGAGAGACTTCAGCAATGAATGGCTTTCTCTGTTGATTCCTGAGACACACAAGACACTCTTCTCCCCGCACCACAGTTTCTCCTTCATTTTTTTTTTTTCAAGGTAGGGTCTCGCTCTAGCCCAGGCTGACCTGGAATTCACTATGGAGTCTCAGGGTGGCCTCGAACTCACGGCAATCTCCTACCTCTGCCTGCTGAGTGCTGGGATTAAAGGCGTGTGCCACCACACCTGGCTTCTTTCATTTTTAACTCCACACCTGCAAATACAGCCTACAAAGTCCATCGTTAGTAATGATCCAGCACTGTCACCCCTTGACTTGAGGTGACAACATTCAGGGTAATGGGCCTGGAAGTCTGTCGGCATGGATAACTTGACATTTGTTGGGTCTTTAGATACTGACGTGAATGAATTCACTCTTTTCTCTCCAAACATCTTTTTTTTTTCTGGTTACCACATACTAGAGAACATTATCCACTCCATTTTCAAGCTAACCTCCTTCAATCACATTGCTTACTTTGTTCAAAAACAAACCAACAAGCAGGAGTGATCCTACGTTATCCCTAAGGGTTTAAATACTTTAGCTTGGGATTTTAAAGCCAATCTCAGACTGACCCTTTAGTGAATTGCCGCTGTGCCCAATCCTGGCCAGTAAGAAGGAGGTAAGATTAAGGAAGTCTCCACAATAAAATGGTCAGGTTTTTATTTTTTATTTTTGTAACTAGTCCTTCAATGGTTTTGTATAAAAAATAATCATAATTCATCTCAGTCACTTACCCTGCTGGACTGGCTTAAATGTTCCATGCCTTTGGGGCATCAGCAATGCCCAGCTACAGAAACAGCAGGAATACCTTTCTTGCTGGCAAGTATGTGGACTAGCAACTCCCATGGGCAGGTTGAGACCCCTCGGGAAATTTAAACACAGTTCTACATCCAGAATAATATAGTGATATCTCACCATGCTGGACATGACCACTGCCCAGCAATGAGTTAGAAAACGAGAACGATTTATATTTTTATTTTTGAGCAGTTCAGTTCTCTTTTAAATTTATGGAAGGATTATATTTATATAGCAGGCGCTAGTTTCCATCACGTGGCACTCGTCTAAATGGTCACTTTCAAATTCCATTCATCTTTACACAAGCCACAAAGGCATTTGTAGACTAAAATAAAGATCAAGAGAGTGATTGTGGACTAAATGCTTAAAATATCGGGTTTTAGCCTGAAAAAGTCAAACCAAGAGGGTAGGCATTTTTGAGGCAAAGTCACCTTTTATGATGGATAGGTGACATTTCTCTTTGAAGATGTGCCACATTAGAACACTAAAGCTCAATTATACTACTTTGCACACATAAACCTTTAGATACACTTACCAAATATAAAAACATAAAGATAGCTTTAAAATATTAAACCTACCAAAATTTATTATGGCTGAGTTTTGTCTCTCTATACTTTCTTCGGCAGGGGCAGAGTGGTTGAGATTTCTAAGCTCTATTGTCAAAGTCCTTAGGGTAAAAGCCCAGCTCTCAGTCTTTTTAAATTCAATTTTTATTAGTGCATATTAATTTTTACGTTAATTGAAAAATAACACTTAATACATGTGCATAATATAATTTGTTCATATTTACTCCCATTACACTTTCTTGTCCCATTTCCAATAGCGTTTCTCTGCTAATCCCTCTGGTGTGGGTGCGTGTGTGTGTGTGTGTGTGTGTGTGTGTGTGTGTGTATTGTGTCAAGATCCTGCATATGAGAGAAAAGGTGATACGTGTGTTTCTAAATCTGGCTTATCCCACTTAAAATAATGGTCCACTTCCATCCATTTCCCTACATATGAGATAACTTGGTTCGTTAGGTATGAATAGAACTCTGATGTGCATACATGCCACATCCTCTGTATCCGTCTGCATGTTGTTGGGCACCTGGGCTGATCCATAACTTGACACTTACGAGTGGAGTTGCAATAAGCTTGACTGTGCAGGTTCTCTCTGCTGATGGCGCAGGTAGACTGCTTCTCATTTACACCCAGGTGAGCTCTGTCTTTACTACGTTAGGATGGGGCTGAATTGCTTAAACCCTGTGTGTCTCAGCTTTCTCAACTACAAAAGGAAGATAACAACAGAGGCATGGTGGTTATGAAATGGGCTGACCATTAAAAATTGGTACGCAGAAGAGCAACAGAGGTCATTTGTTATTCTTTTTCTTTTAAATTTTATTTGAAGCAAGCCCAATAGATTGGCCTTTTTTTTATGTGAGAGAGTGACAGTAAAAGCAAGATCGAGGGAGAGAAAGAGAATTGGTGCACCAGGTTCTTCAATGACTGCAGTTGAACTCCAGATAGTGTGTGCCCCTTCTGCACATGTGTGACCTTGTGCACTTGTGTTGCTCTGTGCGTCTGGAGAGTTGACCATGGGTCCTTAGGCTTCTCAGGCAAGTGCCGTGACCTCTAAGCCATCTTTCCAGCCCTATTTGTTATTTTTGAATGCAGTTTTTGCTTTTGGAAAGCTGTGCTGGCTATGGCAATGAAAGCACACATTTCAAACGACTTCAAAGACCAGGCTGGCAATTTGGTGGCGGGCATCAGTGGCATATTCTGAGAACTACAGAGGCTGCATCCTTTCTGCATGCTTAAAGACCAATCAAGAAACCTGAGTGCCTGTCCGACCAGAGATGCCTGAAAGTTGGCCCGTGGAGAGCTCACCGGTGTGGACCCCTGAGTATCAGTGGGAGATCTTGCGCGTGAGTCTGTGAGAGGCTGAGCCCCTCCGCCGGTGTTGGAAGGCCAGGTGACCCCTCACCTATCTTGACTTCTCTTCCCAGGAGGTACAAGATGTGACTATAAAGGCGCCTTCCATATCAAACATGCTATTTTAAATGCCGAGAAGAGAGGAGTGAGTTTTGAGATCTTTGTGCGGATATAAAAGGTATATAAATAGACAAGGGCCAGTTCTGTTGCTTGAGAACACTGGTCTGTGCGACGCGTCGCGGCTGCTGTAGGGGCGTGTGCTGAGACACGCTGAAAAGGCTGCCTGAAGGAGAACTGGGCTTCGGGTTGAATTCTAAAGGCACAAAATGAGCACAGGATGGAAAAATAAAGGGGAACAGACCAACCCAGATCAGAGGATCCAGGAAGAGCCTGCAGGGTTCGGTAGGCACAGAAGATGACAGAAAGGAAGCTGGTCTGGTTGAAGTGGAGAACTGTGTTAGCAGCATGTGATCCTGCCCGGGTTGGGAACGTGTGAGGGTCTCAGGACCCTCTACGTGAAGTGGCCTGGGCTCCAGGTGAACTTTAGCCTATGGTCAGGTGGCGGCAAACCAACCAGGCCATGCAAAGGCATTTGCCTGTGACATTCTGTTCTTCTTGTTGTAGTTGGGAAAGATGAATTCAGATTTCAGATCCTCTGGGACTTTGATCCTATGTCTCACCATTGCTTATAGCAAGTTACCTTTTTTTTCCAGGAATGGATTGCCAATGCACATCGCCCATCATCAACGGCTTATTCAGAATATGAGCCACAGTCTATCCATTAAGCGAGGTGGGGGCTGTGACTGTTTCTGACCATAAAGTTGGGACAGAAATGAATGTCTGGGGATTCTCTGAATCTGTCATATCAAGCTAGCAGCTCTCATCTGTCTCTTTTCCTGGCATCACTTGGTTTTAGAGTCCTGGCCCCAGTGCTTAGAACGCCATGTAGAAAGATTATGCAGGCGTAGAGATCTGTTCCCCTAAGAGGACTCAGTTCCCCATAAGAGATTTTCCCCATGTTCCAGGTGAGGAAGGGAGTCTTAGCAGGCTCCAGTCCCCAATGCCGTCTAACTGTAAGTTCACGAAACAAGAGGTGCTCTGCCAAGCCATGCTCATCTTCTGATGCGCAGGAGCACGGTAAATGATGCTGGGGTGATGTGTGGAGAAGGTAGATGCTAGTGGCCCAATCTGTTTCTCCATCTCCTTCCTTGTGGGCTTTTATCTCCACGATTCTAGGCTTGCTTGGGAAGCAAACTTTTCTGGCTTTGACTTGAGAGTCCATATTTTCACATTTATATCCTTGAACCTTATCCCTAATCCCTATGAGCCCATTCTGTGTTTGCTTGGTTTGAGAAAACTGTAAATAAGTGTACCTATTCAGACCAGATACATAACAAGTAAAGCCGGGAGACAGAAGAGGAGGGAGAATCCTAGCTGGTGGGAGAGCTTGAGGTATTCATTTTCCCGTCTCTAGGAAATGGATACAGTGACGATGTAGGCCCATGAGTGCCAAATGATCTCTTCTTTTCCCCCCGTAAGAACCCAGAAATTCAAATTTTAAATAAATTTTTAAGACCTCTTCTGACTTAAGAGTCCATATCCGAAGTTGGACAGCACCATGTTGGATAAACAAAGTGTATCCAGTGGCCTGAATGTAGACATGACATGAGCTGCTCATTTGCAGCCTCTGAATGTTTTGAGCTATTGCCCAAGCTGGGGAGACCTGAAGTCTGGGATAAAGTGATGATAAAAATTCCTGAAAAAAAAAAAAGGAAGCTGGAATGATAGCTCAGTTGGTAAAGTTCTTACCTTTCAATCGTGAGGACCTGACTTCAATCCTTCATATAACCCATGTAAAAATGTCAGGCAGGGCGTTGTGCATCTGTAATTCCAGTGCCAGGGAGGCACAGGGGACAGTCAGTTGGTCTAATGTACTTGCAGAGCTCCAGGTCAGTGAGAGGCATGAGGCAGACGATGTACCTAAGGATTGGCTCCTGAAGCTGTCTTCTATCCTCCACATGCATGTGCCCACACATGCACACACACGCCCTTGCAAACACATGCTCCCCCCCCCACATACACACACACACAAGATTCCTGAAAAAGGGAAGTTGGTCAATATATCACATTGGAGGAGATTATCACTACACTCAGTGGAATGAGATTCAGTCCTTGCATGAGCCTGTGTGCTTACTTAGTGAGACAACACAGTTGTTGGGCCAGAATGGTCAGTTCAAGTGTCTCCTATGTGCTGAATATGAGCGCCGTGGCCCTTCCACTGTGGCTCGAAGGGGCATCCTTGCCCACGTGAGTCCTGCTGCCTGCCACCCGTGACTCCACCACATGCTGGTACCTCTCCCAGGGTGGCTTGGGTGTCTGCCTCAGGTATTCCCACCAGTCTCAAATGCCCGCTAACCCCATTTTCTTTCTCTGACTCCTGCAAATTCTCCGCCACTTTGGGTAGGTTTTGCTACTCCTTTCTCTGAGTCTTTCTTTTCCTTTGGTTAATTCAGCTCTTTTTGAGACAAGAACCCAGGGACATGCAGAAGCACCTGTGGGGTGCATCAAGGACACTTTATATTATTGACCTAAAATCTCATTAGATTATGCCAGTAATTTATACAATCATAAAAAAAATGAGCTACTTGTCAACAAACATGCCCACAGGTCTGCCTGGAGACAAATGCCACTGGGGTTCACTCCCCCAACCCCATGCCCATAAACTACCCTCTCTAGGGCAATGGGGAACAGGGCTGAAATTAACCAAGTTCTTTGAGCCTGACCCACCTGGGCTGTCATTAAGCTACATGGGTAGAGCTCATGGCATTTATTATATTAAGAGTACACATTTTAGAAAAAGTGATTTTGCTTTTTCTTTCACCCGATAACCTGGAAAATAGAGTCATCTCTACTCTGTTCCCAGGCGATAGTGCAAATCAATAAAGAGGTCCCATTGATGGCCCTTTTGGGGACTGCAGCCACCATTGAACTCTTGGCTTTCCATCACTCGCTCACCCCGTTGTGTACAAAGAAGCAGATATGCAATCTAGCAGGAGCCCCAAGAAAAAGGTCTGGCTGTTCTGTCACAACTATTTAGTTCAATATTGTTCTCAATGTGGCACCGTAGCCCTGGACATGACACCCAGCACGTCCAAACAGACATGATTATATATGAGACAGAAAGGCACTTACATCACTGCGGGTTGTTATGCTTGAAAGGGCTTTTCCCCCCTCTTCAAATTAAAAGTTTTCAAAAATGAAATAAAAATAACCCTTTGAAGAAACCAGATTGAGACTGAATTTGGAAGGCCCTCCTGCTTAGTGTATACTAAAGAAACATTTTCTGAGTTTGTCCCTGACGATTCTCCTTGTAGTAGAGAAACACAATCCACCGGGAGCTTTTGTGGCGGAACAAGAATTTTATGAACACGAACTTTACAAAGACTTCCCTAGGAGATTTAAGATCTGGAAAGCAATAGATCAATCAGCCGCTTTTATCAATCTATAATGGTTCTCTCTCTTTGGATGTTTGGATGAAAATGGGATCAACGTAAATTGAGCACGGAATCACTTATTCTTACAAGTTAAATTTGTCAAACTGTAAGGCACATAAATGACATGAAATATAATAATTTTTGAATTTGGGACCCTTCAGGGTGCACGTTGATTGAAGAGAAAAAGAGCCAGATGTTTCTTCAGCAAGATTCATAGAGGCAAAATCTAAATATGCCTTAACCCCTGACACGTCTGATCATTTCCCAAAGAAACCAATTCATTAGCTAATTATTGGGTATCCTTATTATGTAATATATAATTGGCCCAAGGCAAACAGCTTTCAAAGATGGCTGGCTGAGTTAGTAGAATATTTTTCTTTTCCTTTTTTTCTTTTTCTTTTTTCTTTCTTTCTTTTCTTTATTTTTTGCCAGATTCTTCCCATGGAAATAAGATGGAAATTAATGAACCCTACCTCATCTGGCATCCACTTTATTTTTAATGATAAAGGCCTTGGTGCCTGGAATGTCTCCTTCTTTATAAAGTTGCCTTGGCAGGTAACATATGGGCAGATGAGTTAGGAGAAAATATGAAAATTATGCTGGGAAATAAGATCTGTTTACCCAGCTTACCCTGGGCAGGGGGAAACACAGAAAAATCAAGTTGGATTTATGTTTCCATTTGTTACAAAGGCATTTTTTGTTTGTTTGTTTGTTTGTTTTTGTTTCTTGAGGTAGGGTCTCACTCTAGCCCAGGCTGACCTGGAATTCACTATGGAGTCTCAGGGTGGCCTCAAACTCACGGTGATCCTCCTACCTCTGCCTCCCGAGTGCTGCGATTAAAGGCGTGCACCACCCCGCCTGGCTAATCCTAAAATCTTTAAAAAAAAATGTTGTAATATGAATCAGGGTGGAGAGATTCTTTTAGACTACCAGTTTAACCCAGTATAGCAATAGCATTCTTTGGATGCGCATCAAACATTCCCTGGTAACCTTAATAATCTAATCTTTATGGTAAATCTTCACTGTGGTCACCATTGTGACTTTGACTACCCTGACTGCGTAACGGAGGAAAATGAGACCCCCAATATTCCATCCTATGCAGAGATGGGAGCAAGCACAAGGTACCAGTTATGTTTGAATTTCAGATAAATTATGAATATTTTTTGGCACAAGTACATCCCAGGAATATATATATATATATATTCTAAATATACTGAAAATTATCCGGTATTTATCTCACATTCAACTTTAGTATCCAATGATCTTATTATGGCCACAAGTGGCTGGTTGTGAGCAGCGCCGAACAGATTCTGTCGATTCCCTGGTAAAACCTATACACACCACTCACGCTCAACTGCCTCTTGCTGTGAAAGCAGTTTGAAAGCTGGCGAGATGGCTCAGTGGTTAAGGCACCTGCTTGCAAGGCCTGACAGCCCGGGTTCGATTCTCCAGTACCAGCGTAAAGCCAGATGCACAAAGTGGCGTACACGACTGGAGTCCGTTTGCAGTGGCAAGAGGCCCTGGTATGTCCATTCTCTCTTCTCTCTCCTCTCTCCTTCTCTGTTTCCTTGCAAATCAACCAGTCAACACAGTTTGAAAACCCCAGTGTAGCAAAAGCAATAACTGACAGGGAAGGTGGATTCATGAAGATGGATTCTATGAGTGTTGGACAAGCCCTTCTGCTGCCCTGGCAACAAGGAATAAATGCCAGGAAGACGCTGAAGTGTCAAGGACCACGGTGCCGGGACCTTGGTCTCTCCTCCGAGAACTGAATTGGTGTCATGCAGGGACACTCGCAGCTGCCCTTACTTTCTGAGAAGGGCCCAACTTCAGGCACTGATTTGCACTAGAACAACAACCTCTTTCCCTATGCAACATTTACCTGTGCCTATCATCTGGACCAGTTCCTGCCCTTGAATTTAGCTCTTCAAGCAGTACCTAGAGAATTAAAGTAGTTACAAGTAGAAGCCCCCCGGGGGTTGGGGAGATGGCCTGGCGGATAAAGTGCTTGCATCCTGAGCATGGGGGCTGGAGCTTAAACCACCCCCTCCAGAAGCCATGTGAAAGCCAGGTGGTCATATTGACCCTCCAGTAATCTCAGAAGTCAAGAAGCAGAGACAGAGAGCCCCCCCTCCCCTCCCCCTAACAAGCTCTGGAGACTAGCTGAATCTGTGAGCTCAGGGTTCAAGTGAGAGACTCTGCTTCAGGAACTAAGGAGCGGAGGGATCAAGAAAGGAACCTGATGTCAATCCCATGTCTCCATACGCACACACACACACACATGCATTCCCCCCCACACACACGTGTGCCCACAATCATACACACATGCACACACACCACACACAAATTTATGTGCCACAAAAGCCCCCAGGTTTGGCTGATCCTAGCTCTACCATTTTTCTATACAACAGTTTCTTTTGCTCAGGAATGGAGATGACATGCCTGCATCTACCGAATTTGAGAGAATTAAATGAACCTACTCGCATGTTAATCATCATGATCGTATTCAACGGAAATCTTACAAGTCCATCCCACATGCCAGTGAGTTATGTACTTTATATTACTCAATACTTAAATCCATACTGTGAAGTGGGTCCTGCTATTATCATGCCCACTTTATGGATAAGAAAACTGAGGTCGAGATGGATTAATTTGCCCAAGGTCATACATTCAGTAAATGGCCAGGCTAGGCTTTGTATTCAGAAAGTGGATCTGAATGCCTCTTAGGTACACACTATACCACTGTACGCTCAGCACTCTAAGACCAGAACCTGGCACCAAGCCAGCCCACACTGCCTGCTAGTCATTACTGTGAAATGGCAGAGAGGCTTCTGGGTCTTGCTCCAATTTACTCACTTTGGCCATAATACAGATTGGAGCCTCTGACAAATTGTTCCATACTCTTCCACCCTCACACTGCTTCAAGCTTCTGGGAGGTACTCAGTGGTCCTCCGAGCCCTCAACCCCTGCATCGGGCCAGTCGCTGGCTCCCACACGTCCACAGCATGCCTCCTCCGTGTTCCTGCTGTCTTGGCCTGGTTTCCAGCATGAATCACTTCCTTCAGAGTCAGTGCAACGTTTCTGCAAATCCTGCACCTAGGGGCCCCACCCCAATCCTCCTCCATGTTGCCAACAGAGTCTGGGTTGTTGTAAGTAAGTTTGGCCACATTCCTTCCCAGGCTGGCGTCATTCCTCTGCTCTCCAGCGGTTTTGACAAAACACTTCAGGTCCCATCGTGGCTCATCCACTTCTGTCATCTTTCACGTCTACTCAACCCTCATTTCCCTGCATATACCATGCTCTTTCATTCTTCCGTTCTTTTATGCTACCATTTCTTCTCCTTGGTGTTTGCTTTCCTTTTATTCTGCATCTTTAAAGAAAATATTTTTTACTTATTTACAAGGGGAAAGAGAGAGACTGAGCGAGCAAGTGAGAGTCAGGGCCTCTAGCTGCCAATGAACTCCAGTTGCATGCACCACTTTGGCATCTGGCTTTACATGGGTACTGGGGAATGGAACGTGGTTTCTTAAACTCTACAGGTAAGCATCTTAACCACTGAGTCATCACTCCAGTCCTTGCACTGCCTTTTAAATTCCCATTAATCCACTGGAATACTGGCCAAGGCCCATGTAGTCTAGGCAGCTTTCTCTGTCACCCTGTGCTTCACAGCAGCGTATGAGTTTCCTCCATTCCCTCCTCACTAGTCATGAAGATCTTTAGTGCAGGGCCTGTGAATTATTTCCCTCTGCAAACCAGCTCTGAGTTGACGTGTTGTTACACAGAGGGAATGTTGCGCCTCTATTGGCACAGCCTTAATGACTCTATACCCACAAAACAGAGATAAATAGAACCACCCCTCCCATCACCCCAAGTGGGATGGAACTAGGGCTGGGGACATGGTTGAGCAGATCAGAGTACTTGACACTTAAGAAAGAAGATGGCCATGGACACGCACACATCTATAACTGCAGTCCGCAGTAGGGCAGAGATGGGAGAATCACTGTAGCTAGCTGACTCAAACAAACAAATTTAGCAGTTCCAAGTTGAGACAGAAATCCAATATCAAGGAAAGGAGGTGGATGACAATCGAGCAAGGTACCCAAAGTTCTCCTCTCACCTCTGCATGCATGTGTGTGCACATATAGCACATCTCACCTACTCCACGCACACACACACACACACACACACACACACACACACACAGCATAGAATGGAATGAGATCTTAAGATTAAACTCATTGCTCACAGGGAATCCAGAAAGGATGCTCATGAAGGCTAAGGTTCTTCATGCTTCCCTCATACATCTAGAAGGGATGATCCTCATGTGTTGGTAAATCCATGGCCTTAAGAGTGTTCCGTCAAAGCACGTAAAGGTTTGCAAGATTCCCGCTGGAAAGGCAGAACGGCTGGTTGTTGCTAAGCTTGAAAAGGCACCACCGTAAACATGTTTCACAAAGGGACTATGTACGAGGGAAAGGACTCTGCCGGTTCTGGTGGGTGGGTGAGATCATTTGCTAACTTGGCTATCCTTTTTTGAGAAACACTTTAATACCTTTGCAGCTTAGTCGAGGAAAAAGAACAACTTGGAAGAGACCAGAAAACTGAACAACCTCAGTTTCTTTAAGATTTTTTTTTTCTGCTTCCTTCTTGGGTGCCAATATTTTGGAGATGTATTATAATTAAATTAGAATTGCTTATTTCTCCTGTCAAAGCAAGGCAGGTGGTTTCCTAATACTGCATATTAATCCGAGCTTAACCTCTTTCCCTACAAGTGAAATTTGGCTGCAAAAATTAACATGTCAGGTAAAAAAAATAACATGGATCACAAATATTATTTTAATTATTGGCTTAACAATACTGAAATGTAAATGTCAAGGTTATATGATACGCTTTCATTCTTGAAGTTCTAGCCTAATGGCTGAAACAAGTTTACGAAGAACAGTAAGTGTGTAGGAGGACTAGAATTTCAAGAGTCAAACTTCATTCTCGCATCCAAACACAAGCACAGTGCCTTCATTTACAGCAGAGATCTGCCTTCACTTTACCTGGACCACGGGGCCCTCATGCTGGTAGTATTGGAGCCCCGTTCCATTCTTCCTAAAGATCCCATCGCCATCATCCTGCCCGGGCTCAGCTGAGATGATTTTAGTGAGAAGAGATTTGAACTACAAGTAACCTCGGGACATGGGGCTTAGAGTCATCAAAGGGAGCTGTATCAGTTACTTTCTTATTTCTAGGGCAAAATACCCAACCAGAAGAAGCTGAAGGAAAAAAACAAACAAACAAATAAAAACAACAGGTTTATTGTGGCTCACTGTTTAATAGGGGAAATTTTCTCATGCCAGGGAAATATGGCAGACACGGAATGCTGGGTCACATCATCACATTAGCAGGGATGACTTACAGTGGGAAAGGCTGGCTTTAATACCTCAAAGCCTGACCTGGATGTTACACTCCCTTGAGCAAGGATCTGTGTGCTAAACGTTCATTCCTCAACCTTTTTGAATAGTACCACCAAACGGGGATTTAGTATTCAGACCTCTGAGTCTATGACTTACATTTTTATATTCAAGCCACCACAGGTGCTGGGCATGTGGACTTTATGGCTGGGCTGGGGAGATAGGTCAGTGAGTAAAGTGCTTCTTAAATCTTCAGATTTCACATAAAACCCAGGTGTGATAGAATATCAAAGCTGGATCCTTAGGCTTTGCAGGCAAGGACCTTAACCACTAAGCTATCTTTACAGCTCCTGTGGAACCCTTCTCTCCCACCATCCATCCTTTTCTTAGTTTTCTCCACCATTCTAGATTTATAATTGCAAATTAATTAACACTTTTATTGCCTGTGTTTTTTAAAAAAATCATTTCATTTTACTTGAGAGAGAGAAAGAGGGAAAGAGAGAGAAAGAGGGAGAGATGGAGAGAGAGAGAGAGAGAGAGAGAGAATGGGTGCTCCAGGGCCTTTAACTGTTCCACATGCATGTTCCGCCTTGCATATCTGGCTTACATGGGTCCTGGGAATCACCCCGAGGTCCTTTGGCATTGCAGGCGAGCACCTTACCATGTATTTTAATGAAACCATGAGGTCTTTAAATCTAAATATGGATGAATGCTTAAAGCATACTACAGATGGGGGCCTATAGTCAGACGTCAACAAACGTTTGATGACGAAACACGTAAGTCAATTATTTCATCTAAAGTGTCTGGGCCATCATTGTTCTAATCTGACAGAACCGTGTTTCTGATACTGGGGTGCCATTGAAGGCCGGTGGTGACCACTATGTACTACAACACCTTGAAGGTTTCAGTATGAACACAAGGCCCACTTTCAGTGTGTTAGTGATCTGAAAAAGCCAGTACGATGAATTTTGCACAAATAGGTGCCTACCCTGAATGAAATCCATTGTGCTTCCAGCCCACTCTGGAAAGGCTTGGGCCATTTCGTCTCAGGGATTTCTGTGATCTCTAAATTCCTTATGACTTCGGGCTGCTATAGCAAATAATTCTGCTCCCGGAGTCTCTCGTGTTTTCAATAGGGGTCTATGAAAAGGTCCAAGCATCAAACAAAGCCTGGTTTCAAAACGTCTTGTAGATTTAAAAAAAATAAATAAATTAGGCTTATTCTATTACAACTGGGACTGGAAAGTAGCTATTACATTCCTCCCTGAAGGTCTTTCTATTTTGTGGCTCAGGAGGATTGATTCTTCCTTCTTCCCAGCAGTGCACAGCCATATTTGGGAACCTGGAAGTGTTTACTTAATGTGTATAAAGTGAGAGTTTACTTAATATGCACAAAATATTGAAAGATTGTGAAACATTCTTTGTCATATAATTTTGATTTCCTTAAGACAATTGGTACTCCTGCCACGTCTTCTTGCATTTATTCACTCAACTGAAGACTGTGTTCGCTCATGAAACCAACACCATGTTTGTCGTTTCAAAAGTCACCAGTTGCCATCCCCACGCTGACCTCTTAATGAGACCTTTGGGGAGAAAATGATTGCCACGCTCACATTATGTAGCAGTGTCAGAATTCCCACGTGCACGTTGTTCCCCGTCACGAATGATTCCCTTTACGCTGTCGGTTACTGGTGCTCAGGCAAGTGGATCAAAGTGCCTGGCTGAGATGTGCAAATCCTAACAGGTCTTGAGATATGAGTAGTTTGTGCTCTATGGAGGAACACTGAGGAAGACTTGAGAGCATATCCAGCTGGAAATCTACCTTTCTGAGCCTCGTGGTATTTCCTTCTTCACGTCAGGTGCGGATGTTTGAGGACTGCCTTTCTCTTTGTGTCTCAGCCAGCTAGCTTCTGATCCCAGATGGAACCAAGAAAAGCAGAGGAATGTGCAAAATAATATATATATATATATATATATATATATATATATATATATATATATATATACATATATTTTCAGTATTGTTAACTCAACTTTTTAAAGCCTTAGGAGATTTCATTTGGATTGGTGAGTAGGAAGGATTAGATTATAAAGGTATTTTTCCCCCACCCTGGCCACATAATACATGCTCTTGTGTTTGGAATGCCATAAAATACACCTTAAGGTTTCTAAAAGATAATTTGCTGGGTCAACACTAAGCACTTATTGAAAAAGAAACTTTTAGTCATTTATGTTACAGAGAGAATGAGATAGTGAGTATGGGTGTGCCAGAACCTCTTGCCACCTCAAATGAAATCTATATGCATGTGCCACTTTGTTCATCTGGGTACTGAGAATTGAACCTGGGCCATTAGGCTTTGCAAGAAAGCACCTTTAACTGCTGAGTCACCTCTTTGGCCCATCAGCTTAACAATTTGGCCTTCAAGTAATAATTATTACTTTTAAAATTATTTATTTATTTGACAGAGAAAGAGGGAGAGAGAGAGAAAGAGAGAGAGAGAGAGAGACAGAGAGAGAGAGAGAGAATGGGGGTGCTAGGGCCTCCAGTAACTGCAAACGAACTCCAGACGCCTGTGACCCCTTGTGCATCTGGCTAACGTGGGTCCTGGGGAATAAAACCTGGGTCCTTTAGCTTTGTAGGCAAACACCTTAACTGCTAAGTCATCCCTACAGCCCTAAAGATTTAGCAAAGGAAAGGTGGAGGGAGGGCTAGTCAAAGTCTAAAAGGATATAAGCAAGTCACATGGAAACCTACTTGTTTGGACAATGGAACACTCAGAAACCATAAATTGTTACTAGAAAATTTTCAGTGCCAGGGATGGGATACCTTCCAGTGAGTTGTTGGCCAGGGAGGTCACTGATACCCCTAAAACATTACAGGCCATTGCCGAGGCTCTTGGTTTCCTATCAGGAATAGATGGCAAGACCCTGTTGCTGAAGACTCCACATACTTGGGCTGCAAGATCACTGAGAAACTCTGCTGGAGCTGAGCTGGAATACCTCTTCCATGTTGACCAGCTGACAGAAATCTGGAAAAAGCCACACTGTATGTAGTTCAATGGGGGCAGAAGATATCACTAGTAAAGATACTCAGCAGTGGACAGTGCAAGTCTTAAATTTGGCCATCCAGGCCAAATGAGCCAATTGTTGCAATAGTGGCGTATTTGTTATGGGGTAAACCAATCACTCTAATTAGACCAGAGGCCCACTTCGTGGGAGGGAATACATTCCTGATACTGAAAACCTACAACAGGGGTAGTCATGAGTCCTAGGGGTGTAACATCTTCTGCTGTCTGGCTAAATGTATATACTATGCTTATCAAACTGCCCAATAAACACTTCTCTTGATGTTCATACCCATATATTAATGCTACTCTCACTTTTGGTTAGAGAACCTTCTGTTTTCATAAGGCAATGACCTTGGGATGACTCAGAAGGCACCATGGTGCTGGAAGAAGTGACAGAGGAGTGCTCAGCACTGCAATATCTCTATCACACCTTCCATGGCTCAGGGTCTATTGTGGAAGGGGTGGCAGAAAGAATGTAAGAGCCAAAGGAAGTGTAGGACTCCTTACAATGTGCTCCTCCAGACATAAAATGGCTTGAATATCTATGACATCACAGTGCCTGACACTAGTTACAGAAGACCATCATAATAGTAGGAAAAGATGATGACATCAAAATAAAAGAGAGACTGATTGGGGGGGATATGATGGAGAGCAGAGTTTCAAAGGGGTAATCAAGGAGAGGGAGAGAATTACCATGGGATATTGTTAACAATTATGGAAGTTGTCAATAAAACAATAAATTTAAAATAAAAATATCTTATTAATTTATTAGAGAGAGAGAGAAAGAGGGAGATAGAGAGATAGATAGATAGATAGATAGAGAGAGAGAGAGAGAGAATGGGTGCACCAGGGAATCCAGCCACTGCAAACAAACTCCAAATGCATGTGCCACCTTGTGCATGTGGCTTGTGTAGTTACTGGAGAATCGAACCTGGGTCCTTAGGCTTTGCCGGCAAGTGCCTTAACTACTAAGCTATGGCTCAAGCCCTTATCTTCATTTTTCAATTGAGCACTTTAGTGTATAAACATATTGCAAATGGGTCATATTTCCATTCAGTTCATATTCTTATCTCCTCTCTCCCTTGCGCCCTTTCCATGGGGGCCTCCTTTGTGGGGTTCATGGTGATCATGGTGGGGTCATTGATGTTCCAGCAATTTCTATGGGAGGGCCAGCACTTCCAGTTTTAACAACAAATTATGTACACTAAATTTTTGTGTGTGATCACTCCAGGGGCTTGGGAGCAAGGCAAACTTCAAATTCCCATGGATGAATTGTGTGCTAATGGAAAAGTTGAGTTTTCACTAAAAGATTTCGGGCGTTCATTGGTAGAATGGAGATAATGATTCTCATTCTGTCAGAGCTTTGTATGAATGGCACATAGATATTTTCGCATTATTCCTAAAACATAACAAATCCTCAATAAATGAGTTACTTTTTTGACAATTATATGATTCAAGGTAACTTTTTCCTCTGCTACCCCAGTGACCAAAATTTGCATCCCACCTTCTCTATAGCGTTTTGTTGCTGGGAGGAAACAATTGCCCAGATACTTATGTATATTTATCATGGGCTGGAGAGATGGCTTAGTGGTTAAGCACTTGCCTGTGAAGCCTAAGGACCCAGGTTCGAGGCTCGATTCCCCAGGACCCACGTAAGTCAGATGCACAAGGCGGCGCTGTGCATCTGGAGTTTGTTTGCAGTGGCTGGAGGCCCTGGCATGTCCATTCTCTCTCTCTTTCTCTCTCCCCCTCTTTCTCTCTCTGTCTGTTGCTCTCAAATAAATAAATAAAAATAAAAAATAATATTTTTCATCTCCTCTTATATCTAGGTGTGTGCACATATTAAATTATTATTGGTTCCACAGGAGTAGAAGTTATGTGTATGAGACAGCTGATGATTTGGAGGCAATTGTGCCTTATCCACTCCCCTAAATCCCTTGCTGAATATGGAGGACTGTAAGACTCTTGGGGATAGTAGAACCCCAAATAGAAGCAGTTAGATTCTTGAATCTTCATACGGAGGAGAGCTTCCATTCAGTCAGAAGCAGGCACAAGGATTGTTTTATGGGTAAAAGGTAAATTGTGGTTTTGTGAGACTGAAACTTTGGGTCTGTTACAGTAGCTAATGGTCGTCTAGACCTTCTTCTCTTATCACTCATCTGCATGTGTGCTTGAGATGGGAAGTCTCTCCTTCCACTCTGAGGGTTGCTAGTCAGTGAGCTCCAGTGAACTGGGGTCATAGATGTGTGTATCCATGCCCAGCTTTTACATGGGTTCTGGGGAGGTGAACTTGGCAGTCTCCAGCCAGAGAGGCCCTCATGCTTAGTTGAAAAGTATTCTTCAGTGCTGAGCCATCTCTCCAGCTATGGCTTGACATTAAAAAACAAAAAATTAATCCATTAATTTTTAGAATATATCTCTCAAATTGGGCTTATCTTTTTCTTATCTTGCATAAAATCATAGCAAGTCTTTTGGTCCAGAATGCCACAACAGTGACATGTTGTTCTGCACATCAGGAGGGTATCATGTTGTATTCTTTCGGTATCAATAACATTAAGTTTCATCATGTAACTCATTGGGGTCTTTCTGCAGTTCTCCACTGCATTGTTTCTGTTTTGCCAGATGGTATAAGTTTGAAAAGACATATTTAAAAGTTATTTTTTTAAATGACAACAAAATCATAGACCTTTCAATATACCAAACATTTAAATTTGGCCAGGCAGTAAATTAATTGTCATCAGGATCCTTCTCTATTCACTAGAGATAAAAATCAAAAACTGAAAGTCTTAAATCTCAGGTAAAGGTGCCATTGAAGATGCTATCTTCAAGGCTAAGGTTTCTCAGCAATTTTTTCACACTCTCACATTACTGAAGATAAATAAACCTCTCTGCTCCTGTTGGACATGCATGCTGTCTAGGCGCGCTAGAGGGCGGATCCTTGCATCAAAGTTCAACAATGATGCTTTCCCTGGTAGGCGTGTGCTCTAAGCCACTAGTGTGAGAAAGAGGAATGGAGTCGTGCAGCTCGGGAGATGGGGTGTGTCTCAACTTCTGCTTCCTGATGAATTTTGGGGACCCACCAGACATCCACGCAGGTTCTCCAGGTAAACAGCATGTGCGATGCCTCTCTGGACAGGCCAGATGGCACCTCAGAGCAGATTACAGATAGATAAAATACAGTGGACACCCTTCCAGCCACTCAGCTTCTGATCCAGAGGCAAGAGTTCACCTATGAGGCATTTGTTCCCTAGAATTCCTGTTTGCACCAGCAGAATATAAGCCATTTTGTGACCTGTTGTGATATGGAGTCTATATATTCCAAAATTGCTCAGATGACCAGATGTTCCCGACAAGAAGCTTATTGGATGAACAGTGTGTGTGTGTGTGTGTGTGTGAGAGAGAGAGAGAGAGAGAGAGAGAGAGAGAGAGAGAGACATAGAGAGAGAGAGGAAGCATTCCCAAGGTGAGTGACAGCAGGCCTGTCCTGAGCAGTAAAATTCCACAGAGAGAGCAGATTGGCTGGGCCTAACAAAAATCAAAAGGGATGGTTATCTTATCTTGTCAGATACATTGCATTTCTTCTCTGAATTTGTTTCCTTAATTTTTATTTATTATTTTTGGCAATAGATGACTAAGAATTTTAAGCCACTTTAATTTCAAACTTCTAAAACAGACAAGCGACATGAGTGTCCTTCTCTGATACTATAGCTGTGTTATTTACAGTATATCTTGAAGATTTGGGCTCTTATATAATGATTCAGCAAAGACCAAGAACAGTGCATAAACTCAGTATGTGATTTTTTTTTCCTTTTAAGTATTTTAAAGGAAAGTATGAGGAAAGTGACAAGACACAGATTTTCTCTTCCAGGGACCAAAGAGCATCATTGTGGAGAATCTTAATGTCCTAATTAAGGCTCATAATGGTTTGCAGAAACAGCCCAACGAAGAAAAATATATAATAGAGTGGGCCAAAGATGGAAAATGTGTTAAAGAAATTTCCCCTTCTAATAAGATAAAAATGGTGAGTTAGGGATATTTGTACGAGACACAATCAGTTGGCCTGTTTTGAGAGAAATAAGCATGGGCATTTTTGAATATATTTCTAAGAAACTGGGAGTTAGATGAGATTAAAAGCTACACCATCAAATGGAGTTTTGAAACATTTAGCCAACGCACGGATTAATCTGAAAACAATGCTTTGACCTGGTTCTCCAGAATATACCACAAACACTTTGTGATGTTGCTGGTCAGTGGCAGCTCTTCACCCCATGTCAGAGAGTTGGTAGTGGGTGGGAGCGAAAGATGAAGGATATTAATTCCCAACCATCACTTTCATGCCATTTACAAAGAGAATCGATTAACGAAATGGGCGGTAAACAATGAGTGGAACTGCTTTCTTCCTTGTGGTAGAATGGTTTGATTAAAACATTAAGTTAAAAAAAAAAAAAAGGAAGCACATAGAACACCTTGGCTTGCATTTCAGTATAACCGATTCTGAGTATGGCACTTGAAAACAAACACAAGAAAATTCCGTCCTTCCTAAACATACATAAAAGACAAGCAAGTTGGATAATTCCCTTGCTGCCCAGATAATGACTTTGAATTGCTGTTCTTTCATGGGGAGTCTGGTCTAGCTTCAGTGACATTTTTTTCTTTTTCATAAAAGAAAAAAAAAATCATTGCCTTTTTTTCTTCTGGTCTAATGCAGAGGAGAGAATATACAAAAATTGTAAAGTGCAGAATTATTTTGAGGAAGAATTAAGGACTGAATTTTCTGAAAGCAATATGACTTGCAAACCATTAAGGAGTGGCAGGCCCCTCAGTATTAACTTTAATCATCATTTTGTTCATGTCGTTAGGTGTTTGTATTGAACCAAAGCTCTGGAAATGGAAAAGTCGCTCCCTAAGTGTGACATCATGGGGTCTCCATGTTCTCCCTGAATGACTTGCAGATCAAATTTTCTCTGCGCCTAAGTGAAAAGATGCTGTTTCTAGCAGCCGGCCCTGCGGCTCCATCCTGAGATCTGCGAGCCCAGCTGGGCTCACACTGCCCTGTGCGCCGTCACCGTAATGAACGTGGCACAAGGCTGATAATGGTGTGGAGGGCACTGAGCTCCAATGTCATCCAGCCCGTCCCCCGTGAAGGATCTTCAGTCGGCTAGCCTGACAAGGAGCAGAAACAGGAGTGAGTGGGACTTTACTTATCTTTTGGTCTTTTAAGAATGTCTGTATATATTTGGGGAAGGATTAGAAAAAGACTTGAAAACACACAGAGCATGAAATTATTGAGTAGAGCCATTCTGCTGTTGTAGAGACACTCGAGTCCTTCTTCACACAAAACCCCACTCTGTCAAGTGCTGGTAATTGACGTGCTGTGCACCTCGCCAAAGAGCATCCCACACGCCTGTCACGGCTGTGATAAAGGGCGGTTTCTGCCGGCAGTCAAATATATAATAGTTGAATTTGCACTGGATGCCACAAAATGCAAGTCATTAAAGACTACCCACGTGCTAAGAGCATAGTGAAATGTTTTATATCACTTGAAACTCTGTCCTCAGAGAACGTTACTTGTCCTTGGTGAGATTCCATCTTTCTTATCTGCCTCGAGCCTTTGAGACCCATTCCCCACCGTGTGTCCAGGACCATTAACTTTTAGCTTGCTGATTATCTTCCCATTTCTTTTCCTTGTTCCTATTATTTTTGTGTGCGTGCGTGTGTGCGTGCATGTGTGTGTGTGTGTGTGTGTGTGTGTGTGTGCATGTGTGCGTTGGACAGTGGTCAATACTGACCATCTTCCTTAGTCACTCACCACCTTATTTATTGAGACAGTATCTTTTAATGAATCTAGAAACCCCATGCAAGTACACTAGTTTGCCAGCTCCAGGGTTCCACCTGTCTCTACCTCCTAAATGCTAGGATTCTATGTTGTTGCTGCTGGACTTGACTATTTTTAAAAAGTATTTTTATTTTTATTTATTTATTTCAAAGAGAGAGAGAGAAAGGGCATGCCAGTGCCTCCAGCCATTGCAAACAAACTCCAGACGCATGTGTCACCTTTAAAGTAGGGTTTTAATGTTATTTATATATTATTTATAATTTTATATTATATATAGATAAATATATATCATTTATTTTAGAGAGAGGAAGATAGAGAGAGAAGGAGAAAATGGACACACCAGGATCTCCAGCCACTGCAAACGAACTCCAGATGTATGCACCGCCTTGTGCATCTGGCTTGCGTGGGTCCTGGGGAATTGAACTTGGGTCCTTTGGCTTTGCAGGCAAGTACATTGACTGCCAAGCCATCACTCCAGCTGCACCCAACTTTTATGCAGAGACTGTGAACTTGAACTGAAGCCCTCGCGTTTGCATAGCATGCACTTCACCTGCCGAATCATCTGCCAGCCCTTCATTTTCTTTCTCTCATCACAAAAATCTGCCTGTTTTCTTTTGCTTTTCCTGCTGCATCATGGGAGGCAAGAGAGATATAAACCCAGGGTACTTAGAGTGTAGAGCATGTGGAGTTTTGTGGAGGCACAATGCATATAATGCAAGGGACAGAGGAGCGTCCATGCTTGTCAGAATAGGCACCGAGAGACTGGCTGGGAGATGAGAAGGGAGGAGGGAGATTTCAGGCATGGGTTCAGTGACAACAGTCCCTGGAGATGAACCAACACCACCCATTATAAGGTACTTCTCTTTCCCCATTTACTCATCTGGGGCTCATTTCAGGTACTCGAGACCATGGGTTCCCCTCAGCACTTACGTAACATCCAATCATTGGCTGTTTGGTTTCTAGCTGTGACAGAGAATCACTTCTAATGGACTTCATTTATATATATCCTGCTATAAAGCTCTTTGAGGTTAAGGACTTCATATTCAGATCATAATTAAAAAGATAAAAATGGTGCATTGAACAAATCAAAAGAAGGAAGCTTGAAGTAGACAAAAATAATATACTAGCATGCAATGAAGGGAAAGAACAGAACACATCCCACAGTCAGAGGCTGAAATTTGCGGGTTAGAGTTACACACTATTCCAACCCCAGCGGCAGTAGACAGAGAAGTTAGTTAAATCTTTTCTTCACTGATTGGAAGCCACAGTGCCCAGTCAGATGTTCCAAGAGGCTTAAACTGTGGGGAAGAGAAGGCAGTGGGCGATGTGGTGGAAATCAGTGCAGATAACATGTATTTTAAATTCAATGAGACAGCTGGGCTTGGAAAATGAGGGCTTCTTAAATCCTAGAAGGGAGCATTGGCTGACTGATTTCCGTGTAGAGAGGCATCCCGATAGATGGAACAGTTTGCAACAATCCTCTGGGAGAGGTGAGCATTTAGAGACTCACCTTGCTTCACGCTAGGATATCCCCAGCCTACACTTTCAACCCACAAAATAGTTCCAAACTTCAAGATCACTAAAGCATCAAATATTTAAAGAACGAAAATTTACATTTTTAAATGGGAAACACTTATCAAACCCCTTTGTGGCATCTTCTCGTTTTTCTCATTACTGTAATTGTCATATAATCAGACGACATGATATGAAGTTTAGATGAGAACCCAAGCTTGAATGCAACACTGACAAACTACTGGTTTTAGAACCTAAAATAACTTACTTCATTTCTCTTCCGTTTCTTCATCCGCAGCACAAAAATAATTGTCATGGGTTTGCTGTAAAGAGTAATGACTGCGCATGCGTTTCCCAGCTCTGAAGTTTAAAAGGACTCTAATGACATCGACACATGTGAACACGGAGGCAGACGGACAATGTTCACCTCAGCTCACCAGCATTTGGTTGGGGTGCACCTTTCCATGCTGTTGTCTCTCTACTTCTCATTGCCTCAAAAGGTTCATCTCTACAATGGGTTTAAAGATAGTGTGTACTTCTTACAACGGTCTTGGCTACTGAATAATAGGACCCATGTAAACCATGTATCGCTGTGCCTGGTACATGGAGATCAAGGCTTGCTAAGTACTAGCTGTAGTCTGCGCTGCAAGATGGCCCTGGAGACAGCTCGTCCAAGTGCATTTACACAGCACGACCACTAGATGGCAGATGCATCATTTTTATTGCTTGGATGGGTACCCAGCAGCACTTGGTCTTTGACTCTTCCTGGCGTTCAAGGATTTTTTTTTTTTTTTTTTTTTTTTTTTTTTTTTTGGTGGGGGAACCTCAAAAATCGCATACTTAATGAAGTAATTTTAATGAAGTAATATCTATTAATAATTTTATGTGTTTATTCAATATCACATATATATCATATATATAGTAGTTTATGTATTTTGCCTAACTATCTAAAATGAATTTATGTACAAGATCACCCTTTGAAAGTTTACAATGATGCATAGTAGATGGTAAACACTCAACATTAGACCACGTCAGAAGATGAGTTCCTATCCTCATGCATCTTACAATCTAGGAAGAAAGATAATTGTAGTGACGTCATCATAAGGATATCGTGGTATGATGGAACGTGTATAATACAACACAGAATTATGACATGGCAGAACGATATCAAAGCCAGTCCCACGGACTGACCCCTTAACCAGCTGCGATGACAGCTCAATTAACTCGATTTCAGGGAGTCGGGGAAGTGTTCTAAAGGAAGTTCCATTGAACTTAGACCTTGAAAATCAGGAAGGTAGTAGAAGATGAAAAAGGGGCAAACAGTCAGCTTGCTCGACCTCCAAGTGTGCACGGGAAAGCATGGAACTGCGAAAAGGGCCTTTGGGATAAATGCCCAGGGCATTGCCACATGTGTAAGAGCTGGTAGAGAGTGCCAAGAGGTTGCAAGACCCCAGGGATTCTCAGTGAAATAGCTGTGATGGAGGCATGAGACCTACATGAGTGCTCATCCATTTCATAGCAACTTTAGCTTCCTCTCCTCCCAGTTTCCCATCCTCAGTTTTGGAAGCCGATGTTGGTAGACACCAAACAGGCTCTAAAACATCCTGTTTTGATCTCAGACTTAATTCTTCCAATAGCTGATTAGAAAACAGACAAAATTGACCCTGGGAGTCCGTTAGGAGACACTGGTATGAGTTAGGTGGGGTTACCATCCATGCTTGTCAATTTATAATCTGATCACATGGGACTTTAGGGAATATACTGTTTTTTTTTTTTAAATTACTTCATTTGCACGGAGAGCTCTAGAAATGTATTGAATTATAGCAAGCAAGTGATAAGAACTTGGGCTGAAATTTGGCTGGTGGATTAGAGAGGCAGATCTAATGGGTGCTACAGCCTACATGACCTGACCCAAGCCAGTTTTTCAAACCAGTGACTGGAGTTAGCAGACAGATCTGGGATAGGCTTAATGAGAAAAATGCCATGTCTGGTGACCAAATGGGTGTGAGTTTTCCCAAAGGCACAGCTAATGAACGTTTAATTTCAGCCGTGTCTTCCTTGCTAAGTTCCTACTTATATCAGTAACTGTAGTAGAAAAAGACAAACCTTAATTATGCAAAATCATAGGATAGATTTTTTTTTTTATACAGGCTCCTGGTGTGGGTCTTCATTGAGCAATGTAAATGTGTTAGAATAATGACACCTTAGCTCTCCCATGCACTGGTTGGAAAGATGAGGCTATGCGGAGGAGGCAAACAATGGAAGGATCCGTGACCTATCACTACGTGTTTCTTTCCACATGTATGGGGTGCAGTCCACGTCGAGTTAGTGAGAGGCTTTAGGTGACATGGTCACTGGGGAGCCAGCTAGGCAGAGGGACAAAGGTTCAACCATCTTCTAACTTCACCTCTGGACCATAAACCTTCCTTAAGTGACATTTCAGGAACAGAGTGGGAACTGAGAATCACACTGCAGATTTTTTATTAACATTTAAAAAACTTTTTATTGCATTTTATCTGTGTGTGTGTGTGTGTGTGTGTGTAGAGAGAGAGAGAGAGAGAATGGGTGTGCCAGGGCCTTCAGCTCCTGCAAACAAACTCCAGATGCATGCACCACCTTGTGCATATGGCTTATGTGGGTCCTGGGGAATTGAACCTGGCTCCTTGGGTGCTTTGGCTTCACAGGCATGTGCCTTAACCACTAAGCCATCTCTCCAGCCTCACCCTGCAGCTTTTTGACCAGCATCCCAGAAGTGATATGTCATGTCATTTCCACATGTGTTTCCTTGGATCCCTTGAATGGTCCACTCTCACTGCAAGACAGAAGATGAACTGTCTCAGAAGAGTTTTGATCTTGAACACACACACACACACACACACACACACACACACACACACACAGTGTATTATTCAAAGAGGCACTGGGAAATCCTTCCTGTGAGATACTGCACCTGCATGAGCAGAGAAGAGTGACAAACCCCCAGAGGGACATGAATCTGGGACGGTGAGCAAGGCTCATTCGGATAGACAGGATTTTAAATTGGGATCTTACAACGCTGTGGAGATCTCTAAATGATATGGAGCCTCTGGTTTCTAGAACAGTTCACACTGTATATATGTACTGAGACATCACGTCAAACCTAGTAAATATGTCCAGTTGTTAGTTTCAATCTGAAAATGTGTAAGGAGATGGAACTACTAACTTCTCTAACTTTTCACCATATTTATATCATCTATCTATGTATCTATGTATCTGTGTATCTGTGTATCTGTGTATCTGTATCTATCTATCTATCTATCTATCTATCTATCTATCTATTATCTCTCTATATATCTATGTACCCATATAATTTTGACTCACTGATGTGTACCTTATAAATCTGTAAGATTAAAATAAGAATGTTTCATTTTTAAGTACATGCTCCATATAAGGGCATCTCTGGGAGCCTGATATACTCATACGCCAGTTTCTACCCCTGGTTCTTCACTGAACAAGGGCTCAGCCCTTCATCACAGTATCACCTGGAGCCCATTCTCAGATCCAGCTGCTGCGTAGGAAAGGGTCTTCTCCGACGAGGAGGCCCCAGCTCTGTGCACACTGAGGCAATTCTTTCATCTCCGTAGCCTTACCTCCTCAGAGCCTCCAACACCACCTTGTGTGTTAACATTTTTTCTTGCATGTGTATGTGTATATGTTGTGTTCATGTATCATGTTCATATGTGTGTGGGTGCAACGTGGTGTTTGTGTGCAGATGTCAGTGTGTGTGTGTGTGTGTGTGTGTGTTGGCCATTAGTTGGTGTAGAATGTCTTTCTCATTACTCTCTACCTTACTTGGTTTTATTTTTCGAGGTAGGGTCTCACTCTAGTCCAGGCTGACCTGGAATTCACTATGTAGTCTCAGGGTGGCCTTGAACTCACGGCGATGCTACTATGTCTGCCTCCCGAGTGCTGGGATTAAAGGCGTGAGCCACCACTCCTGGCTCTACCATATTTTTTGAGACAGGATCTCTCTCATCAAATGCTCACTGATTCAGCTAGACATTCTAGCCAGTGAGCCCCAGGAGCCCTCTTGTGCCCACCTTCCCAGTGTTGGGATTGCGGGCATGAGCCACCACACCTGGCATTTACACACATGTTGGGGGTCAACACGGGTTTTCATGTTGGGTGGCAAGTACTTTCCCCAGAGTTCCGTCTCCCCAACCTTCACCTTGCCTCTTGAGGCACATTTCGGGCTGCATTCCCAGAGATCAGAGGTGTTGTTCTCACGTCCTTTTGCTTGGTTCTAAATGCCAAGTCATACAATGGAGTTAAGGGGTCTTTCTTCCTCAGCGACTCGTGGCTGCACCAAAGAAAATGCTACTGATGTTCACAGTGGTCTCAGCTAGAGAGACTATTGTTTCGTTTTTTCCTATGACCAGCCTCCCTCAGACTGGGAATAGCCTTAAACTATTGCTGCAGAAACATAGTTTACATAAACCAGAAAAAAAAGAAGATGGACTCTACATAGCAGGAATTAAAACATAAGTCTGGGAAGGTGTGTGTGCGTGTGTGCATGTGTGTGTGTGTGTGTGTGTGTGTGTAAGTGTATATATTCTCCACTTCAAAATGCTATCGCCTGTCACATAGTAACAGATGAAAAACAACAAAAATACTTCAGTCTATGTGGCCACAGATTAAGTGACAATTGCAACTCTGGTATCTTTTCTGTCTTTGTAAAGTGCAGTTTTTCCAAATGCCAATTGCCACCACCGAGCACCGTCTCCACCGTCAAGTTTTATTATAACATGATAATGTGTGTGGAAGCTCTAAATCTTCTGATCACTGTAAAACGTGGAGTATTTTCTCTCTCTCTCTCTCTCTCTCTCTCTCTCTCCTCTCTCTCCCTCTCTCTCTCTCTCTCGTGGTTGGGAAGACATCTAGAACCAGGGCCTTCTTAAAATCATTTGCACCGTCAGGAAGCAACAATACACAACTCCCACTGAACATGTGAACAGAACGACAACCATACAAAGGCCAGTGAGCAGGATTTTCAAAGTAGGACATACTGATAAATCGTGGCTATTCCTTTCATTTGTGGAACTGGGTTACAAAATCTTAATGCCAGCCCCCAGCGATAGACTTCCTCCAGCAAGGATCTGCCTTCTAAAGACTCCACAGCCTTCTCAGTCAGTGCCAGCAGTGATCCAGCAGACGAACTTGTCCGGGGCATTTCACATTCAAATCTCCACAATTTTTCTTGGGTTGCAGGTCGGTGTTTTGTACACTGTTACAACATCACTGATGGGCCTGTATCAAGGTCAATTTCTCTCTCTCTCTCTCTCTTTGGATTTTTGAGGTAGGGTCTCACTCTAGCTCAGGCTGACCTGGAATTCACTCTGCATTCTCAGGGTGGCCTCGAACTCATGGCGATCCTCCTATCTCTGCCTCACGAGTGCTGGGATTAAAGGTGTGTACCACCACGCCCAGCAAGGTCAATTTCAACACCACAGATAAATAGGCCAGGATTTTTTGGGAACCACTTGTTCAACAGGTTAGGAGATACTTTCTGTGGTAGTATATAGTTTTCATTATCCTGGAAATATAAACGATTCACTTATGCCTTAAATAATGGTGGTTTGAAGTGTTAGTATGAAAGGACACAGATTTTCTATAAATGTGTTTTCCTTGTGATAATATGCGAAATTGCATTCCATGTTAAATTGCTCGAGGCAAGCAAGGTTTAATATGTATCTAAATAATTAAGCTAATTGTGTAAAAATATATTTGCAGAATTCACCAAATGTGTTAATACATTTCACATCATGTTTACCCATTTTACATGACTAAAGTTTGCTTTGCGAATTAGTCTCCAAAATACAGAAGAGCGCCGGAGTCTTTGAAATTGTCACCAAGAGTCAGTGCTTTCCGAGAAGGAAAAGGGGATGATATTAAGAGTCACACCTTCAAAATAGGACATGTTGTTGTTGGTTTTTTTTTTTCCTTTTCTTGACTCTGTTTCCTTCTTTTGCGAATTTATTTTCATTATTTAATGAACTGAACCCTCTTCCCCCTCTCTCCGTTCCCCTTTTTCCTTTTAAATATTTTATTTTTATTTATGAGAGAGAAAGAAAGACAGAGAGGGGTGAATGGGCACACCAGAGCCTGTAGCCACTGCAAAAGAACTCCAACCACATGTATCACCATGTGCATCTGGCTTACTTGGGTCCTGGGGAATCAAACATGGATCCTTAGGCTACATAGGCAAGTGCTTTTATCTCTTTTCCTTTTTGTTTTTGTTTTGAGACAGGGTCTCATTCTATAGCTCGAACTGGTTTGGAACTCACTGTGTAGACTAAACTGGCCTCAGACTTGCAGCAATCCTCCTGCCTCAGCCTTGAGCGCTCTGAGACTACAAACCTGAGCCCCCTGGCCTGTTTCATCCATGAGCCTGAACTTCACATTGGTAAATGAGTACTTTGGGATGTCCTATCCTTAAATGTCATGGTAAAAAACAAAGATCATTTCTCATAGGCCAGTGCTCCCAGCTCCATTCATATTGCAGGATCAACAGTCTGCAATTTGCCAACAGATTTTTTCCTTTCCAACATGTGAGCCAGGCTGATGTCACATGACCTTTCGGATCGATCTTCCCACACGCAGGCAGTGAAGATGGCTGGGTGTGGAGTCAGGGCGCTGCTGGGAAGAGAAGAGAAATAAAAAACCCAACTCAACTGCTTCTCATCTCTTCTCAGAGTGAACACATGCTCTGCCCTGTTGCGGCAGGTCACACTGTGGTTTGGCACATGAGTGTGCCATTAATGCCCAGTGACTCAGTGTCTGAATGGCTTTGTGTCTCTGTGGCTCAGTTAGAAAGCGCCACTGTGCTGTCTGCACGATCTGTAAGATGAAGGTAATCCCTCTCTGGAAGCCTCTCTTTCTCTTTGCTTCTGTGAGAATTCCTTCACTCTCTGCGCAACTCTGCTCCTCATTAACCCTTGCCTTCATGGACTCCCCACATAGCTCCTTTACCCAACCTTAACTTCCTCTTCCCTGTTGCCTGTGGATCTTACACATAGCTCATTGACTCTTCAGTTTCTACAACCAAAGATCCAGCCAACCACAGAAATACTTGGAATCAGAGAATTGCATATGTATTGAAAATGCAGTGACTTTGGCCTGGAGAGATGGCTTAGCGGTTAAGGCGCTAGTCTGCAAAGACTAAGAATCCAGATTCGACTCTCCAGGTCCCACGTTAGCCAGATGCACATTGCGGCACATGCATCTGGAGTTTGTTTGCAGTAGCTGGAGGCCCTGGCATGCCCATCCTCTCTCTCTCTCAATCCTTCTGTCCCCCTGTCTCTAATAAATAAACAAAACAATAAAAATTTTGCTCAGCACTTGGGAGGCAGAGGTAGGAGGATCGCTGTGAGTTCGAAGCCACCCTGAGACTCCATAGTGAATTCCAGGTCAGCATGGACTAGAATGAGACCTTACCTCGAAAAACAAAAACAAACAAACAAAAAAAACAACAAACAAAAACAAATTGAAAAAAACAAAATGCAGTGACTTCTCTTTGTCTTTGGCCCTTAAACCACAAAGGCATAAAAACCATTTACTTAGGACTTACATTGTACGACAAGCGATCTAGAGACGACTAACGCATACAGGAGAAGGTGTGCAGGTCACATACTGACGTGGCACCATTTTATTTAAGGAACCTCAAAATCTGTAGAGCCTGTTATCTGCCAAGGGGCCTAGAACTGCCTGCACAGGCAAGGCGTGAGGATGGTGCTTCCATCCCAAGGCCTCAGCATTGTTTATATCCTCATTCTGTTTCTCTCTCAGTGGAGCTCCTTGTGGCCTATGTATTATTCCTTTCAATACTTCATTGCTTTAAAAAATATTTTAGCTTACTGGCATCTGCTGCTGATTTTGACTCAGACTCACATACAAGTCTAAACATTTGTAGCTAGGATCCACACACGAGAGAGACCATGGGACATTTGGCTTTCCGGGCCTGGGTTACCTCACTTAGTATAGTCCTTTCCAGGTCCACCTAGACCTGGATATCTGCGACCTCACAGTGCCCAGCATTACCTTCATAAGACCCTCATAACAGGAGGAAGAGATGATGACAGCAAAATAAAAGAGAGGCTGATGGAGAGAGGGAGGATATATGATGGAGAGCGGAGTTGTGATGGGGAAAGTGAGGTAGGGGAGGGGATTATCACTGTTTATTGTCTGTAATTATGGAAGTTATCAATAAAAAGTTTAAAAAATAGGAAAAAAAATTCTTTGCTTATTTAAGAGAGGAAGAGAAAGAGAGAGAGTAAGAGGTAGATAGAGAGATAGAATGGGCATGCCAGGGCCTTCAGCTACTGCAAATGAACTCCAGACGCATGTGCTACCTTGTGTATCTTGCTTATGTGAGTACCAGGGAATCAAACCTGGGTTCTGTGGCTTCGCAGGCAAGCACCTTAACTGCTAAGCCATCTCTCTAACCCTCAATATTTCCTTAATTTTTTTATTTATTTACTTTGTTTTATGAGACAGACAGAGAGAGAGAGAGAGAGAGAGAGAGAGAGAGAGAAGTAGAGAGAATGGGCGCACCAGGGCTTTTAGCAGGTGCAAACGAACTCCAGACACATGCAGCACCATGTGCATCAGGCTTACGTGGGTCCTGGGGAACTGAACCTGTGTCCTTTGGCTTTTCATGCAAGCACCTTAACTGCTAAGCCATCTCTCCAGCCCTTTTTATAAATATTTTACTTATTATTGTGGAAGAGTGAAAATGAGAGAGATGGAAATAGTGAGCATACCAGAGCCACTGCACACAAATTCCAGATGCACACAACACTTTGTGCAACCAGCTTTATGTAGGTACTGGGGAATAAAACCCAGGCCATCAGGCTTTGCAGACACGTGTCTTTAACCACTTAGTTATCCCTTCAGCCCCTCATTTTGATATTTCTTATTTCCTTGAGGAAACAATTGCTCAGGGAACCCACCAGAGGGCACAGTGCAAGCCATGGGCTAATGTGAGGAAGTTACCCTCTAGTGACTTTGCCAAGGTTGACTCTGAATCCTTACATACAGGGCTAAGGACTGAAAATGTTCTCTCCCAATTTTTTCTTCTTCTTTGTGAGGAGTGTGTGTGTTCATGCACATCTCTGTGTGGTTGAAAATGTGGGTGTAGATGTGTGTCCATGTGTCCCAGAAATAGCCCACCAATTTTTTTGTAGATGGGGCCTCTCATTGGTCTGGAGGTCACCAATTAGAGTATACTGGCTTTCCAGTGAACCCTAGGGATTCTCCTGTCACTCCCTCCACAGCTCTGGGATTACAAGCATCCATCACCCTGACCAGAAATTTTACATGGGTATGGGGATCAAATTAAAGTCCTCATGCTTGTGAGGCAAATATTTTACCCACTGATCCATCTCCCCTGCCCCTCCAAATGTTTTATATATTTTTTAATATTTTACATTTATTTATTTGACAGAGAAACAGAGAGAGAGAGAGAGAGAGAAGAGAGAGAGAGAGAGAATGGGTGCGCCAGGGCCTCCAGCCACTGCAAATGAACTCCAGACGTGTGCGCCCCCTTATGCATCTGGCTAATGTGGGTCCTGGTGGAATTGAACCTGGGTTCTTTGGGTTTGCAAGCAAATGCCTTAACTACAAAGCAATCCCTCCATCCCCCCCCCCCTTTTCTTGATTTTTGAAGTAGGGTCTCATGCTAGCCCAGGCTGACTTGGAATTCATTATGTACTCTCAGGGTGGCCTCAAACTCACAGTGATCCTCCTCCCTCTGCCCCTTGAGTACTGGGATTAAAGGTGTGTGCCACCAGGCCCAGCAAAATGTTTCATTTTTGCTATCTTCCCCAACTGACACCTATGTGACAGTGAACTGGGTGCGTAGATGACCCACTGGACCTACTCCTTCAAGCCCGCAGATACTGGAGGTGCATGAACGGCCTTTTCCTTCTCCTGTGGACTCACAGGCCACCTCTGCTCAGTTCTGAGCCCCTTCGGCCCTTTCCTCTCACCTACTGGGCTCTTCCACACTCTTCCAGTTCACTTCTCACTGGCTCAGTTTCCTTAGCCAGAAGTGGGAAAAAATAAACTACATTTAGGATATTTTTGCTTCAGAACCCTTAAAAGACCCCAACAGTCCACAATATTGAGCATAAGAGAAATGATAGTGGAGGGTGATATTAAACCATCATCATCGTCATCATCATCATCGCCCTCAAAATTTTCACAGGCTTTTGTTCTACAGTCAGGCATAGTTCTCTGCCTCGATTTCCAGGTCTTCTCTGGATGTGTCCTGTGTGAAGCGGCACTCATGAATAACATGTTGGTTACAGACCATCCCAACAGCAGTTATTCCAAACTGACATGCTATGATGATTTCACACCAGGGGCTGGGATGATGGCTCTGTGGGAGACTGGAGAACTGCAGGTGCTAGCGACAGAAATAAAAAGGTGAAAATGGCCATTCTGGGTTGAGTGAGAGACTCAGATCTCGAGGAAACAGGCAGATTCGAGCAAAAATGGAGAAAACCTGACCTTCTCCTTTAGCCTCTGTATGCTTGTACCTGGGGCATGTGTATGTGTGCACATGTGTGCAAACTCCACACACACACACACACACACACACACACACACATGACCCCTGCTGAAAACTAAAGAATAATATAAAAAAAAACAGACCCCACAACAGAAACAGCATGTAAAGTAGCTCATTTCTAACTTTTCTATTAATTGCATGTTGTGATAATAAGGACTCGGGTGGACCGCACAAGCACCTCACTGCTGGAACGTATGCGTTGAGCTCCCAATTGTGGCTCACGTTATAGATGTCCTACACGAGACTGATCGAGGTTGCAGTATTTTTGGACATCCTCCCCAGAACCCCACATCTAGACTGAGCAAGAGACGCTTGGGGGGTTTTCAGTATGGATTTCTCAGGGCCTGGGTTGTCTAGGGCAGTTAAGCACAGCCTACTCTGCCAGGAGAAAATGATGGGGGAAAAATAATGGGTGTGCAACTTGTAAGATATTTCCTAAGGGTCTAAGTGGAGCCCTTAAGAAAGAGCCTCTTAAATAGCACCTTCCTCTCCGGGAGCAAATGAAAGGAAGGGCCCTTTCTGTTAAAGTCATTTAAGATCCTCTGCTGAAAGAAACCATATGCCACACAATGAAATATATTCCAGGCAAGATGCACATGTTTTGCACAATAAACACATATGCAGATCTTACAAAGATTTTTAAGGAGAAAAAAAAGTGTCGATATTTTCAAATCAATATCATTTAACACACCCTGGTTCCTCTGATAGGTGGTCAAATATGAATTATTTTCCCTCCTCTACCCTAGCCAGTGCATATTTGATACAATGTTTTTTATTTGTTTCGGGTCACTATAATTTAAGTTAGTCAGTTATAAGCTTGAACAAGACTGGTATGTATCCAGTGGACCTGGAATCATTTGTAAATGTCCACTGGGGACATTCTGGTTGGGACCAGTCCTGACAGGATTCCCCCAAGTTCTGAATGTTTGCTGTTTAGGATAGCTCTCAGAATCAAACTATTTTGAACACATAGCCGCAACTCCTGATTGGAGCTGGTATTGAAGGGAAATTAGAGTGCAACTTGAATCACGTCTGTGCACAGTCTCTGTCGGCCTAAATGAGCCTTCCTCGCAGGTGATCGGAGAGGAGAGGCCTTGTGGGGTCTCAATAAAGTTGTGCTGGCTGTAAATCAACAGGAAATCAGCGCAGTCCAGAGAAATTCCGTTCAGGAAGTAAAAGGTCTCACCGAGTGTGGTACTCTCTAATTGTCCCCTGCTCCGTCCGCCGCCTCCCGTCACACCGTCCTCTGAAAAGCCATATTGCTGCAAATACACATTTAAGATTTGATTACAGACTCTCCTCAATTTACATGAACAAGATAGAGCCCACTGTGACAGATTAATGTCCCCAAAGTTTGCACAGGAAGGTTAAACAAAGTGTTACTTTTGTGACACCGAATGGCTTTATGATGCTTTTTCGAAATCGGATATCACTTGGTGAGGGCACAGATGTGCCAGGTATGAGCTGTGGGTTGGCAAGGAGCCATCAGCCCTTGGGCCATCCATCATACTCCCTACCTTCTGCACAGCCCACTCCAGTGCCGTGTGCAAGGCAGTATTCACCAGGCTATTTCTCTTCCATTCAAAGTGAAACCGTTCCAACCCTGTCCGTCTGAGCAGTGGAAAAGTACTGGGAAGAAGTCTCCTGTCTAACTTAGATATCACACACACACACACACACACACACACACACACACACACACACTGCAAGGCCACAGTCAAACTGCTACCCACCCGCCTACAATTTTTTTTTTCTCCTCTTTTTCCACCCTTTCTCTTTGGACAGCCATTTTCTTGAGCTTCCTGGCTCTTCCTCCAACTCAGATAGGCCTGGAATGATCTCTAATGAGCTCTGGTTACAATGTACCTTCTGCTTACCTTCCAGTTCCTTTAGCAGTTGTCTGGACCGCACACATCTATACGGGTCAGACTCGTCAGTGTTGAAAAGTTCGTGTTAAAGGGCTGTGCTGGCTGAATCCCCTCTGACCACAGAAGCTTACTTCTACAGGGCCAGGGTGCAGGAACGCATCTCACCCCCCCCGCCCCTGCCCCGCCAGGCAATTCTCCACCCAAATCTAAGCCTACAGGACCCGTTGTTCAACTGGTTTGCCACCATGCCTTCTCCTTACTGTCCCTCTGCTAGATGAGTGGATAGCTGAAGGCATGGAGCTCAAAGGCATGGAGTCTTTTTAACATTTAAATTTTTATTTTAGAGAGAGAGAGAGAGAGAGAGAGAGAGAGAGAGAGAGAATTGAATTGACACGCCAGGGCTTCAGCCACTGTAATCAAACTTCAGACCCTTGCGCCACCTAGTGGGCATGTGCAACCTTGCGCTTGCCTCACCTTTGTGCGTCTGGCTAATGTGGGATCTGGAGAGTCGAACATGGGTCCTTAGGCTTCACAGGCAAGTGCCTTAATGGCTAAGCCAACTCTCCAGCCCCCATGGAGGCTTTTTAATCCTTACTAATAGATGAATCTGGAAGTTTTGAATTCCACTTAGATTTTAAGTACATAACTGGATAAAGGGGGCACATTTAGAGAATGGAGGACCCAGGAAAAGATCTTCTTCTGATTGAATTGGGTTGAAGTTCCAGGAAGGAAGCACAAATGATGGGTATGGGAAAGACAAAACTTATTTTTTCCTGAAATTGTCAGCATTCACCTAGACACAATGTCCCGTAGTGTCCTGGGCACCAGACTGTTGAGGATATTTTTTCTGTACGTGTCCTGTCTCGGTTGGGTCATCAGAAGATAACTCTGTGTGTCAGGGAGAGTTCGTAGTAGGAATGGCCATCGAGGCTTTAAGTGCACACCAAATGAGGAGATGTGAGTTGTAAAGTGTGTGTGTGTGTGGGGGGGGGCTATCTATGGCGACTGCAGATGGCAAAGGAAATGAGGTGACATGTCACTTTATGGGTTCCATAAGCAACTGGGTGAGGGGAATTCCATACACTGAAACTTAACTCTCAATAAATAATAAGCTCGAAATAGCCTGCATGGTGGTTACAAGTACTATATGCATGAGAGCTGGAGTAGGACTTTGGGATTATTCATTTCATTACAACTTCGTGGGGCATGTTGAATTGAGTATCTTTAATGCTTGGTGTTGAGTTACCAATCACTAATGCATGGTGCTGCATATCGCTCATGCTAACGTTTGAACATGAGAGAGCCTCTTTTAGAATCCCATGGGTGCTTTGAGAATATGACAAAGACCTTTTTAAGGACTTTTCCTATGCTGATGATATAATTGAAATTAAGCATTAAGATATTTAACTGAAATATCTCTATCACATCTTGCAAGGCTCAGGATCCATTGCAGAAGAGGTGGTAGAAAGAATGTAAGAGCCAAAGGAAGCATAGGTCTGCTTAAATGCAATCACCTAGACACACAATGGCCTGGATATCCATGACCTCACAGTGCCTGACACTACCTACACATGACCATCATAATAGGAGGAAGAGATGATGACACAAAATAAAAGCGAGGCTGACTGAGAGGGGGAAGGTGATGTGATGGAGAGTGGAGTTTCAAAGGGGAGAATGGGGAGAGGGAGGGAGTTACCATGGGTTGTTGTCTACAATTATGGAAGTAGTCAATAAAAAATAAATTAAAAATTAAAAACAACAACAACAACAAAAAGATATTTAACAGAGTGCCTGATATCACCAGCCAGGAAACAGTCCTCAGGTTCATCCGTGTCTCTGCACAGTGAAATAGCTCAGGTGCAGCAGACTGCGTCTCATGCATTGTTTCCATGGGCCATGGGTCTTCCTCTTGTGGAATACATACATTTGCTTCTGGCATAGCACAGAGAGGAGAACTCCAGGTAGAGCACTATGGAGGAGAGGTGTTAAAATAGCATCCCCCCCAATCCCGGCTGGCTCCCTCATAAAGAAGATTTACTTTCACAACCACTGAGCTGGCTTTTCAGTGCACTCTGGGCCCCCGAGGAGTTCATCTATGAAATCAGGGAAAGGGTCAGAACTCAGATGAAGTTACCAGGGAGAATTTAGCCCTCTGCTGAAACTCGGGATGTTTAATTCAATCTAGCCCTCATCACTGGTGCTCCGAAACTCAGTGGGATCATAGCAGATGTGGAACCAAGTTGAATCTGTATTTCCATTTGCTCTCTTAGTGATTGAGTCACTCATAAAAGTGCTTTTTAAATGCCAAGAAATTCAGACCACACTAGTAAGCCCCCTTGTTTTTAGTCCATACTCATACAGAGTGCTAATGTGAAAGATGACTGTTAGTTAATATGTTTTTTTGTGATTAGAGTGTTTTTTTTTAAGCCATGCAGGTGACTAGTTGCCTGCTATGTTTGTAATATGATTCCATTGTAGTATAAAGGTACCATGTCTGTATAGGTACATTTGTATGAAAGAGAGTAAGAGAGAGAGAGAGCAAGAGAGAGAGAGAGAGAGGGAGAGAGAGAGAGAGAGATGGACTTTTACAAAGTCAGCTGTGAACAGTGGTTACCTTTAGAGTGTGAAATTGCAGAGGGCCAGCACCTTAAATTATAAATTAATTTCTGTATTTGAAGCATTGTGTGTTCTGGACAAGAAAACTGAGTTCTGTGTGAAGTACAATATATCATGAAATCAAAGCACATGGGGTAGGGGGCTGGGTCTAAAACCCCCTGCCCAAATACTTGGGTTGGCAATTTATGCACCAAGCTTCTCTTTCATTTTAGCACAAATGGCAATGATGCGAACAACATGACAGTGTTGGGAAAATTAATTGAAGTGATATGTGTAAAGCACTTTAAATTGAACAAAAAAACACATAAAAATATATAAAGTCCGCAAATGTGTTTCCAAGTGGACAGACTTGCTATGTGCAAAGATTTTTTTTTTCAAGAATTTCCTTTTCACAGGGTGTCAGAAGTGTTTCAGTGAGCAGAAATAAATATGCTAATTGGAAATAGATGATCATAATCTGTGTCATTTTTGTGAGCAGTTGGTTGTGACCTGGACTATGTGTAGCTAAAAGAGAAAGGCGTGATTGAAACAATTAGTTAGTGGCCCATTGAAAGAGTCTCAAAATGACATCCTGTCGACGAACATCCACTTCTTTCTGAACATCTAGATTCACTCTCTGTTTTCATTAGTCACTTCTGGAATATTTCCTGTTTTCCTCTTTTTAACTTCTGTTTCTTCACACTTTTATTATCAATCAGGGTCTTTATTCTAAAATTAATCTATAATTTTTTTTTTTCAGAAACCAAGGCACAGGAAGTTCTTCCACAATGAGCGAATCTCTATGTCTGTCCTCCCTTCTTTCTTCTCTGTCTGCTTTATGCACCTCTGTTGTGCTGTGTGTATAATCTCCTAGAACAATCTAAGAGGCTGGAGTTGATGCGATTAATAAGATAACAGGAGGGTGGCTAACAAGGGTAGATGACCCTCCTGGAAAGAGCCTGGCAGAAGGGAAGACAGCCAAGGACCTCATTCTGCTGGCTCGCCATCTGTAAGAGTGCCCGAGACTCCTGATTCTTCCAGAATGTTCATCCGCAGAACTATCCTGGGTGTTCTATGACCATACTCTTTTCTCATCCCACGGGATCTAGGGGTACAAAACTTGGGGCTACTGTCTGTTCCTTGTTCCCTCTCCCATAACGCTGTGCAGGGTCCTTTTAAAATTTCCCTTTAAGTTCTTCTAACCCAAGCGTATCATCTGCTTTCTCGACAGATACTGCCTGATCCATGTTTCTTGGGTATAGGCCACAATGCCCTCTCTGGATGCGACTAGGAGAAAAATAGACAGGAAACAACCTCATGATAAGTGGATCTAGAGGCCTTGGCGGGCGGGGGGGGGGGGGGGCATTGACAAAGGAATTCTCCCTAGAGGATGAGATTGAGGTCTAATCAAGGAAACATCCCTACCTTTAGGGCTGGGATCTTCAAATATGTATCCAGGATAACATTTTCCCCCCCACTTTTGAAATGGGAGATTTTATTATCTCCTTATTTTGTTTTCCCATTCTAAACTGATTTTTTTTTTTTTAAATAGCAAGTGTGGGTAGTATATGTGGTGGGGTGTGTACATTGTGTGCATGTGTGTGCAGACGCCCTGTGCACATGCATGTGGAAACCCGAGGAAGGTGTCAGGATCCTTCCTCGTCACTCTACTGGGTCTGTTTCCTTGCGACAGAGTCTCTCATTCAGAGAGCTGGTTTTTTTTTTAATTTTTAAATTATTATTGTTATCATTATTATTTTTGGTCAGACTGTCTGATCAGCGAGTTCCAGCAATCCTCCTGTCTCTGCCCCAGACAAAACTGAACTTCGCGAGGTGTGTGAAGCCACACCCAGCTATTTACAATACATTATTTACACTCGTTCTGAGGCCTGCACTCTGGGTGAATCAGACCCTCACACTTGTGTGGCATGCACTCTTAAATCTAGATTACTTGTCCCTATGTTCACACGTGAAATGTTCCCCCAGAGGTTCATCTGAACACTTGGGTGTCAGCTTAGTGGCATTTAGTTGGGGTGGCTATGGATCCTTTGGGACATGAGACGTGGATAGCAGAGATGGCCCACTGGGTGAAGCTCTCTGAGGACTGCAGCCTGGACCTGCTTCTGGTTCCATTCTCTCCTTCTGGATACTCCAGGATGTGAACAAGCAGTACCCCGGGCTTCCGCCACTTTTGTAAAGTTATTGGTTTATTAGAACAAAGTAGCCTTTAAACAGAGGCTTGACAGGACTAGCAGTCACCAGGAAGTCTCACACTGGAAGTAAGGGCTGTTTCCCATTGCAGGGGAGCAAGTGCGTTTAGTGCAAGAGCGAAAGGAAGAAGGAAGGCCAGACCCCAGCAGGGATAATTGTTCTATTACTCCCAAATAACTTTTCTTCCATTTCCTAGCACACAGTGGGATTGTGGTCACTTTACTTTCCACCAGGTAGGTGGGATTGTCCTGACCACCACTGTCACACCCAAGATGTATTTTTTAAAAGTATTTTATTTATTTATTTATGTGAGACAGAGAAAGAAAGAGAATGAAGAGAGAGTGGGGGGGGGAGAAAGAAAGAAGGAAGGAAGGAAGGAAGGAGAGAGAGAGAAAGAAAGAAAAACAGAAAGAAAGGAAGGAGGAAAGAAGGAAGGAAGGAAGGAAAGAGAGAGAGAAAGAAAGGAAGGAGAGAGATAAAGATAGAAAGAAAGAGAGAGAGAGAGAAAGAGAAAGAAAGAGAGAGAGAGAGAAAGAAAGAAGGAAGGAGAGAGAGAAAGAGAGAAAGAAAGAAAGAAAGAAAGAGAATGGTCAGGCCAGGGCCTCTAGCCACTGCAAATGAACTCCAGACACATGCTCCACCTTGTGCATCTGGCTTTAGGTGGGTACTGGGGACTCGAATCTGGGTCTTTAGGCTTCTCAGGCAAGCGCCTTAACTGCTAAGCCATCTCCCCAGCCCAAGTTTTATTTTCTTTTAATTCATCTACCAACTGAATGTCGACAACTTCAAGGATCTGAAAGACAAAAGAAACCAAATACCCGGAAGAGCCTGGCAAATTAGAACCCTCCGACCCGCTGACAGTAGCTGAGGTATGAATAAGAAATGTTGGCTACGAGACAGTGAAATCGGACTGGGAACATGGCTCAGTGGGTCAGATACTTGCCGTGTGAGCCTGTGGATCTAAGTTCTGATCCCCAGCACCCTAGTAAATGCTGGATGTGGTAGTGCAAACCTCTAATCACTGTGCTGGCGAAGTGGGGGCAAGAGTATCCCTGAGTGGAAAAGTAAGGTGGAAAGCGATCAAGAAAGGTGCCTAGTGTTGACCTCTGGCCTCCCCACATGCTCGTACATGTGTACACACATGCACACACACTCACACACTTAGGAACATGTATAAACACCACTCACACACAACAAAGTGAAAAAAAAAAAAGACGGTGAACTTGGGAATGTGGTCTCTCAAACAAGCTGGCATTTCATGACTTTTTTTTTTTTTTTTCGAGGTAGGGTCTCACTCTAGCTCAGGCTCACCTGGAATTCACTCTGTAGTCTCAGGGTGGCCTTGAACTCATGGCGATCCTCCTACCTCTGCATCTTGAATGCTGGGATTAAAGGTGTGCACCACCACACCCAGTTTATGACTTCTTAATCCAATTAGTTAAAGCACGGTCAGTTTCAAGTTTCTGACATCCTACCTCAACTGGCTTAAGCCGCAAAAGAGTTTATGAACTGACATGAGGAAAAAGAAATTGATGCTTGTGGCAAAATACTTGAGATAATCGACTTAAAAGGGAAAGAAAGGTTTATTCTGCCTTAAGGTTTCAGAGATGTTGGTCCATGGTCTCTGGCCCTATTGCTTTAGGTCTCTTGTCACCCCACATTTCCTGGCAGAAATGTGGCTGAGGAGGCCCCCATGGCAGCCAGTATACAGATGGAGGAAGAGGAAGGGGCAGGTCCCAAGAGTTCCTTCAAAGACACACTCCCAATGACATCACTTCCCCCACTAGAGTCTACCTCTTAAAGTATTACTGCCTTCCGTTTGTGCCAAAGACTTTGGGGGATGTTCTAGGACCAAAGTTCGCCTTAAAGTCCAGGAGCAGGGGATGTTTTAGGCAGTGGATCTGGCTGTCTCCAAGATCCACGAAAGCCCTGCCTCCCTGACCACAGACCATATGTGGTACAGCTACTGTCTCGTTTGCGGGGACAAACAGGAGAACAGAAGCAGCTCATGGGAAGAAAGGGTTGAATTCAGTCTTACAGGATCCAGGGGTAACACACACAACGGCAGTAGCAGCGGGCTCACTTTCATAGACCCATAACAGAGGGACACCACCAAGCAGCCAGCAAGCAGGGACAGCCAGAGTTCAGACTGTTCTTGGTACACCTTTCGGGCTAGATCCCAAGATCCACATCGAGGGGCACCTCTTTCAGCAGGCTTCTGGAGACTTCTGTAGGAAGCTCAACAGGAATCAAGAATTCCCGAGGCTGTGTGGGACGTGCATTGACACTTACACCACTCTACATATCCCTGGATAAGATCTGCTCTCACATCTGTACTATTGGCTTTCAGAGGAAGGCTTTTTTCCTCTCTATCATATGATAAACACAGTAGGTCCCCAATTCAGCCTCATGGATTCATGTTCACTCTGTGTGCACATTAGTGGGGGGAATCCCCTAACTTATTTCATGTGATCAGGACACACAGAAGTAAAGGAAAAAAGCCTCCCTAGAGGAGGGATATGGAGGAAAAGATGACTAAGGGGAAGCCTAGGTGTGTCTTTGCTAAGAAGTCATGGGAGAAATAAACATCCATTCATATGTTTTACCTCTTTCTGCCATTGTCCTTCTCTGTCTACCATTGTTATCAAGCAAAGCCACAAACTTTCTTTTGATCTCTTCTCAGTTTATTACACAGCCCATTTTTGTATCCCTAATAATAGTTAACCAGAGATGAGAAAAATTATATGTCATACACGAGTTAGTCTTTGAAATATTATCAATTTATTGAGGACTTGAAATGTACCCATCAGAACCTCCATAGAATTTCTATCTGTCCTGTCAATGAATCCTCTTTGTCTCAAATACACACAATAACATACTTTTAAAAAATATTTATTTATTTATTTGAGAGACAGAGAAAGAAGCAGAGAGAAAGAGAAAATGGGCATGCCAGGGTCTCCAGCCACTGGAAACAAACTCTGGAAGTATGCGCCTCCTTGTGCATCTGACTTATGTAGGTCCTGGGGAATTGAACGGGGGTCCTTAGTTTTTTCAGGCAAGCGCCTTAACCATTAAACCATTTCCCTAGCCCTTAATGTACCTTTTAAAAGCAATACCTTTTTCTCATGCTTAATTTGTTTACCTTAATTGCTAGTCTTATTATTGTATTGTCTGGTACTATTTTAATAGCAAATTTAAGCTAAATTAAACTTAAGTTAAATTCAACACACTTTTGTGAACTGGTCTCAGAACCTTGTAAATCTTTATAATACTGTTACTATGGGGAACATGTGTTCTGAGTTTTAAATCATCAATTTAGGATTTGTTTATTTATTAGAGAGAGAGAGAGAATAAGAATGGGTGCGCCAGAGCATCTAGTCACTGCAAACGAACTCCAAACGTATGTGTCACCACGTTCATCTGGCTTATGTGGGACCTGAAGAATGGAACCAGGGTCCGTAGGCTTCACAGGCATGTCCCTTAACCACTAAGCCATCTCTCCAGCCCTAACTCATCAATTTATAAGTATTCTTTTCTGAGCATGCATGTATTATAGTGGTGGGTAAGTGGTATATATGCATGTGTGTGTGTGTGTAGAGGCACATTTCCCATGCACCTGCCTGCAAAGACCAGAGAATGTCAAATGTCCTCCTCTATTTCCTTGAGCCACAGTTCCTCACTGAACTCAGAGCTGCTGGTTTTGGTCAGACTGGCTGACCAACGAGCTTCTCCTGTCTCCGACTCCCACAGGACTGGGGTTACAGCTGCATGTGGCCACATCCAACTGTTCCTCAGTTGCTGGGGAAGCAAACTCAGGGCGAGTCAGACCTCACGCTGACGTGGTAAAAGCGATCTTACCTACCGAGCCATCCCCACAGCCCTAGAAGCCATCTTTGAAAACATAATTCATTTGCAAGTAGGCATGCTAACCTTTTGCTGTGTAATAAGTCACCTGATAATTTTGTACGGTAATCTTCACTTTGCCTTGTTTTGTTTTCTGTTTGGCATTGTCCCGTCAGCTGTCTGCTCAGTTCTGTGATTCTGTCATGGGGATGTCTCTTGTCATTTGTGGGCTCATGCAAGCTGTTTGTCATTGACCACAGCTAAGCCAGGGATAGTGATGGAGCGAGTACCCCTTTGTACGGCCTCTTTATGTGGCTTGGGCTGTCGGAGTGGGGCACCTGGATCTTTTGCATGCATATGTACGTAGTGCGGATGCACATCTGCATGTGTGGGGGCACATGTGTATGTGCATGCAAGTGCATGTGGAGGCTAAAGGTCAATATTGGTTGAGTGTCTCCCTTGATCATTCTCCATCTTATTTATTGAGATAAAATGACTCTCTAGAAGCCAGAGCTCAAGGATTTGGTTAAGCTTACTAGCCAGCTTGCCCCCAGGACCCCTAACTTTCACCTCCCAAGCACTGGAGTTGCAGGCAGGCCACCACACCTCCAGGACACTTACATGTGCTGGGGATGTGCTCAAGCCCTCAGACTGGCACAGCAAGAACCTTACCCACTGAGTTTCTTCCATCCCCAACAGCTGGGCTTTGAGAGGGAGAATACAGACAGTGTGGGCACTAAGAGGCCCGAATGAACAACACAGGGCGTCCTGAGACAGCCTCAGATGTTCTGAGATGTCATTTTCATTGTCTTCTCTTGGCCAAAATAGTAATCAAGGATAATCCGCGCTCCAGGAGGGAGAGGAGACTTCCCACGGGAGGGTACCGGAGTGTCCGCATAGAGTGTACAGAGTTCCACAGGCGTCTTTATAGGCCCTCGTATTTGTATGAGCAGCGTGTCAGGTTAATTATCTGTCAGCATCGTGGTCTGTGGTCACACCCTAACTTGGATTCTCTGCTGAATTTGAGTGAATGTCTGGAACTTTCTGTGCTTTGACATCTCCATCCATAAAATGGTGATACCAGTTGAACACCAGCCTGTATCAAAATAATTCGGGATGAGAAAGGTTTCTGACATTTTTTCAGACATGGAAGCATTTGCATATGCAAAGTGAAATAGCTTGTGCATGAGACCCGAGTGTAAACGTAAAATTCATGTGTTTTATATACACTTTATTCAAATAGACATAAGGTAACCCTGTACAGTACCAGTGTATCTGCACTTTACTTCAAACATCATATGAGGTCAACATGGAATTTCGATTCATATACCACTCAGAATGTTCTGTGTTTTAGGGAGAATTTTGCAATTTCAGATTAGGGCTGCTTAACCTGACCTAGAGGACGTAGCTTATTATAGGATGGTTTGAGAAAAAGAAGTCATGCCTTTAAAAGTACTGATTCAGTTCCTTGCAAATATTACCTATCATTATCTGGGATTAAAGATAGAGTTATAAGCATTTCTGACTCTGGGATCTTTTCCATGTGATTTACATAAGCACACCAAATCATTGTTATTTTTTTTGAATTTAGGATTATCAACAGAGTATGCGAATTTTTCGAGTGCTTTTATTTCATTTTAAAAAACTGGGCTTCTTAAAACTGGTACTGCTCTCTACTTTCTTCCTTTTGATTGGTTACTGGTCATATAGTTTTCCTGATTTCTGCCAAATCATCTGTCTGGTGGGTCTTGTCTACTGCTAAATTTAGTGATTGATATTTAAAGAGCTGATCTTTCTAGAGTCAAAATAATTAACCTGTTCTATTAAAAATCGTGGGGCTGGGGAGATGGCCCAGCAGATAAAAGCATTTCCTGTGCGAGCCTGAGGAGACCAAGTACTGTCCTTTCTATCATAGCCATTCTTCATCTTTATCTTTTTCTTTTTAAAAAATTTTTGATCCCCTTGCCCATACGTACAAAGCTAGGGGTGGCCATGCATGTCTGTGATGTTATCACTGATGGGGAGTGGAGATAAGAAAATTGCTGGGGCTCCCTAGTCATCCAGACTGACCGCTGCCCCTCCCCTCCCAGCTTCAGGTTCAGTGTGAGGCTGAGTCTCAAGGAAACAAGATGAAAGGGTGATAAAAGAGAACACGATGTTCTGTTCTGGCCTCTGCATGTGTGCATACAGACTGCATACATCTGCACACACACGTGCATATGCCACACACACACACACACACACACACACACACACACACCATATGTGTGTGTGTATATATATATATATATATATAATATACAGAACAACATTGTGTGTGAGAGAATAACTGCTCTTGAAGAGAAAACAATCTTATTTTCAATGGAAGCAGAGAAATAAGGCTTATGACACAATCAACATTTTAAATATTTTTCTTTTACATAAAGGTAGTATATAGGTAGGTTTTTGTTCATTAAGTAAATAAATAGGGTTACCTACTTTGTAAGAAGAACCCTATTGTGACCTTTTCATCAATTCTTAAATGAGACATCCCGTAAAAATCATCAGGCTATTAGAAATAGGCTAGATTTCATTTTGGCCCAAAGAACTCTGAATAGCACTTTCACAAACCAAAAACAAAACAAAAAAAATTGGCAGAACAGATTGTAGAAATTATAACTAAGTTAGAGGACATTTTCTATTTCTAGAATAAAATGTTACTTGTATCCAAGGAGCATTGTTGTTTTGGGTCTGGGCTGTCTTTCCAAAGAAGCTGGGATTTTTTTATTTTATTTTTTTTCCATCTTGGCCTATGAGGAGAACTGTTAGGTGCTGGGACAACCAAAGCAACAGTCTGGATGGAGCACAGAAGGAATGTGTGCCTTCTGGGACTTGGACAGCCAGACACTCGGGTCACACTGACCTTGGGGGAGGAGTCGCAGTGAGTCTCCCATAAAAAACAAAAATCCATTTTCTTGGGCTCTCTAGTGACATTGTCAGAAAAAGTCACATCCAGAGAGCCTGTAGATGGTTCCTTTATTTTACAGTGGGGAAACTGAGACCAAACATGCGAAGTTATTTATTAGTGCCTCACTATGATGCTCTAGCTATCCCCACTTCAGAATGCTCCTCTGGAAGGAAGAGAGGAAGCCCTGCCCAGGACGCACCTCCTTCTGCAATACAGAGTGTTTAGTTGTGGTGACAAATCAATTGCCACCCAGAGTAACAACAAGAGATAGCTGAGAAAATAGACCTCGCTCAATGGGAATATGGGTGTCTGCTCTGAGGACTGGTTTGAATTTGGGATAGCTCTTACACTGGTATCAAGTGGCATTTGTAGCTCCTGTTCTTGCTAAGATTGAGCTTTTTCTTTAAAAAATTATTTATTTATTTATTTATTTAAGGGGGGGGGAGAGAGAATGGGCACACCAGGGCCTCTAGCCACTGAAAATGCACTCCAGACACACATACCACCATATGCATCTGGTTTAGATGGGTTCTGCAGAGTAGAACCTAGGTCCTTAGGCTTTGCATGCAACTGCCTTAACTGCTAAGCCCTCTCTCCAGCCCCAACATAGGGCTTTTCTTAATCTCAGTGCATAGTTTGTTTTATACTGCTGTAACAGTTCATACAGTGCTGGGTTCATTATAAAGACGAGAGGATTTTGACCTCACAGTTTTGGAGGCAGAAAGCCCATCATTAATGTGGCTATATCTGTTCTGCTCATCACGCCATGGTGATGGCCACCGTGCTGAGGACAAGCCCTGTGTTAGTCACCTTCTTGTTGTTCTGACCACGTACCTGACAAGAGGGCAGTCCAGAGGATTTGGGCTCACAGTTGGAGGGTACAGCCCTTCCTGGAGTGGGAGGCATGGCGGCAGGCGTAGCTCTTCACTCTCCAGCTACCTCAGTGCCACACACCATTTAGCAATCCCTCCAGCCCCTGAACAATACTTTTTTTTCTGAAAAATGGTGTGTGAATAGACAACAAGTGTATATAGCGCAAAGTATTATTGAAGAGCAGAGACATACAGATGAAAGCAAGATAGCTGCACTTGTACAAGGGCTAAATTTTATGCATTAAAACTGATAAAAAAAAAATAGGCTGGACAAATGGCTTAGAGGTTAAGGCACTTGCCTATGAAGGCTAAGGACCCAGGTTCAATTCTTTAGTACCTATGTAAGCCAGACGCACAAGCTGTCGCAGGCACCTGGAGTTCCTTTTCAGTGGCTAGAGGCCATGGCATGCTTATTCTCTTTCTCAGCTTCATTTTCTCTCTGTCAAGTAAAAAAAAAAAAAAAAAAATATATATATATATATATATATATATATATATAATATTTTTTAAAAAACTGACCAAAAATAAAAGGTTACTGTGACTGTGAAATAACAAGGAACTTACTGGTGGGAATCAAGCCTCATTGAATTAGACCAAAATAATACAACTGCCTTACAAAACTGACATACCTATCTTAACACAAGAAACATTCCTCCCTATATCTCAGCAATTTCACTCCTGGCTATGCACCCCAGAAATATAAGAGCTTATACCTACCAAGATATAAGTAGAAGTATATTTATAGCAATATTATTAATGTTAGAAAAAGTCTGGAAATGAACCAAATATAACATGATCTAATATAAACTACAGTATATTAAATATAATAAGTAAATTCTATTATATATGGATACTATAAAATGTAAAACATTGGAAATTAATGTGTATGAGCAACAGCAAAATCAATCACATGAGCCTCTCTTTGAGGGAAAAAAATGAAGACCTTAAGTAGCCTAGCATGCATCACTTTGTATAAAGCAAAATCAGATGAAATGATCTTAGAATGCTAGAAATCACAACAGAGGGATTGGATAAAAAGAGGGTGGGGGCTGGAGAGATGCCTCAGCGGTTGTGTGTTTGCCTGTGAAGCCTAAGGATCCTAGTTCAAGGCTCAATTCCCCAGGATGCACGTAAGCCAGATGCACAAAGTGGCACATACATCTGGAGTTCATTTGCAGTGGCTGGAAGCCCTGGTGCACCCATTCTCTCTCTCTCTCTCTGTCTGCCTCTTTCTCTCTGTCTGTCATTCTCAAATAAATAAATAAATAATTTTAAAAATGAGAGGCTATTTGTAAAAAAAAAAGAAAAAAGAAGAGGTTGATTAAAAATACCTACGGTTCTGCATCTCAATTTGAGTGCTGTGTGTGAGTGAGTGAGTGTGTGTGTGTGTAAATCAAGTGTACAATGAAGATTTATGTACCTTCTACAATCCATATGCCAATAAAAATCCAAGTGAAACATATGCTTTTAGAAGTTCAGTGCAATGAAGATGTCACCCTGGCGCTGCTCCTGGGCTCTGCCCGGGAGGCTCTCAGTGAGAGGCAGAGTCCCCTTACAGCAGCATGCGCACACCTGAGGGGGGGCTGCCTCAGCTCTGGAGGTCTGGGGCGTGTTTGCCGGACTCTCATCCACTTCGTCATACATCACGACAAGCTAGTGCTAGGGCTTAGCTCGGGAACTCATACCGTTTCACAATTGTAATTGCAAATCAAAATTTAGATTCAATGCCGCTCTCACCAATCTCCTCAAAGTGCTGTGTTATGTCTTATTTTAAACTAATTATAATTAAATCAGTTGTCATCAAAAGGGCTCTGGGAATATTTGCAACAACTCTTGGAAGAATTAATGTTTCCTATAGAGTGTTGAGAATTGAGAGGTTTAAACCAGTCTTTTTTTTTTTTTTTACCTTTAAACATGTTACAGATTCAAAGTGTATATATTTCAAGAAAAAAATAATCTAGATTTTGGCTCACAATCTATAAAAATTGCATCTCTCTCCACCAATGGATAGTGTGTCAAGATATTAATAGCCTGATCCCTGTATACTTTGTGTGCTGATATTTTTAGAGTCTGTGTACTGGAGTGCAATAAAATTGTTTTGCCTTTTTCTTAAGAAAGTGATTATGGAGACTAGATTCTGCAAAACATCTTGCAAAATAAAATAATAGTTTGGAATTGTTATGAACTACAATATTACCGCTTTCACATTGTTAATGTGAGCTGTATTTTTAGTGGCTTGTTTCATGAAAACAGCGCATTCTGTGCAGCCCATTATTACATTAGTTTATATTTACTGTGCTTTCCTTAAAATTGCCTTGTAGGGGGTACGGAATGCATATTTTCTTTCAACAGGGAATATAGCACACTGGAAAGTCAAATCAAGAGAGAACCACTTCGGGAAATGATTACAGCCAAAGGTATGAAATTACACCCACGTCACTAATTGCTGCTAATTCGAGTTTATTTTTAGCTTCTAAGACAACACCCTGAAAACTCACTTCTCCTAGATGACCTATATGAAGCGGAAGTTTTACGATCCCAGCGAAATTAATATAGTAATAGTGTCAAGACAGGGGAATCCTCCTCTGGTGTAAGGGCTTTTATTGGGTCCCTTGTTTGTGGCCCATCTCTTCCATTGCAGTTCACAGTAAAGAAGTTACATGCACATCTACTCAATGGAGACATGGTATTAATAGACCAATCCTCCTGACCTGCCAAGGAGAGTAGGGGACGTGGGTAGTAACTCACATATCAGGAAAGACGCACTTCAAACAGCCACCCCGCCTCCCCTGAGCCAGGGGCGCATACTCGTAGTCTTACCATGGAATGACTGTTGAATGAGGCATTTAGGATTCTGAAGCTCACATTTATTATTTCTAAACCATCACACAAGAAGTCTAGAATCTTTGGGCTGGAGAGATGGCTTTGTGCTTAAGATACTGGCCTGCTAAGCCTAAGGACCCAGGTTCAATTCCCTAGTACCCAAGTAAACCAGTTGCACAAGGTGGCACATGAGTCTGGAGTTTGCAGGTAGCTAGAGGCCCTGGCATGCCGGTTCTCTCTCTCTCTCTCTCATCTGCCTCTTTTGATCTCTCTTTCTCTTAAATAAATAAATAAATAAATAAATAAAAATTATTTTACAAAAATGAAGTCTAGAATCTTTGCCAAAGAAAATAATTTTTTTTAGGACTCTTGATCATGGATTTAACTGAGATATATTTTCTTAGCTCTATTTTCCTGTTTTTTGCTTTTTTGTGCCTATTTTCTTTTAAGCCACATATCTTCCCATCCTTCTCCTAGGCTTCAGATAGTCTTTTGTCTGTCTATCAAATATCTTTAAGCTAAGTATGTAATTTCATAAAACTGACTTGTTCTGTCTCAGAGCACCCTGCAAACATACTAGCATATCCAACATGGTACATCCTTCATATATGTCTTTATTTTTCACTTTATTATTTCTCCTGAGTTCATTATGGGTCCATCCTAAAAAAAAAAAAAAAAATTCTTTTTCACCAAATACCTGCCCTGCCCCAAGAACATATTTCTCCATTATTATTTTGTGTTCATTGTTTTCCTTCAAAGTTCATTTAAAATGTAAACAATTTCTGGGCTGGAGGGATGGCTTAGTGGTTCAGGCGTTTGCCTGCAAAGCCAAAGGATCCCAGTTCGAGTCCCCAGGACCCACATAAGCCAGATGCACAAGGGGGCGCATGTGTCTGGAGTTCGTTTGCATTGACTGGAGGCCCTGGTGCACCCATTCTCTCTCTCTCTCTCTCTCTCTCTCTCTCTGTCTCTTCTCTCACTGCCGCAAATAAATAAATAAGAATAATTAAAAAATTTTAAAAGATGAAATAAAATGTGAAAATGTAAACAATTTCTTAAAGTTTTCCCCCTTCCTTTCTTAACCTTGAAACCATCATGTGTTTCCTTGCGGGTTCTGATGTTACACAAGGAACCCTGCATGCAGGGCTGGTGAGTTAGCTTGTAAACGGTGTGCACATGAGTGCAAATCTGTGTACGTGTGTGCTTCTCTAGAGCTGCAGTTGCCTTTTTTTATGTAAGGATTTGATGTTAATCTTACTCTCTAAAGTTAAGTCACTTTCAAAAGACTCTTAGTTACTCTTTCTGCCACTGCAGAAGGTTCTATGGGGTCATGAGCATGGCAGGGCTGACAACACACCTCCTGCACATCACAGTGCTTAGCATGTAAGAAGTAGTGGTTGTTCAGCCCGGTGGCGCACACCTTTAATCCCAGCACTCGGAAGGCAGAGGTAGGAGGATCGCCATGAGTTCAAGGTCACCGGGAGACTACATAGTGAATGCCAGGTCAGCCTAGGCTAGAGTGAGGCCCTACCTCGAAAAACCAAAACAAACAAAGAAACAAACAAAGTGGCTGTCCATTGAATAAACAAATGCATATTTATGTAGCAGGCCATCGATTGGTGTTTATTAACAGAGAAATTAGAAGAATGACCAAGAGCCTTGCTGATTTTGAACTCCTGATAATTAATTGTTTGGCTTTCTGATGTGCTACATTATCGTCCTTTTCTTTGTTTAATGAATTCTTGAACCTTCCTCATTCCTTTCCATCTAAAGCCTGCATGCCTGCAATAGTGATCTTCCTGAATATGTTATTGTTCTTTTTATATCATTAAATCAGTAGTAGCTTAGTAAGTTATCAAGAGCTCAGTTCTGTTAGTCTCTGACTCAGTTGTAAATACAATAGACTTTAAAGCATACTAAAGTGTACTTCCAGTTGGCTAGTAAGGGAAATCAGGACATCATGCTTTCTTTTTTCTTAGAAACCTTTCTGGTTCTGCTTGTATTTTTGTTTTGTGGGGATTTTTTTATAATGTATAATTATTTTTATTGACAACTTATATACTTACAGGCAATAAACAATGATAATTTCCTCCTCTCTTCCACTTCCCCTTCACAACTCCACTCTCTATCATATTGCCTCCTTTTCTCCATTAGTCTCTCTCTATTTTTGATGTCATCATTTTTCCTTCTATTATGAGGGTCTTGGGAAGGTATTGCTAGGCACTGTGTGGTCATGGATATCAAGGCCAATTTCTTTTTTAAAAACATTTTACTTACTTATTAATTTGAGAGAGAGAGAGAGAGAGAGAGAGGGAGAGAGAGAGAGAGACTGGGTGCTCCAGAGCCACTGGAAACAAACTCCAGACACATGAGCCACCTTGTGCATCTGGCTTAAGTGGGTATTGGGGAATCGAACCTGTGTCCTTGGGCTTCACAGGCAAGTACCTTAACTACTAAGCCATCTCTCCTGCCCCATCGAGGCCAATTTCTGCCTGGACATTTGTACTGTAAAGAGTCCTACCCTTCCTTTAGCTCTCACGTTCTTTCCACCACCTCTTCTGCCATGAAAACCTAATCAAAAGCCTATGGCAAGGGAGGTCATAAGCCTTAGAGGTGTAAAGCCTGCTCTGTCTGGCTAAATGAATATATTATGCTCACCAAACTGCGCTATAAGCACTACACTTAATGTTCATGTTCATATATTAATGATAGTCTCACTTCTGGTTAGAGAAATTTCTCTTTTCAGTTGGCAGTGACCACTGGGATGACCCCAAAGCCACCATAGTGCTGAGAAGAAGGGACGGAGGAGTGTCCAGCATGGAGACTTACTGTTCTTAATCATATTCTCCCCTTGCCGAAAACTCTTAAAGTAAGATTTCTACTGTAGGCTCCTCTGAGGATCTGACATAGACAGCCGGCCTCTCACCCTGTGCAAATAAATGGAATAATATTTAGAAACCATCACAACAGTTTGACAATGACCACAGACAGAACAAGTTTCTGGGCCTTCAGAGTAAAGGAACAAATGAAATAACTCATCAGTGTTTGCTGGAAGAGCTTTCTTTTTTTTTTAATTTTTTGTTTTTATTTATTTATTTGAGAGTGACAGACAGAGAGAGGAAGAGGCAGATAGAGACAGAGAGAGAATGGGCTCGCCAGGGCCTCCAGCCACTGCAAACGAACTCCAGACGTGTGCGCCCCCTTGTGCATCTGGCTAACGTGGGTCCTGGGGAATCGAGCCTTGAACCGGGGTCCTTAGGCTTCACAGGCAAGTGCTTAACTGCTAAGCCATCTCTCCAGCCCTGGAAGAGCTTTCTAAACTCAGACTGTGGCGAAAGGACGAGGAACTCCAGCAGAGAGCGGCAGCGCGGCCCGGCAAGCTGAAGCAAACAGACCCTCCGGAAGCCCAAGACCTTCTCTACTGATGCTAAAAGTTCATCGCTAAGCAATATGGCTGACGTGTCCCGACCATAAAGAAAACAGTGATCTCGCCCGGGGTGTGGTGGCGCACACCTTTAATCCCAGCACTTGGGAGGCAGCGGTAGCAGTATCGCCATGAGTTTGAGGCCGCTCTGAGACTACATAGTGACTTCCATGTCAGCCTGGATTGGAGTGAGACCCTACCTAGAAAAAACCCAAACCGAAACAAAACAAGAAAAAACACCGATCACATACCAGCAAAGCTGCTATGCAGGTTTGTGATGATTACGCTGCCCTAAACATAAGTTTACAGTTTGCCTAAGCAACACCCCCCCAAAAAAAACTGACCTTTCTTGTATCTCAGAAAAAATAACAGCTAAGACACAAAAGAAAATTTCAAAATTCCTCGACATACGTGGAGGTAGGAAAATGTGACTCTTAACAAAGTCAATGAACACAAACAGAGACAGAGATGACGGAGGTGGGGGTAAAGGAATGGGATTATGAGACTGTTTAAAACAGGCTATGTGAATATGTTTTACAACTTAGGCTAGATTACAGCAATGAAAGTTGCCAACTGGACATTTGGGTTTTAGATATACAACATTGGGAGATTAAGGTTTACTGAATTAATTCAATATGCTTTTAAATGGAAGTTGTAAAAGCAGATTGAACAGTATAGAGTAAAAGAAAAGGAACTGAGCAAAAATTGTAGAAACTGCCCAATTGGATGGAGTATAGCCAGAGACAACTGCACACATACACACTCAAACTTGTGGGGTGATGTACATGAAACTATATTCTCAAAAAAGTACACTTCAGGGCTGGAGAGATGGCTTAGTGGTTAAGCGATTGCCTGTGAAGCCTAAGGACCCTGGTTTGAGGCTCGATTCCCCAGGACCCATGTCAGCCAGATGCACAAGGGGACACATGATGCATTTGGAGTTCGTTTGCAATGGCTGCAGCTGCTGGCGTGCCTGTTCTCTCTCTCTCTCTCTCCCTCTCTCTCTCTCTCTGCGTTTTTGTCTGTTGCTCTCAAATAAGTAAAAATAAATAAAAATTTAAAAAGTACTTAAAAAGTGTGCTTCAGGGCTGTAGAATATTTGAGGAAACAATAGCTGGAAAGTTCCCAACTTTGATGAACACTAAAAATCCATCCCAAGAAATGTCTGAACCAAATTGGTTTAAGTCAGTGATAATGAGAAATTTATGATGGTAGTTAGAGAGACAAAGACATATGGTGCATGGAATGGCCAGGGTAGGAATTACTGACGTAATGCAAGCTGCAGGACAATGGGAGAGCAATCATAGTGCAGAGAAAGAAAGAGTCATCAAGCTGGAATCATATGTCCAGTGAAAATATTTTCAAAACTGAAAGTACAATATATAGATTTTCACTCAAAAAAAAAAAAAAAGGCCAAGAAAATCTGTTTCCACCAGATCTGCAGTAAATGTAAATGAAATCTAAAGAAAATTCAAGGAAAGTGGATGGACCTGGAAGGAATCATATTAAGTAAAGTGACTCAAACTCAGAAAGACCAAAACTGCATGTTCTTTCTGCTATGTGGGTCTCAGCTTGTAATATCCACTGTGGTGTGTGGATGCACAGGGTAAATGTGGACAGAGTCTCCAAAGGTGGAGTTGCCAAGGAAAGTGAGAAAGAAGAATAGAAGACAGGAGAATGACATTGGTGGGGGAAAAGGGAGTTATCAATCTGGGGATTAGCAAAAACAAATTGCATTTGAAAAGGCCAGAATGAATGATATCTACATCTCTGTATGTTAACTCAAAAATATAAGAAGTAGAAAAGAAGTTATATTGAAAGAAAATGAAACCAGATGGAAATTTAACTCAACAGAAGTACACAAAGAAGAATAGTTGACAAATTTGTTGATAAATGGACAAAAGGTTTGCATCCATTTAAAAATTAACAATAAGGGCTGGAGAGATGGCTTAGCCTTTAAGGCACTTGCCTGCAAAGCCAAAGGATCCCAGTTGACTCTCCAGGACCCATGTAAGCCAGATGCACAAGGGGGCGCATGTGTCTGGAGTTCGTTTGCATTGGCTGGAGGGCCTGGCATGCCCATTCTCTCTCTCTCTCTCTCCCTCTCTCTGTCTCTCAAATAAATAAAAAAATACAGTTTTTTTAAAAAAATTAATAATATGCTTTAAGAATTGTAATATACATAGGCTTCAGTTGTAAGTTTACTTTAGCATGAAAGACAAGAGGCAGAAAATACAAACACTTAAGGGTTTCATGTTATCTAGAGTCTGTTATATTCTTCAGCAGTGGGATGGAATAAATACATTAAAACTTGGGGGAAACCACTGAAATTAAAGAAAAATGATATGATGATCAAAATAACAGAGAAGGTTTAATGTTATACTAAAGTAATTTGAAAGAAAGAACAGGAAAGGAGGAAACAGAACAAAAGATTAGAAAACAGAAAATAGTAAAATTAAAAACAAAACAAACAAAATGGGCTGGGCATAGAGCTCCGTGGTTGTATCCCATGTGTGAGACCCTAGATTCAATCCTCACCAGTGCAAAACAGAACAAAATAAAAACAAGAATTAAAAATATGTGATATTAGATTAAGCATAAATAAAAGAATTGTTTTAGGCAATAATAAATTGAAGGCCATGCTATGAACTACATATAAGAAACATGCATTAAAAACAAACAAAAAGATATGATAAAAGAAAAACTTAGCATTCCAAGGAGCCACTAGTCTTAGGAATGCATTGCTTATTTCACATCTCATAAAGGTGCATTCTCTAGGGCCACATACGTCTCCTCTAGTAGTTTGGCTTAGGCAACTTATAGCTTCTATAGATTTCACCAGGTTTTTAGCTAAGCTATTTAAAGTTGGGGGTTTGTCCCATGTGTCTCAAATCCAAGTATAGCAGTTATCTTCAAATTGCTGGAAGAAAACATTCAACCTAAAGCACCTTAATGGAGGAAAATTTTTATTTTGGCTTATAGTCTTTGATGGCAGGGGAAAGCATGGCATGAGCAGAGGCCGGATATCACCTACTTGGCAACATCAGGTGGACAACCACAGCAGAAGCGTGAGCTGAACTAACGCTGGCAAGATGGGACTAATAAGCCGTCAAAGTCTATCCCTAGCAACACAGCTCTTCTAGCAACTGTATTTATGGGCCTTTCTTCCTGTTCATCTTATGAAGGATATGAAGAGCAAGAGATGATTGCAAAATGAGTTTTAATGAGTTTTGACAAGTGGCTTTTTTATTTTCTGCCATAATCTTTGATCAATTGTAAACCTGAATAGAAGTCCAGATCTTAAATCACTAAATGTGGTAAATGTGGGAAGGAAAGTTATCCCAAAAAAAAAAAAAAAAAAGTTAATAATGTTTTAAAAGAAGATGCTTTAGTGGTTGGGACAATGACTCAGTTCATAAAGCAGTTGCCAAGTAAGCGTGGGGGACTGAGTTTGGTTCCCTAGCACCCACGTAAATGCTGAGCAGACACAGCAGCAGGGGCTTGTGCCTCCGTAATTCCAGAGGTAAAGACAGGCAGATACCCAGGACAAACTGGCGAGCTAGATTACCTGAATTGGTGTGTTCTGTTTCAGTGAGACACTGAGACTCAAAAACAAAGTGGAGAGTGGTTCAGGAAGACACTTGATGTTGATGTTGACCACTGGACTTTATAAACACACACACAGACACACACACAGACACACACACCTGACTACACAAAAACACCACACATACATTTAAAAGAAAGATGCTTCATCAGGATTAAATTATTAGGCTGAACAAATTTTCTGGAAGTGAAGCTGGTTTCAGAGGCAATCTAGCAAGTGTTTAGTTAAACCCCCTCCATTGTCTCCCCAACTTTCTTAAGGGAATGATAAAGAGATTAAGAGCATTCTTGGTGGCTATATGAGTATTTTACCATTTGTTACTGGACAAAGGACTACGCTCAAACATAAATGAGTGATCTAAAACTTTCCAGAGTGCACCCCACTACAGCTACAAAAGCCAACACCCCAGAAAACTCATGATCGGGGATACCATGCTTACCGAAGCTATCCAGGTTTTGGTTGAAAACTCAGAAACGACAAGAGAAATGTAAGGAAGAAAAATAAACATCCACCACCTCATGTTCTACACTGTGAGGCTAGTAGTTCTTGTCTTAGGGGGTAAATATGGAAATTAAGAGAGAGATTTCAGGCTGGAGAGATGGCCTAGCAGTTAAGGCACTTCCCCGCAAAGCCAAAGGACCTTGGTTCAATTCCCCAGGATCCGTGTAAGCCAGATGCACAAGGTGGGTGTATGCATCTGGAGTTCGTTTGCAGGGGCTGGAAGCCCTGGCATGCCCATTCTCTCTCTCTCTCTCTCTCTGCCTCTTTCCCTCTCTCAAATAAATAAATGAAAATAAGAAAGATTTCATGTTACAATCTGAAATGAGCGGTCCTTACCAATCCCACCTATGTTATCAATGTGCCACCCCTATCCACATATCTGTCTTAGTCTGGCCCCCTGATGCAAAGGCATGAGATGGAACAGTGCTATTCAGAGGGCCAGTGTAGCTCCTTTCATGAACTTGAGAGTTATATCAAAATCTGGGCAAGAGGGTGGCTGTAGGATGGCTCAGTGGTTAAGGCACTTGCCTAAAAAGTCCAAGGACCCACATTTGCTTCCCCGGAACCCACATAAGCCAGATGTACAAGGTGGCACATATGTCTGGAGTTCATTTGCAGTGATTGGAAGCCCTGGTATGCCCATTCTCTCTCTCTCTCTTTCTGTCTGTCTCTTGGTCTCCCTCTTTCCATCTATCTATCGCCCTCTGTCTCTTTTTCTCTCTCTCTCAAATAAGTAAATAAAAATAAAAACTCTGGGCAAGAGGGACAAGTACACTCCATGTCCATCAACCCCTGGATAAAGGCTCTGTATGTCATATATGCTTATTCTCCAGACACTTCCAGCATAGCAAGCACTTCAGTCAGCAGTGTTGAATCCCTAGTGTTCCCTTCAAGAAGGAAGCCTGCCTCCCCCCGGGAAGGGCGGTGTATGCATGTGGTGAAGAGATCTGAGTGACACACATGGAAGAGCCACCCCCGGTTCTTTCTGTTTTCTTTTCTGTATTTGTTTGCTTACATTGTCATTGTTGAAAGGACACTGTAAAACACACCAGGCCATAAGTTGCACAAGGCAAGAGTTCTTGTTTCCCTTTTTAAGTTTTTTTTTTTTTTTTTTTTTCTTTTTCGAGATAGGGTCTCACTCTGGTCCAGGCTGACCTGGAATTAACTCTGTCATCTCAGGGTGGCCTTGAACTCATGGTGATCCTCCTACCTCTGCCTCCCGAGTGCTGGGATTAAAGGCGTGCGCCACCACGCCCAGCTCCCTTTTTAAGTTTTTAACAGTTGTTTTTGCTCCTGGAAAAACACCCGGACCTAGAACAGTATTTTATGATGGGCACTGAAAAAGTATTTTCTACATGAGCACAAAGTGGTGATCTGCTTTTATTAGGCAGTGTGGAGTCTTTCTCTGAAAACACAGCTCTTATTTAAAAATTCTTCATTCCTCGTTTGAATCACCGTTTATATTTGATGTAATATTTGTCCTTATCACATTGTTATAAACACGCACATGAAATCTTGCTTCATCATGATTATGTTCTCACAAGAGATTTACAGAAAACAGCATTACTGTTATAGGCCATGCTTTTACAAAATAACATTTTCTCTATCTTTTTTTTTTTTTTTTGGCAGATTATTTTGTCAAGCACGGTTAACATAATAGACTTGGTTGTGACCCTGAACTAAGTCAATGGCAGTTGAAAATACTAGGCAGATAGGATTCGTAGTCAATGCTCTGTAAAGCAATAAAGTTGTCAAATCTTCTGGTCAGAAGAGGGTCTTGAACTGTCATTATATGATATATTTGGAACAAATTTGACACATGCCTTAATGACCATCAGATGTCAACAGCAGATGCCAGGTAGGGCTCTGTCCATAATAATCAAAGCCACACAGACCAGCAACTCCATGTCCCTGAACTGGCTCTGTGCAGAGGCCTGCTGACCTCGGAGGTCCAGGCGGGCTGCTTCACGATCGTGAACAGAGGACACTCTTGCATATTTGAAAATGCTACTGCCTGGTTTCCCTGAAGACAGTGGAGGGTGATTGGCGGTTTCAGGTCGTCCTGATTATATATTGACTTCATCCCTTTGATAGTTGCTGCTAGACACTACTTGCGGGGTTTGTTTCCTGCCCTCTTTTCCTCTAGGTCAGCAGGACATTTTTGTTCAAAGGGAGTCGTGCTAGAACTGATTGCTGCATACCGCTGGGCTCCGACAGCTTCGGCCCCTTCCACGTGCGCTGGAATCTCTGAGCTCGTCCTAACTCTTCCCCAGTATCTGCCCCCGATCACTCAACAATACAGACACATTCTGTGAGCTGCACGTCAGATGTGTGACCACCAGGAACCTCGGGGGTGCCGAGAAAGAAAGGGAAAGAAAAGGAAAACAAACCAAAAGCCACAGAGTATCTCTTGCTTCTCAAGGCGAACTGGATTTTCTAGGTACCAATTGAAAAATTAGCCAAAGTAGTGTAATTTTTTCCCCCCAGACTTCTGACTTTCAGCACCTTATAATTTTCATTTTGATGTCCCTTTGAAAATAGGAATGGTCCCATACCACTTTGCACACCTGCAAACATAGCTTATACCGTGCTTAATATGTGGGAAGTTTCTGTGGGTGCCTTTTAGGTGGAAACAGATTAATTATAGGGATTTTCTTTTTCTTTTATAAAATGTGTCTAAAAGAATGGGATTCCTTTGTGAGATGTGGACCAAATAGCCTCATGGGTGACATATATTATGTATATGTGTATATATATATATATATATATATATATATATATACATATACATATATATATATATATATATATATATATATATATATACACATATATATATAGACACACACACACACACACACACACACACATTATGTTTTGGAAACTGCTGGCTTTGTGTGGAGAGAGGACTTTGGTCTCAGGTCTGATCTACCTGGAACCTTCTAAGCAAAAGAATTGCCCTTTCAACCACCTTAGAAACCTTTGGTTGGAGCTGAGCCTGTCTGAGCTTTCACACTGCTTCCCGACTTTCTCCCTTCTTTGTACTGTCAGGATGAACTTTCTATAAGCTAAAATATACTACTCTTTGCCCGTGAGAAGTCGTATACAGTATATTGTGTTTCTCAAGGGTAATATACATCCTTCTGCATCTATTCCCCAAATGAGAGGACTGTCAACATCTGTCTCTGGCAAACTAAGAAAGGGAAGGTATGTCAGAGCCAGCAGCTAGCTTCCTGTGGGAATCCTTCTGAGTTTGTGAACCTTCCTGACTGTTAATTTATAAACATGCTAACCATATTATTCTCCCCATCAAAAATTCAAGCCAATTTTGAGCAGTCTTAGGGAATTAAAAACAAAACAAAACAAAGGAAAAAAAAAAAACAACGACACATCACAAATCGAGAGTCAAATTCTCAAGCTTCTGTTAAGCGAAGCAGAGGTCAGGGGAAATTTAGCAAACGTCCCATTGTCTGTCACGCATTTAGACATCCCACACTTTGTACAGGTAGTATAAACAGACTTTATACTTCAGGAGCCAGTTAATTTCGTTTGCTCCCCTCTTCTGCAGACGTAATAAGAAAACTCAACCAGATGTGGGTGGCAGCTTGGGGACCTGGCTAAGCAGGGACCAGAAAGCTGAGTGTGCAACATGAAGTCTGAGTGTTGAGGGCCAGATAACTGCTAACATGTGGAGAAGCCAGGATTTGAAATCCAGGGCACGGGGCCATATGCATGGAGTTAGCAGGTCTCTGTGGCCAAGGAAAAGCCAAAGCGAGGGACATAGGCACCGCTGAGGAAGGCTGGGACAGATGGCTTTCTTAGAGATGAAGTAAGAGAAGTTGAATGAGTTGACTTTTCTTTGAACTGATTAATCAGATTTTCAGTGACAAAATTTTATTAAGTTCAACGCGATGTCTTGATATGGATATGATACTTATGGAAACATCAAGCCTAGGGCCATGGGCACTGCTCTCTTTTCTCACTGCCGTGACACAATATCAGACAAAAGCAGATTGAGGATGGAAGCATTGATTTGGATCGCAGACTGAGGACACAGGTCCTTACGATGGAAAAAGATTGTTTCTGGCACTATAAGGACATGGCACCCACAGGGAGGGGACAGAAAGAGGAGAAAGCTGGTACTCTACTTCCTTTCTCTTCCTTTTGTTTTGAGGTAGAGACTCACTCTAACTCAGGCTGACCTGGAATTCACTATGGAGTCTCAGGGTGGCCCTCGAACTCATGGTGATCCTCTTACCCCTGCCTCCCGAGTACCGGGATTAAAGGCGTGCGCCACCACGCCCAGCTTCTCTTTCTTTTTTTTTTTTTTAACTATTCATGAATTTATTAATAAATTATGCTCATTTTATTCTCTCTCCCCTGCTCCCTTTTTTTTCTGAGACCCTTCTGTGTGGTTCTGGGGTTTACTGTGTAGTCATGAAGTCAGTCCCAATGGGACAGTCGAAGGACCGTGTCTCACAGGGTACTCCCATTCACTCTTCTACAATGTTCCCTGAGTCATGGCAGGTTTGTTGGAAGTCTGATTTAGGGTTTTGTTGTTGTTGTTTGTTTACTGTTTTTGTAGCCTCTGGATTTCTGCCTTGACAGGTTGTCCCTGATCATGGTGTCACCCTGGAGCTGGCTCTCAGATTAGCAGCAAGAGCAGGCCCCTGGTCGAGGGCATGATGTGGCCCACATTCAGGGTGGGCCTTCCTTCCTCAGGTACATAGACATGCCCAAAGATGTGTTTCCATTGTGATGCTTTTAAAAATATTCTATTTATTCATTTATTTTTTATTATTTATTTATTTATGAGAGAGAGAGAATGGGAGTGTCAGCTCCTCCAGTGACTGCAAACAAACTCCAGACACATGCTTACCCTTGTGCATCCAGCCTTTTTGGGTGCTGGGGAATCGAGCCTGGGTCTTTAGGCTTTGCTAGCAAGTGCCTTATCTCCTAAGCCATCTCTCCAGCCTTCCCTTCCATTGTGATTCTAAATCTTTAAAGTTCACCCTGATGATGAATAATCATAGCACAATATGTAAGTTCTTAATGTAAGCAGCACATCAGACTGACTCAAATACAGAGAAATCGTTCTTTCTTTCTTTCTTTCTCTTTCTTTCTTTCTTTCTTTCTTTGTCTCTGTCTGTCATTCTTCTTTCTTTCTTTATTTGTTTTCCTTCCTTCCTTCCTTCCTTCCTTCCTTCCTTCCTTCCTTCCTTCCTTCCTTCCTTCCTTCCTGTCTTTCTTTCTTTCTTCTTTCTTCCTCTTTCTTTCTTTCTTTCTTTCTTTCTTTGTTCTCCTTCTTTCTTCTTTCTTCCTTTCTTCTCTTTTCTTTCTTTCTATTTTTGTAACTGATTCCACGAACTCTCTGAGAATGGACTCTGGGAGTGAGAAGGAGGCCATGGCAGTCAGGTAGGCAGTGAAGTAATCTTCACTAAGCATCATAGCAGGACAGGACAGGCCTGGAAATTACACCATCCTTTGGAGATGTTCCTAGCAGCTGGGGAAATCCTAAAAGATGGCAGGATCTGCTGTCCTGGAGTCTTGGCAATGGGTTGGAGCTGGAGGTCCAGGCAGGACGGGTGGCTGGCACACAAACAGCCAGAGGTGAGTGGCAGTGGCTCCTGGCAGGCAGGCAGCAACCGGGATGCGGGTATGTTGGCAGGAGACAACGCAGTCTGAGCCATGAGGTCCAGGGCTCAGATCAGGACTTTTGTCTTGAAAACAAATGGGACTGGCATGCAGGGAAACAGGCAAGAAATGCAAGGGTAGAACAGGGCTGATACTTGTGTCCAAGACCCCCTTGCTGAGTAGATACTGGAAGGAAAGGGGGGGGGGGTAAATATTTATGACTACAGTGGGCCAGAAGGAAATGAACTTCATGAGAAATTCATTTTTATGAGGGGGGGGGGTGATGCTTGGATTTCTCCCATGCAAGAAACCAAGGGCATTGCGGAATGTGACAGAAGGTGCATTGTGGCTGTGAAGACAACGGGCAAAGGAGGAAAAGTCAAGAGACCCAGGCATGGAGTTTGAATCCGAATAATGCTCCGAGCTCTTAATTGAAGCTGGGAAAGGAAAGAGGAATTGCGAGGAAGTCCGTATAAGGAGCTCTTCTATTTCCAGAGGTGCACCCAGGACTTTTAGAGCCTGGTTTGTGGCAATAGATGCAGTGGGAGGCTCAGGAATTTGAGGGGGGGGGCCATAGGTTTATTGTTTCACTTCTCAGTTTTGTTTTCCACTTGAGTTCTTTTCTGAAGTGATTCTATAGAATGACTGTACTCAAATTCCTTTTCATTAAAACATACACCCACACACCCATGCAGAGAGGAGAGAGACAGAGAGAAGCTTCTCTCCTTGAGAATGGGATGTCTACAGACTTGCCTCTAAAGAACAGAATGCAGACAAAAGTAACCATACATGAATTCCCAGGGTGCAAAGGAGAGCCTTGTGGTACATGCCTATAATTGTAGCACTCAGGAGGCTGAGGCAGGAGGATCACTTTGAGTTTGAGGCCAGCGTGGGATATATTCGAAAGATCATGTCTTGACAAAGCAACAAGGCTATTGAAGGAAAAGGCACCTGCTATATGGCATCAGAAATTTAGCGGCCTTGTTGCCTACAGTATGTGAAAGCTGGGAGCGCGTACTGTGCGTCGGATCAGGTTACTAAAGAGGTTTCTAGCTGGATGTTGAAGATGCTCTCTACCTTGTCTTGATGTCTATAATACAATGGGAGACCGAAACCAAAAGAACCCACTGTTGAAAACAAACAAACAAAAAAATTGGCTACAATTTTCTAGTTTCAAAAATGAAGTTATTTCCTCATTTCCATCCTCTCTAGGTGTCGTTTTTATTTTCACGTCACGAAGGAATACTATTCAGCCATTCCTAGCTCATTAGGAGGATAACTGGTTTCCATAGCTGCCTTCGTCAGGGCAAGGAGATTCCCTGCTGCTCCCAGGGAATAGCCAGTAGGAATGGAGACTATGTCTTGTCTAATATGCATTTTTATGCATTTTTTTGAGAGGACTTTTGGTATTTTGTGTTTAGTTTGATAATAGATGAACCTGGATTGATTTCCAAAGGGGTTAAATTAACTTTGTATTCTTGAATTAAATCCCATTTAATTGTGCATTACACACACACACACACACACACACACACACACTGTAGTTTCTTGTGTAAAGTGTTATAGATGACTGAATTCAAGCTGACAATTAATATTGTTTCATCGTTCTCTTTTCTCATGATATCACCAACATTGTCATTATGATAGCATCATATATTTTATAGGAAACTGTTCTGTTTTCTGAAGACCTTTGTGTCTAGTTGGTATCCCATTCTTCCTTAAACATTCAGTAGAATTCAACAGTGAAAGCGTCTGATCCTCAGGAAACTTGGAAAACGTGTACTTGCTAATAGTTGTGGGACCACTGAGCGATGTAATTTCTTGAATGGGCTTTGGTTTCATAGTGTGTGAGTTCTGCTGTCTAGATGAATGGCAGGACACTGGCCGGCTCTCCTTCTTTTGGTCTGCGTGCTTGTATATTCTGTGCGCATGTCCTCACTGTCACGTCTTTACTATTTGACTAGAGTTTGGATTACGAACAGTCCCCAAAGACCAGGGTGCTAAGGGCTAGGTTCCCAGTCTGTGTCGCTATGGAGAGGACGTGGAACCTTGGGTTGGTGTGGCCTCATGGAAGGATATTAGGTTCCTTGGATTGTGATCTCAAATGAACATAGTGAGATCCCACCTAGCCACTTCTTCTTCCCCCTCCCTAAGGTAGGGACTCACTCTAGCCCAGGCTGACCTGGGATTCACTATGTAGTCTCAGGGTGGCCTCGAACTCACGGTGATCCACCTACCTCTGCCTCCTGAGTGCTTGGATTAAAGATGTGCGCCACCACACCGGGCTCCTCTTTTTGCTTTCAGTAGTCATTATGAGGTGAGCAGGCAGAGACATACAGCAGGGTCATGTGACCCTAGATGAATACTCTGAAACGCAGTTCTTCTTACTGAGTTGTCTTGATTAATTTGCCATCGTAATGAGATGCTGATACACCTTCATTTCCTGATCAGCATGTCTACAGAGTCTACTATTTTATCATATTCTTTTTAAAAGAATGTGTTTATTTGGTTCTTTCTATTGTGTTTCCTTGAATATTTTATCTATATCTTTTCCTTATTTCTATTGACTTCATGTTAAGTTTGTTATAAAATACCCTCTAGCTGGCATGGTGGTGCATGCCATTAATCCCAGCATTTGGGAGGCAGAGGTAGGAGGATCTCCATGAGTTCAAGGCCACCCCAAGACTACATAGTTAATTCCAGGTCAGCCTGGACCAGAGAGAGATGCTACCTCAAAAAAAAAAAAAAACCAAAAAATAAAAAAAAATACCCTCTGTTCTATGCACAAAATCTTTTCATTTTTACTTAGTATAACATTTCTAACTTCACTTGTGACTTCTTCCATGAGGTATTTAATAATGCATTTTTATGCATGTGTGTATTTTGTGCACAGGTGCATTTGTGTGTGTGTGTGTGTGATGTGTGCATGCACAAGTGTTAGCATGAGGGCAGAAACCAGAAGCTAACTATGGGGTCATTCCTTAGGATCACTGTTCAAATTTTTAGGTAGGGTCTCTCATCGATCCCAATTAGGCTATACTAGCTGCCTGATGAGCTGACGTCTGTGTTCTGGGGTCCTCCCGTATCTACCTCCCTGGGGAGGAGGACAAGTACCAGCCACCACATCCAGCATTAGGATCTGAGTTCTTGAGACTGAACTCAGGCATGTATGCTTGCAAGAGAAGCTCTTTACCAACTCATTTTTATCCTCTAACTAAACTAACTAAAAATGCTTTTTTAAAAAAATAGTTACCAAATATTTAGGAACTTTGTAACTATATTTTAAAAATATTATTTTCCTTTCAATGTGGGGCCTGGGGGTCTGGACTGTGGCACTCATACTTACATGGAAAGCAAGGAGGCGCCTTCCTGTCCTGTTTTCAGGTATCTTTTTCCTTATCCGCTTCTAATTGAATTCTGCTGTAGTCACTGAGCACGCTTTAAAATGCGTTGGGGCATGGCACATTGCCTATGATGTTGTCTGCTGTAGTAGATAATGCAAATGTACTGGAATCCAACCTGTGTTCTGCTGCTGATTTTCTAAATTGTATATATATTCTGTAAGTTGTTTGAGGGTGTTTCAAAGTGATTCAAATGACCTTCGCTAACCATGTGTAATTGTTCTATCTAATACAAAGAGAACATTTCTGAACCACCCAATTGTAATTTTCATTTTCTTTAATTTTGCTTTTTACCTTTTTGGTCATATCTTTCTGTATGTTGAAATTCTGCTGTTTGGTGACTATTTGCTGCAAATGAACAACAGACACATGCATCACTGTTTTGCATCTGGGTCATGTAGGTGACTTGGGAATGAACCAGGGCTTGCAGGATTTTGCAAGTACATGCCTTTAACTGTTTAGTAGGCTTCCTAGCCACCCCCCCCGTATCAGACAGCTTCAGATTCACTGAGATGAAATTCCAGACCAGGCACAGTTATGGAGGAAGGGATTTATTGAAGCTTACAGATCCAGGGGAAGTTCCATAATGGCAGAAGAAACTGGCCTGCCTTCACAGGCCCAAGCAGAGAGAGAGCAGTACAAGCCTAAAGGTCAAAAGCCACAGCACACTTCAGGAACTCCAGCTAGGCACACTTTGCATATCTTTAGATTGAAATCTCAAACCCACCACCACACCTTAAGATCCACACAATAGCATTGTCTCCAGTCAGATGGCTAGAGATGCAAACTACAAACAAATAAACAACTGAATATATTGGGGGCCATCTATTCTATTCAAGCCACCACACCCCCCCAACAAAAAAGTGTAGATTTTAATTTGCATGCCTAGTAATGATAGAACCTAGCACCAAATGTACTTTTCATTTTTGCCTTGAAAAATTTACAATCAAATGACCTACCTGAAATAGTATTTTTCAGCATTGCCTAGTGAATCATGCAGGACTACACTTTCTGAAGAAGCAGGAACAAGAAGCCTAAAGAAGTTTCTAGTATTAGGAGCTAAAATGAAAGCAGATCTTCCCAGTCTTATGAAGTGAAAGGCAGGACCTGAGGCTTGGGGGGATATTTTGGCCACAAAATATCATAAAGGAAAGGGCTACGCTCAAAGAAATCCACCTAAGTTAGGAAAGAAAGGTACGGAGCTTGCCTAGGAATGGAAGGGAAGGGCTTACACTATGTGCAGGACAGTGGAACTCCTCTGAGAGATAATGTCTTACTTAAAAGTACCCAAGTTATCTTTAGGCAAATGCTGCTCTGGAATATATAACCAAGCTTTGGAAGCAAGCCCCCAAAGGATAAAATTAATTTTAATTAAATGGATATCAGGAAACTTCCAACTTGGATAATAGGGACATCAATAAAATTCAACACCCAATTTGTAAGACACAATGTCTAGCATCCAGAAACAATTACTAGACAGTCAAAGAGATATATCTGGGAGTTTTGTTTTAGGTTATGTCTCTCTCTCTCTGTCTCTCTCTGTGTGTGTGTGTGTGTGTGTGTGTAATTTTATGTCATTTTTATTTGCCAACATACTTGTGATGGTGTCATGCCATGTTGCCCAGGTTAGCATCCAAGCCAAGATTCTCTTTCTTCAGCCTCCCAAGTACTGGGAGTTCAGGTATATATTAGCATATTCTGCTTTAAAATTATTTTTAAAATTATGATGGAATTCATTTTATATTTGCTTATACTTTTCATCTTAGAGTTTATTTTGCCTGATATTTGCATGTTTAGTGTTTTAAATCCTAAATATTTACATCATTCTTTTGCAACCTTTTTGTGTTGGCATGTTTGGTGGATTTCTCAGGACTAGTAATTAATCAGGTCTTGTTTTCCTGTTCATGTAATTCTTTTCATTGAAATGTTTAGTCCATTTACATTTGTCATTAGTATTTCTATACTTCTATATAACTTAATTATCTTGACATACCCTTTTTTAAAAAAAATTTTCCCTTTTTGTCATTTTCCTTTTTTTCCTCTCTGCCTGTCTTTTCTCAATCACAATCAAGAAACTTTAGCATTTGTGTCCACCTCTTCTAATAGACTTAAAAATATTTAGTTAATTAGTTAGTTATGAGAGAAGGGAGAGAGAGAGAGAAACAGAGAGAATGGGACACTAGGGCCTCTTTCCATTGCAAAAAAACTCCAGATATATGCACCACTTTGTACATCTGGTTTTAGGTGGGTTCTGGGGAATCAAACCCATGTCTTTTGGTTTTGGAAGTAAATGTCTTTAACCACTGAGTCATCTCTCCAGCTCATAATGATTTGTAATTATGCTCACCTCATGTGTGTTTTTATTTTAGTCTTATATTTACATATTACAATATGCATCTTTAATTTATCACATTCCATAATAAAAAGGCATTTTATTGGGACTTAAAAATGAGAACTTGGTGCATCATTGGTAAGTTGCTCTCATTTGACAGTAACTAATTTCTCACCTATAATCATTCAAGCAAACCAAAATTAACTCAGTGGGTAACAAAAGACATGAAAGGAAAATGGGGATTAATGAGAAAGAACAATGTGTTAATGGGAGGGGAGACAGGGATAAGTTGGGGGAATAAAATAAAAATACACTGTATAAGTGTGTGAAAATATAAAAAATGAAAAATGCCTAAAATGAAGAAATTAATGAATAAAATAAGTAGTAGAAGATTAAAAATGAGAGCTTGCACATAGATGTATACAATTACTAAGTTATCATTCTTTGTATTCTTGTTGTCATATATACTTATTCTAAGTTTCTTATGAAAGTCCTCATGGTTCTATTTAATTTTTTTGTGTGAAATAACCAACAGTTTTAAAGATTTAACTATACAATATACACATCCTATAGTTACATGTTAAATATGTTATATTGTATATATATATATATATATATATATACAGTCATCTACATAGGCTGCAATAATTTTAATAATGTTTTACATTTATAGCCTTATCAAATCATTCTATAGTTTCCCACTGTTTTCTTTAAAATCATGTTTTTGTCTGATTGTATGTCCTACTTAGATACAAACTTCCTTTAGTCATTTATTACCATGTCTTTTAATTGAAGACAAATTCGGTTAGCTTTTGTCTGTCATGAATGTATTTACTTCTCTGTTATTGAAAGATGTCTAAAGAATAGAATATTGAGTGACAAGTTATTCTGAGGGGTGTGTATGTGTGTGTGTGTGTGTGTGTGTGTGGTGTCCAGTCATTTAAAACCCTTTGAATTGTCTTTTGGCTTTCATTGCTGTGTGAAGACAATTCATTTGTAATTTGATGGTTGCTTCCCTATAATTAACATATTTTTTCCTTCCTTGCCTTCAAGTTTTTAATCTTTAAATTTTAGTAATTTAACTGGCAGCTGTGCTTTATATGTTTTTTTGGTTCTGTGGTCTGAGATTCTTGGACCTGTGATTTGCTGTCTTTCATTAATTTTGTAAATTCTAGCCATTATCTCTTTACACACCTTTTTTCTGTCTCAATTCCCTTCTCCTATGCATTTGGCACCTCTATGTGAGTTAAAGTATTTGATATTTTTGCACACAGATGTTGGATGCTCTGGACTTCTTTTCACTTTTTCTTAATGGCATTTCAAGCATATAACTTTACGGCTCTAACGCTCAGCCCATTGATTCTTCACTCTGCTATAGCCATAACTTTGATCTATCCATTCCAGAATTTCTCATCTCTGATATTGTAGTTTCCTTTCTAGCATGTCCTTTTTTTAAAAAAAAAAAATTCTTTCTACTGAAATCTCTCATCTCCAGTATGTGTTTTTACAATTTACTTTAAAGTATCAAGTAGAGACTAAGAGGGAAAAGAAGGCTAGTATTCAAGGGCAAGTGTTCTATAGATAAAGTGAAATAAAGGTCAGTTTTGGGATTTAATTAAGTCCAAGAACTATCTCAAATACAGACCTAAAACATGAAAAGTTAAACATCATTAGGGAAAAACCTAAAATAAGTACACGACAGATTCAAGAAACCTCATAAATGATTGAATCCCAGAAAAGCAAAAAGCTAAAGAAGAATCAATGCTTAATAATAATAAAAAAGAATTCCCCAAAGTAAATCAGAAGATCATGTTTTCAGGAAATGCTGTTTATATTCCAAGAGTAGATAAAGAAATATATTCAAGTATTGAATTCTTAGAGTGTAAACACAAAGAGAAAATTGTTGCAAGCTTCTGGGCAAAATAAAAAAAAAATAGTTGCAAAAACTAAAAGTCATCAGATTTGATTTTGATTCTTATCAGAAACATTGGTTGGTAAACATGGTAAAGAAATATCTAAAAATTAATGACTTGAGAGTAGGTAAAATGATGTATTAAAAATTACTGATTTAAGAGTATGAGTGTCACAAAGAAGAGAAACCAGAGAATGATACACCAGGACCAAGATATGCTCACATTTAGAGTACAAGGAGAACAGGCCCATGCAGGGGACAATGTAGTTAGGATGTGGGATGAACTCACATTGAGAGTACAAAGAGAACAGGTCCATGCATTAGACACTGTAGTTAGGATGAAGGACACACTCACACTGAGAGTACAAGGAGAACAGTTTCATGCATGTGACACAGTAGTAAGGATGAAGGATGTACTCACATTGAGAGTACAAGGAGAACAGTCCCACACATGGGACACTGTAGTTAGGATGCGGGATGTCCTCACATTTATGAGTACAATGAGAACAGGTTCATGCAAGGGACAATGAACTTAGGATGTGGGATGTCCTCACATTTATTAGTACAAGGAGAACAGGTCCATGTATGGACAGTGTAGTTAGGATGTGGGATGTACTCACATTGAGAGTACAAGAGAACAGGCCCCACACATGGACCTTGTAGTTAGGATGAGGGATGTGCTCACATTGAGAGTACAAGGAGAACAGGTCCATGCATGGACACTGTAGTTAGGTTGTGGAACAGACTCACATCGAGAATACGAGAACAGGTCCACATATGGGATCCTGTAGTTAGGATGCAGGACAGAGCATATGTTTGGAGGCTGTACTTCCATAACCTGGAAGAGATAACTTACTTCTTCAGAGGATGCTAGGTATTTAAGAATGTTCCTGCGATAACACAAGGCTCTTGGTGCCTTTGAGCCTGAGAATCTGCCTCAGTTAGGCAGGATCCGGCAACCTTGTTATAGGCCATGGGCATGTCTGGAAGAATGCTGAGCCCTAGGTAGCCCTTCTCAAAATAAATGTTCTAGATACATAATAGAGATTTAAAATGTGATAAAACAATTTGATGATTACCAATATATTCATAAAACTAATTGAAGATCAAGTGATAATCGAGGATATTCAATAAATTATGGGTGAAGGCATAATAATGGCCTTGCTTCACTATAGTGATGACTGATGTGTTCTGTCACCTTGGAAAGGTGGTTTGGTCACTTTTCCATTTCATAGCTGAGGAAACTGGGTGATGGGGTATCAATTAAACAAATCATCTGAGGTTACATGCCAACTAGTGGAAACAGGGTCACAGCTAGGCAGGCTGGTTGCAGAGTCTGTTTCTCATAACTAAAAGAAATAAGGAAGCAACTAAGAATCCCAGTGAACAGAGGAGATAAAACGAAATGATAACAAAATTAATGAAATAGAAAGGTAAATAAATATAGAACAGGTGACTCAAAAGACTAGTAAGAGATTAAATTGATACTAACCTAAACAAGGAAGAAATACAGAGAAAAAAATAAAAATAACAAAGAGAGAATAGACCAATATATACATGAAATTAACGTATACATTTTCATAGTGAATTATGTCTTTCTTGGAGTGTCTGGGACCACAAACCAGCTTTTCATCCTCGACTGTCCAACCAACCTCTGAAACACCCACATGGGTCAACAAAATTCTTCCGCTTTTAAAAACCTACACACTATGTTGAACTATGTTTTGCAAACATCTGAATGAGTCAGGCAGGAGTTTAAGGCAGAGTCAGGCAGCTAAGTCTCCAGGGTTGACGAAAGGTCCGAGCCTGGAGGCCTGGCTGAGCAAGCTCCAGGGAGGGTGCATCCAGAAGTGAGCCAGGGAAGCTGAGCGTCGAGAAGCCACGGTGTTGTTCAAGGAAAGAATGAGTGGACAACTATATTCTGGAGGTCAAGTGGAGGCAAGCCAGGAATTTAGAAGGTTAAGTTCAGTCAGAATCACCAGGGAGGAGCAACAATCTCGTGTCCAAACAGAAAGTGTTTTTCTCACTAAAGTCTACAGACCAGGAGAGAGTGAGGACCCAGGCCACACCACGCATAAGGAAGCAAATGAAATCCCTGGGGTGCTTTTATAACTGTTGCTCCTCCCTGAATGTGTCCTCACCAGTAATTTACAACCTAATCATTGTGTATAGACGAGTGATTCCAGCTTTCCATTCAAAAATCTATTAAAGGCTCTCCATTGAATGGAGAATATGATGCTACAAACACGTCTCTTCACCAACTTCAAGAAGTTCTTTAGTCTAATCGAGGACTTTCTTTTTCTCCCTCAGGCATGGCATTCTGGCATCTCCCATCAGTTAAAATACAATGATAGGGCTACATTTTTGGAGAATTAATAGAATTCATAACTGAATAGAACTTATTCCTGTAAATGAGTGGGATTATCCAGCAGAGCTCTAGCTTCCCCATGTATTTGATAGCCAGTACTCATTTGTGCTGTATTGGTAACTGGTATCAATTTCATCATGTTATGTGAATATCAACATGTATGGGGAAGAGTTCATGGGACATTATGACAAAACCACAAAATTATGCCTTGGAATCTAAGATTTATATTGAGAAAGGGAGGAAAGATGAGAGGCAGGAGACTGTTCTCATGAGTGAATGTATTAATGTGACATTTCCCACATCACTTGTCTGTGATTCAGACAGGGATCAGACCAATCATACGTCATTGCTCATCTCCAACTATAAGTAGCAGATTATTGGAGATCTATAGTCCTCAGGCCAAGGGAGCAAGAAAGAGCCAATGTGGTGGGTATCTGCCAGTTCAGGTAATTATGTCAGAAATGGGCATGGCTCTGGTAAGTTATCCTGAAGCAGTTCTACAGAGCCATCTGTAGGTACAATGCTAAGATCAGTTGCAAATACTCATACGGATTTATTTCTTCATTAAAGATATGACTAATCTGGTCTAGAACTTTTATTATAAATTTTATGTTTATTATAAATTTAATGTTATTTCTATAACATTTATGAAACATAAACCTCGCCATCTAATAAGCCAGCTACTGGCTCTCTTGTTAATTTTATCAGTAAGTGTGGAGTACTATCTGCCATAACCCTCAGGTCAGAGGTTATACCGTACACCAGTCACAGACAGCTGCATTATGGACTCAAAGGATACAGAGTCACTTTCCATAGTCTCCCAGGGTCAGTCCAAGTAAGTCCTGGAAAAAGAAACCTGGCCTGTGACTTTGAACCCTGTTCTTCTCACTATGCCACGGAATGCATGCAAAGTGGGCACTCTCACAGACACATTTTTATTAGTCCTTTTCTTTCATTTTAGCTCATCTAAGGGCATTTACCGCCCACCCCACCCCACCCCCCAAAAAAAAGAAAAGAAAAGGAACACAGGAAGCTAATCTATAGCAATGTAACCAGCAGTAAGATGTGGACATTTTGTTCTCATCTGCTTCTTCCTCGTGTTCTGGCCACCTTTCTACGCTTTCCTGCTGGAACTAGATGTGAAAAACCACATTCCTCTACTAATTCTCTGCTGGTCAACTTCTGCTGTTGGACGGAAGCCTGGTGGAGATTCAGAAGCGACGAGAAATGCCATCATTCTGATTTCTTACCTGTCTCCTCTCTCCCTCTGGTGTTCCCTCAAAGGGCTGCACGCCCACCACCGTCCTCGCTGCCGGCCGGGCCGCCGTCTGTTCTCCACCTTCCCGGCAGCCTCTCCTGCAGGGTCCTCTGCTTAAGCATCAACCCTCTCCTCACTTTGGGGTTCATGTCATGTCACCTCTTCTTTGCCATTTCCCTGCTCAGAGGTCATTACTAAGTGTTGGGTTACCGCATCCTCCATGGTCCAGTGCTGCCAACTCATGCCACCTCTTTCCTGTACTGAATTTGCTCCTTGTGAGTACTCGTGTGTGCTCTGGTTCCTCTTCACATCATATAAATCTTTCACCATTTTAATGCTAGTGTGCTTTCTGGCTGTTTTTTTTTTTTCCCCACCCTAGACCAAACTGATTTGGTGTGTCTTTCTGATTCAACTTTGCTTGCAATGACACAGTTCCTCCTATTCTTCAGAACATTTCCTGTAGCTGCAGCTCAGAGACAAGCAGAGAGGGCAAAATGACATGAGAGGATTTTGTGTACCAAGCCAGCACCCTGCTATGCTAAAAAAGTCTATTTTATAACACACATAATCCTAGTGTGAAAGCATCTAGATTCTCATGTCCCTCTTTCCATAATGAACCCCTGTGTTGTGACATAGGCTGTGAGAGGAAGCAGGTGACACTTGTGGATTCAGCCTAAATATTAGAGTTTGGGGTCTAGCCCACATGCTTACAGATCCCATCGTAAAAATTAGTGCCACTACAAAGCACTAGGAGATTCCTGTAAGTTAATAGCAATCTAGAACTTCCTGTCACAAAAGAAATAAGGCAGAAAATCTGACTTAAGATGCAGATGAAAACAATTTAATCCTATCTAACGTGATTTTTTTTTTTCACTTGGATAACAGTAGAGTAAAGGTGGTGATCCAGAAGTCGTAACTCCTTTTTTAAAAAAATATTTACTTATGAGATAAAAAGAGAGAATGAATGGGCATGAACTCCAGATGCATGTGCCACTTTGTGCATCTAGCTTTATATGGATATTGGGGAATTAAACCTGGACCACAAGGCTCTGGTGCAAGTGCCTTTAATCAAAGAGCCAATTACAACTTCTAATAAACTTTTTTTTGCAAAGGTAAAGAAGCCAAAACTAAGGTTTATGGAAAGCAAAAGAGAACTCAAGGATCATGGTACAACTATTGCTTTAACACACTTTAATAGCAACAAACTCTTAACTGATAAATTGGGCATATATACAAATAGTGGGGTGAAGCCAATATATCTTCTTTCTTAGAAGGTTCCAAAAGAAGTCAGTGCAGTTAGAAAGATATAAACAGCACACAGTTGTAACATGATTGCTTCTTTGACAATGGACTCACTCATGGACCACAGAAAAGCTATGTCAGTGTGGGTACAAGTCACACCAGACCTCAGGGATCTGCAGAGGTCCCCCCAAGTCCACATTTGAGAACTGCAATATTCTATTTCTCCTACACTTAAGGTCATCTGAGAATGTGGTAGGGACCCTGCCTCCTAGTCACTCATGTCTATCAAGCGTGGAATGGCCAGCATTAAGTATGCTAATAAGAAAAGCACAGTGTGACACTCCCAGGTATAGATATCTTTGATTAATCACCTGCCTCTGCCTGCCGTCTTGTGGTTCCTCAGAATCCAGAAGGTTCTTACTTGAGCTATACAGCCCACCCTGTGCTCACAGAATGACTGAGTTATAGAGTGGCCCAGAGATTCCAGCATTTCGTATTCTAAGTCTGACGCTTTCTTCCAATAAAGTACAAAAGAGGTACGGAATTTTATCAGCATACCAGAAGTTTATTTAACTGCATGCTGTTTAAAATAAGAGAATTGGGACTTATAAATCTATTGGATATATTGAGATATTATTTTTAACAATAACACTGTTGTTCTTGGATTCCCAGGCATGCATAAACAGCCTTTCCCCTAATTAATACAAAGGAATGTAAAATATTTTTATGGTTCTAAAATGAGCCCTTTTGTAAACTATCATAAAGTGGTGCATACTCAGTGACTGCCATGGAAGTGAGCTGAAATAAATTATGATGCATTTTTAGACCAGAAACTAACATAGGCATCAATGTGTTCAAACTGTTGTGGGATTTCTTTTTAATTCTGTGTTTAGAAAAATTCAAGTCTATCTTTAAGTAAATTCTCTAGCAGTGCTTTCTTTTTCCTCCCAGATAATTCTTCAAAATAGACCACTTACATGGTTCAAAAATTTATCCCAAATCTGAAAATATTCTGTTACTAAATAATAAACTTATTGTCACTTTTGTTAATGTCTTTTCAAAAAAAAAATAGTATACTAGCTACATATTTTAAGATATGTTTTCAGTCCAGTCCAGTCATTTTTTAAAAAATAAAATAGTATTGAGTTCCAGTAGCTATACCTTTTAAATTACATGGCTATTTGTTTTATGAACAGTAACATTCATTCATTTTAAAACATAGAGTGTTCCTGGTTCTAATTAAGACCTAATGGGGCTTTATAAATATTTGGAATGTAAAATTTTAAAGGAATTTATGCTTATTGAAAGAACTTAAACTGAATTTCTGTTGACCCAGTTTTTAAATCCCCAAATTAGACCTAAGAACTTTCAACTAATAGCTTATCACACATTGGTGGAGTAAGTATACTTCTCAGTCAAATATAATAACGTGCCCTTCAGAGCAAAGCAAACAATTAAATCTTCAAGCTTGCCCCTTCGCAGCTAGCAGATGCATTTATTCTATCCAACATGTCTCACTGATAAAATATTCAAGGAAATACTGCTTAATAGACATATTAAAACAAATCATAAGTAGATGATAAACCTTAAGTAAAGGTCAGACCAGCCTTATTTTATATGTTTGAGGCTTTCAAGATTTCTGCTTCTATTTGTTTAGCGTATTAATTTAGTATGCTTACTCCTCAGGAAATTCCACATAACAATCACCACTGTTTCTTATGCACTACTGTTCTGCTAGGTAGAGGGCTTATCTAGCTTATATGAGGTCCTGGATTTGACCCTGGCACAAAAATAAAACAAACAAACAAGAAATTATTGTTCAAGCAAAAAAAATAGAGATAGAACATGAATTCTTTCAGCCATGATTCACTTCTTACTATTTTCTTATTTTACTTTAGAGAGAGAGAGAGAGAGAAAGAGGAGACAGAGGGAGAGAGAGAATTGGTGCTCCAGGGCCTCAGCCACTGAAAGTGAACTCCAGATGCTTGCGCCACCTAGTGGGCATGTGTGACCTTGCACTTGCCTCACCTTCATGTGTCTGGCTAAAGTGGGATCTGGAGAGTCGAACATGTGTCCTTAGACTTCGCAGGCAAGCACCTTAACCACTAAGCCATCTCTCCAGTCATGCTTACTTATTTTAATTTAAATGTTTGACTTGCTCCAGCCTCTGTCACTATAGGTGTGCATTTGATCCTTCTTGTTGAGCGCACTCTACAACAAACACTCTGTTGGTCGGAGAGATCCGTGAGGTCCCCAAGACAATGCGGGCTACTGTCAAAGCACTTGGTTACCCACCAGAGCTAAATGGTAAGACCCTATTGGTGAAGGGACCACAGGCTACAGAGATAGGACATGGACTGATCACGGTGGAATTGAGATGGAAGCCAGCGCCCTGCTGGCTAGTCCTCACAGGGCTGGCTCGTGCTATATGGGCTGCTACGAGAAGAAACACAGCCCACAGAATGAAAAGCAAGAGATTCTGCACAATGAACATCTGGACAAGATGTACATTCCCGTGCAATAGTGGCACACAGCTTCTGTGGGTAATCAGTGGCTCTCTATTTAAATAAGAGGCCCACTCGGTGAACTCACACATGGTATTGAGAACCAAGTCAGAATCCTATGCATAAGAGGACCACACAGAGAATACTCATCTCACTTGCATACAGTAGGTCTCCTGGAACCCCAGTGAGGGGACAATGAATCCTGAACGGTGACACTCCTCCCCTGAGAATACGACACTCCCCTGGGTATTTGTTCTAGAAATGAACCCCATCAATGAGTGTATTCAGAACAATGAAGGCCATGTTCACATCTTTCTGTATGCTTTTGCAGTAATATTACACTTGGGATCCAAGTGTGGTTGTGCATGACTGTAATCCAAGCGCTCAGGAGGCTGAGGCAGGAGGATCCTGAGTTCAAGGCCATTCTGGCCTGCATAGTAAGTGCAAGGTTAGCCTGAGCTATTCAGTGAGACCTTGTCTCAACTATTGCCCTCAAAAACAGAACAAACCACAAAACATATGGAAAGGAAAGATAAAAGACAAACATAAAGAAAGAAACATAGAAAGAAATTCATATTATCTTTGATCTTTCAGTTAAACCACTAGCCTTTCAACATGAAAACTTTAGGGCATTTTTTTTTTTTTCCTGGGTATATAGTCACAGTGTACTAAAGGAAACTAATGATAACTAATGTGAATGGTACTTTATAATTCTTCCCTTTGCTACCCAAGACTATTCTATCTCCTTCTAGTTTATTTCTGCCTTATGATCAAGCAGCCTAAGTTGAAATTCATTAAAATGCTAATTTTTAAAATTGTGAATTTTAGGATGGGGTGAGAAAGAAGATACACAGTACAATTTTTTTTTGTCATTCCTGAGTCAGAACTTAAATGTAACATCATAGCCAGTATGGGGTTCTTTGAAAAGAACTTGGAGATAATTTGCAAATTTATTCCAAAAATTTAGTTAGAAGACGCAAAATAAGAGCTCTGCATCACTGTGATTCCTTGAAGTTTTTGCATGTACTTTGTACATGTGCTTACTTCAGATTGCCTGCTTTCAGAGACCATTTTAGAGCTAAACTCAGAATATAGAGAACCTCCCTTCTGTTCGTGTCATGACTTCCCTGTCTAGCCAAGGCCTTCATGTGTAAAACTGAGCTGACCTCTTTTCCCAAGAGGTCATCTTAAGGATAATGAATTTACTTTTTTAAAAACTCCACTGGGTAGTCATCTGCATAGATGCTTCATAAATTGTTGTCATTATTTAATCTCCAACCTTCATCACCGGTACACAGCCTCACCACCCCCTTCTCTTGGCGGAGGCTCAACCATTGGTACAGATGGGCATCGCTGCCGACATCTGATTTCCAAACTGTTGACCTAAGGAGAGGCGTAGACACAGGCCATGTTTCCCTGGACACTTGTTTACCTTGGGTTCAGTGTGTGTGTGTGTGTTACAGAAATATATTAGACCCTCAGTCCCAGGAGGAAACTGAAACTGTGAGAAAGACAAAATCTGGCTGACCTTCTGCAAACACAGCTCTGCAACCCTGCTGAGAGGCAGCCTGGGCACCCACGGAGGGCCGGACGATTGCTTTCAGTCTTGGAGGATGACAGTTTGTTAGAAACCGTGTCACCGTGGAAGGAGTCACTCGGCTACACCCTCCCTTGCATCTGCATTCGTCGGATAACGAATGGCAAGGAGTAATCTACATGGGTAGAAATCGAGATCATCCACGACACTTGCTAAATTTGTTATGCCTCATTAGCGTTGGGGCTTATTACGGAGCACTTCATGGTTCTCGGGCGTTCCCTCATGGGCTGTTCTGATGGATAACGCAAATAAAGAAAGGCAACGCAGCGGCGACACAGGGCTCACACGGCATTTGTCAGGGGCATAGTTAGCTGGATTAGGTATGCCCTGCATTTTCCATCACTGTCTTGTATTGATCTGAATTTATACACACCCTCACCCCTGGTGTATTCTCCACAACACTGTCCTTCCTAAGAGTGAGTCACACCCAAGCCAACTTGTCATGTGATTTTCTAACATAAATAGGACTGTTGAATAGTCTGTGTTTCTTTAGAAATGGAAGGCTTAAATAGAGCTTAAAAAAAAAAAAGATCTGCCATGGTAGCCTTTGGGAGATGAAGGAGGAAGCACCAGAAATTCAAGGTCACTGCTGGAGAATTGGCTCAGTGGTTAAGGTAACATGCGTGCAAAGCCTGACAGCCTGGGTTTGATTCCTCTGTACCCACATAAAAGCACGAAGTGGCACATATGTCTGGAATTTATTTGCAGTAGCAGGAGATCCCAGCATGCCCATTTCTTCTCTCTCTTTCTCTTTACCTCTTTGTGCTTAAAAGTAAATAAATAATATATTTTAAAAAATGCAAGGTTATGGGGCTGGAGAGATGGCAGTTAAGCTGCTTGTCTGCAAAGCCCAATGACCCTGGTTTGATTCTCAGGATCCACCTGAAGCCAGATGCTCAAGGTGGCACATGCATCTGGAGTTTGTGTGAAGTGGCTAGAGGCCCTGTCATGGCCATTCTCACTCTCTCTCTTTCTCTTTCTCTCTCTCTCTCTCTGCTTACAAATAAATGAATAAATAAAAATGTTTCTAAAAATATATTTTAAAAAGTACAAGGTCATTCTTAGCTACTTAGGGAGTTTGAGGTCAGCCTGGACTACATGAGACCCTGTTTCATAAAAAAAAAAGACAAAAAAGCAAAGCGAAAAATTTAAAAAATATATAATAACAATAAAATATCTATTCTACGGGCAACTAACAAGATGGAAAAGTATTGAGAAGTAAAATATTCATATTTTTTACAGTTAATTTAAAATAGGAAAGAGGGTGACTAACCCTAAGGAGGCCATCTTGGTTTAAGAAGATCTCAATTTAGAGTCTCATTTCCTCCTTGTTCACATGTGCCACTGATGATACTGAGACAAAAAGTCATGCCACATCTGCTCTGAAGGTGTCGCCTTGGTATCCTGCTCTTTCCCCTTAATACCACCAATGAAGATCCTCTCTTAAGTTGCAATGTTAGGGTTCATCCTTATACTGGGAAGAGCTATGAGACAGATGCTGATGTCACCAGGCAGGAACTGTGTGAGCACAGGAAGCCTCAGGTCTGAGATAAAGAATGCCATTATCTCCGAGGAGGTATATGACAGTCCATTTTTTAACTTTCATTGTTGCTTCCCAAACCTTAGCTATTTTACTCAATACTTAGTAACGATATTAATTCTATGCCTCCCAGAAATAGTTTTGATAATTCCTTTCCCTGGAGGATTTTTTTGTAGGCATTTATGATTGCTGAAATTGCCTAAATTCAGGGTTGTATTTTTAAAGAAAAATGTTTTCAAGTTTATGGATTCAGTTAGGTTCTTTTAGCTAAAATTATTAGTAAAAGAACATATATTTTATTTATTTATTTATTTGAGAGAGAAAAAGAGGCAGAGAGAGAGAGAGAGAGAGAGAATGGGCTGCCAGGGCCTCCAGCCACTGCAAACGAACTCCAGACGCATGTGCCACCTTGTGCATCTGGCTCAAATGGGTCGTAGGGAATCAAACCTGGGTACTTTGGCTTTGCAGGCAAATGCCTTAACTGCTAAGCCATCCCTCCAGCCCCTGCCTCGTTTTCTTCAGACGGAGTCTTTCATTGAACTTGGGGCTGATATTTTCATTCCTTTTAGCTGATCTGTGAGCCTCAGAACTTCTCATCTCCCCCGATTCCACAGGACTGAGGTTACAGGTATGTGGGGACGTGCCCATTTTTTTTTATTAAATATAGGTGTGAACAGATTGAAAGCAGCACCTCTTAGGCCCACGTGCTTGTTCCGCAAGTGTTATTACCCACCGGATCATCCCCCCAGCCCCATATCACAGATTTTTAACTCTAAATTGTAGATGCCAAAGAGCCCTCACTGGAAACTTGTTAAAAAAAAAAAAAAGATGCACCTGTTATACTAGTTGTGATAAACCATGTGATAATGATGGAACTGTTTTCAAATACATACAGTTCAAAAAAGTTCCAATTCACTTCACTTGCAGGTACAAATGTCCACATGTTGAGTTCAATCAGGTCGCGCCCACGGAAGATTACAGTCAAGCACGTGATTTGGTGATTTGTGGAGGTTTGCAGTAACCAGGAAGCCACCATGGCTTTAGCAGCACACTGTGAATGCTGGGGCAAGAGTATTGACACAACTTCAAGGTCAGACTAGGCTACAGAGTAAGTCCGACACCACCTGAGCTAAAGAACAAGACCTGGTTGCTAACGGTAATATTTCAAAACACAATACAAAACAAAACGACAAAAAAAAGCCAGGTATTGCAGCATATGATTGTTACTACAGCACTTGGGAAGTGGAGGCAGGAAGGTCAAGATCATCCTTGGCTATAAGTTCAAGGTCAGCCTGGGGTCCAAGAGGTCTTGCTTCAAAAACTGAAACAATACACAGGCTGGAGAGATGGCTTAGTGTTTAAGGTGTTTGTCTGTGAAACCAAAGAACCAAGGTTCGATTTCCCAGGATCCATGTAAGTCAGATGCACAAGGTGATACATGCATCTGGAGTAAGTTTACAGTGGCTGAAGGCCCTGGTATGCCCATTCTCTCTCTCTCTGCCTCTTTCTATCTCTCTCCCAAATAAAATAAAATAATTAAAATTAAAACAAAACAAACAAATAAAAATAATAAAAGCACAAAGAGAAGTAAGTTAAAAGTCAAAAGAATTCTTCAAAGGAAACAGTATTGATTTAAAAAGCCATTGAAGATACAGACATCATTATTCTATAGTATGTATCAAGCTACTCTTAATGAGGTGCTTTAGGTATGTAAAACTTAAAAACAATCATATATAAATGTCAAGACATTAGTGAAAGTTCACATAAAAATGTGTTTATTTAGGACATTGGACAGATCATAAAGTAGCTGGGCTCTCATTCTCCCATGGTATCATGTCTCAGCACATTCAAGAATTAGCTAATGATGTGGAAAAACCGACTCTGAACGAGTAAAGCTAGCAGAACATTTTCACTGTCTCCACACAAACACCCTTGTATTTCTAAAGTGACAGTTCTTTCAGTAGATGTGCAGTGTGAGCCATGGTAGTCATAAAAAGTATGATTTGTTTTTTTCTTGAAGTTTGCCTGTTGGTCAACATCAATTTTTGAACTAAGAATATTAGTATTATAATGTATGAGTGTTATAATGCACTATCAGCCAACTTGGTTTGGAGTTTAATTTTTGTTCAAGAACACCTTCTGGGGCTGGAGGATGGCTTAGCAGTTAAGGCGTTTGCCTGCAAAGCCGAAGGACCCAGATTTGATTCCCCAGGACCCACGTTAGGCAGATGCACAAGGGGGCGCACACATCTGGAGTTTGTTTGCAGTGGCTGGAGGGCCTGGCACACCCATTCTCTCTCTCTCTCTTTCTCTGTCAAATAAATAAATAAATAAAATAGAAAAAAGAGGGTTTTTTTTTTTGTTGTTTTTTGTTTTGCTTTTTTTTTTTTTAAGAACACCTTCTAGGGGACAGACTGTGAGGACAGAAAGACTCCTGGGAGTTATTCTGCAGATGACTGAGTTTGTATCAGGGATGAATCACCAGACTGCTTCCTTCATCAATAGAGTTGTTACAGAATTGTATATAGTATTGTAAATTACATACATGCTACTCTAATGTGCTTTGTGCTTTTGATATATCAATCACGATCACTTGTGTAGGTATGTGCATACATGTGTATATGATGCATGTATATATGGGCATACAAATTCCACAAGATCCTTGTGGAGGTCAGCAGACAACCTCAGCATGCAGATCCTCAACTTCCCCTTATTTAAGACAGGCTCTCTCTTGCTGTTTGCTACCACAAACCCCAGACCAGTTGGCCAATGAGTGAGGTTTGGGTCTCTCTAGACTCTGATTCACATTGCCATAAGTAGAGATTAAAAAGCATGTGCATCACCATGCCTGGCTTTCTATGGGTTCTGGGGACCGATCTGAAACTGCTTGTCTGTCTGGTGCAGAGCACATTTTTGACTCCTGAGCCATCTCACTAGCTTCTAGTATGATTTTAAAGCTGATCGTAAAGAACTCATCACACGCTGAGGCAAGAAGTTCACTTCCAGAAATCATTTTATCAGAATCCTTATATCGTGAATTGAGTAATATTTCTGTAGGTTAAATTAATTAATTTCTTCCGAACCTTGGAAAGTAGACATGGTTTAGTGGCACTAGGTTTAATGGATTTGATGCCTCTTGCAATGAAGTAAAACATAAGAGGAAGTGCAGAGCCTTGGAGATAAGGCCACAGAGGGAAACAAAGGTGTTCAGGACAGGCAAGCGAGGACAAAGTTGGAGACTTAGAAATTCACTTTTGAGATTTTTTTTTCAAAGTTATGTAATTTTGAAGTTATCGAAAGGATATTTGGTTCAATCCCCAGTTGTACCGAAACAATATGAAAGGCATTCCCCTCTTCGTGAGTTTTTATAAAACCCATTTTGCTGCTAGTAGAATGGTGTGGATTTGGAGGCCAGTCTTCCTGATGAACGATAGTGGTGGTGCACAGTACTATAACTGAGTGAAGTTCAAAGCCAGTGACTCGAAGCCACAGGACGCAGTTGAAAATTGGGTGCTAGTTTCATTCTTTTGTGCATATCAGCAACTGATCTCTAAAGTTAAGGAAATTTCACTATTCCTCTCAAAAACAGGAGGATCTTTCAATTTCTACCAGATACTGCCTACCCTACAGCCAATCACTTCCTGGCTTTCTTCATGACTTGGGAGAGTGGACTTTGATTGTGCTTGGTTTTCTATGAAGCACGGCCAGGTGCTGTTTGAAGTGAATGTTTTTCAAGTGATTTCACTTAGATAAATCCCAGAGCTGAGAAATATCATAAACCCAGCACTAAAATACATCAATCATTTGTACTTGGTCAGTTTCTTAACAAGAACATTACCCTTAGGCAAACCACAGGCTGAAAAAAAAATACTGTAAGCACTTTGTCCGAAAGGTTAACTGAAAAATTCAGCCTTCAGCTTGCACAAGATCACAAAAATATTACAGAATACTTTTTTTTGTAATAGAATATTTATGTGTTCCAGAGAAATTGCTAGAACTGCATGATTAAAAGGGTGAGAAGGTGTAAACAAGTATTTAAGTAGTTTATAATTTGGGGGGAAAGGATAATTTGCTCAAATGTTTATCATCTTAAAATCTTCTAAATGTGTCAAGAGAACAGGAGAAATATTTAATTTTTAATATATTCTTGGTAATTAAAGAACACAGTTAAAGCCATCCATGTTTGGCCATTTATATAAAAGATAAGAAACTCATCTGAAAATGTGCTAAGAAAACATAGTTTACATGCTATAATAATGCATAAAGTAGCTATAGGGATAAAATATAAGATAATACAATAAGATGTTCACAAATTCTGTTATGGTCTCCTCCCTCTGTTACAACCTACAGCTAGCTTTCCAAGCATTTGTAGTTGGGATAGTTATGTGTTAAGGTTTTCTATTCATTAGTTAACTTATATTTCCTGAGTGCATGCTGTGCGCCAGACACTGTGGATGTAGTGATCCTTCCATCAAAGAAAATGTATTGAAGGGGAGAAGGAAGAAATAAATCATAAACAATGAAGAGGAAATTCATGTGGAAACAGGTACTGTGAAAGAAATAGATAACTGTAATGGAAAATAAAAATGGGTGAATTTATTAGGTACTTTCTTGTTTTTGAGACCAGATACCAGACCAGAAGCAGCTTACGGGAGGAAAAGGGTTTAACTCGGCTTATAGCTCTAGAGGGTAGAGTCCACCAAGGCAAGGGAAGCATGTCTCATAAAAATTAAATAATTAGCCAGGCATGGTGGGCCAAACCTTTCGTCCCAGCACTCAAGAAGCAGAGGTAGGAGGATCGTCATGAGTTTGAGGCCAGCCTGAGACGACATAGGGAATTCCAGGTCAGCTTGGGCTAGAGCGAGACCCTACCTAGAAAAATAACGACAAAAAAAAGTAGTTCATAAATAAGAAATGTCAGCAATGTTTGGGTTTTAGTAGTTATGATTACAAGGCAATGGAAAAAGTCATATAACTGTCTAAATTGGCACTTTGGTGAAATATTGATAGACATTGATAAAAAGGGAAAAAACAACACACACAATGAAGAAGCAGGTGGATGACACTGGTAATCAAACAGCAATAAAGTCAATACAAACAACAAACTAAAATGATCAACGCTCAAGCACAAATGAGTCTCATATTGCCAAGTGCTGGTAAGGTGAACTTGGGATAAGACCACAGACCAGATTTCTTAACAATAAAGGTGGCATGTCCTTTGGGAGCACAGTGTGATGGTGCAGAGTCAAACTCAGAGTGTGATACTCATGCCTTAGCACTACCGACCTCATAGGTCAGGGGAGAGACTTGTATAAGTCTGTTCACCAAAGACGTACTTTCACTAGCAGGAAATCAAAGCCCCATGAGCAGTCCACGGGGGGAAGAAAACGTCAATAAAATGGAGTCAAGAGATCATGGATCAGAACAAGAACGCATCCAAAGAGACATGCACGCAGAAATACACAAAAGCTAAATGAGCCCAATAGTAGTTATAAAACAATGTGGGGTTGGATAGATGGCTTAGCGGTTAAGGCACTTGCCTGTGAAGCCTGAGGACCCATGTTCGACTCTCCAGATCCCACATAAGCCAGATGCACAAAGGTGAGGCAAGTGCAACGTCGCACATGCCCACTAGGTGGCGCAAGCATCTGGAGTTTGATTGCACTGGCTGAGGCCCTGGAGCACCAATTCTCTCTCTCTCTCTCTTTCTCTCTTGCTCTCACTGTGAAAGAAAGATAGAAAGAAAGAAAGAAAGAAAGAAAGAAAGAAAGAAAGAAAGGAAGGAAGAAAGGAGGGAGGGAGGGAGGGAGGGAGGGAGGGAGGAAGAAAGGAAGGAAGGAAGGAAGGAAGGAAGGAAGGAAGGAAGGAAGGAAGGAAGGAAGGAAGCAAAAATGTGCAATGTACATTGCCAGACATGTAAAGTAAAGGGAATGCAGTCATGGGTAAATTGCAAACTCAATATAAGGGGTCCCTGTAGAAAGAAGCAAAAGATTTTCACTTCAGATAAATTCATGTTACTTCTGATGTATGTTCTGCGTGTTGAAAAACACGGCTTTTAATACCCGGAAGCCAGGGTGCTTAAGAGATGCCAACACTAGCTTAACACATAGCCCTTTTACGGCCCCGGTACACTCGCTTTTGTAACTTCAGTACCTAAAAGGCATAATGAGTGTGTAGAAATATTTAATGTTCAACTGGGAAGACCTTATCATTACCATGAAATCAAATTTCTGGGTGTGTTTGTGAGGGGCTTTCTAGATTAGGTTCACTGACGTGTGAAGACACACCCTAAATGTAGGTGGTACTGTTTCACGGGTTATACAAAAAGGAGAAAGTGATCCTTTTACCAGCATTCAACCTCTCTAATCCCTGACTGTGGATACAATGTGGATGTGGGTAACTACTGCCAACCACTATAAACTGTGCCAACCTTTAGTAGCTTCTTGTCAGGTATTTGGTCACAGCAACTAGAAAGGTAACTAAAACATTTGCAGGATGAGTGAATAAATGAATGTCTAATTTTTACAGTTAAGGCCCTAGAAGGTTCTGGAGAGGGAAGAGTGATTGAAAGTATGCTAATTGACCTCAGTGTCCAAATCCTGTGACTGCCTGGTGCGTCATGCAGAGCAAATGTAACCTGACCGAGAAGGCTTCTCAGCTTCAATGCATTAGAGCATGGGACTGAAACTCAAAGGAAGTTAAAAGAAAGAAAAGAAAATGTGAGCTGATGTTTGTAGATCAAACAGGAGTCTGAATGATGACCAAGAAGTCTACCAAGTTTTATTTTTAAATAGGGAAGACATTCTCAAAATGTCAGCCACCCATGTTTTCAAGATTCCCGGGGGCGAATATAGATCAAAAGAACATAAACTTGCAAGCTTCTTGGCTATGTTTTCCACTAAAGTTTCCTCAGTGATGGACCTGAGTTTTGCCTCTTTCTGTGGGCAGCAGAGAGCCGTGAAAATCTTAGCATGATGACATTACATGATTGGAAATGTTCTTTATGTCGACAACTTAGACACTATTGTAACTCAAATCGTTGCCCAGAGTGGGAGGATGTCAGGGCTTGCTCCTGGAATGTCCAACACAAAGAACAGTTGTACCTTAAGTGCACTAGCTTAGATAGGGTCAACCACCAACACAAATCATTTTGATTTATAACAGTGGCACATTATGGTGATCAATATGACACAATCAATTGACTCGATTCTTGTGTTTCTTCATGTCCGCAAGGAAGAGTCTCCAGACGTGACTGTTCAGAGGAGATGGCTGTTTAAAGCCCTCGACAGCTGTTTCCAAAGCTGCTTGCTGTGTACGATCGCTCCTTTATTCTCTCTCCAAAGTGACCGCCTCACCCAGGAGAAACAAGGCTGTGACAGGTTCTAATGGTTCTCTCCAAAGGCACTGCACAATTCCAAGAGTCTGCACGGGGGAAATGGTAAAAACCGAATAGCTTACTCAGTATTTTCAGGATCATGGTTGTAGATACTGTGCAGGGGGTGGTCAGTGAGCCGCCCAGCAAGGCCCAGGAGTTCATGCCTGGTGATGACCGCCAAGGTAGGAATGTGTGTGGTGTGTAGAAAATTACCTCAGACCTAGCAGTCCTGCGTTGAAGGGACTGGGGGACGCATGCGCCTGACATAGGCTTTGTAAGGGAATAGGTTTTTCTGTTCCCAGAAGCTCAACTCTACCATCTGGCTGAAGCAGCTGACAGGAAAACCTTTGTTGTGTGTTTTGCAATTTGTTTCTGCTAGTGTCAGACAGAACCTAAATGCAGAGGAGAGGGATGCGATACAAACAAAATAAAACGATTGAAAGTAGGCGACTGGAGCTGGAGAGATGGCTTAGCGGTTAAGGCGCTTGCCTGCAAAGCCTGAGGACTCATGTTCAATCTCCAGATCCCACGTAAGCCAGATGCACAGTGACGAAAGCGCGCCGGGTTGCACATGCACAAAAGCGGGCACACACGTCTGGAGTTTGATTACAGTGGCTGGAGGCTCTGGCACACCAATTCTCTCTCTCTCTCTCTCTCTTTCTTTCTCTCTCATAAAAAAAAGGCCAGTCTGTTGGGCTTGCATCAAACAAACAAACAACAACAAAAATATAAGTAGATGAATGAAATTAGGGCTTCAATAGTAACTACTAAATACCTGGCATGCTGGGAAATGCCAATGTACCACACAAGGAGGCTATTTCTAAAATAGGGGATGGAAACTGGGCGTGGTGGCGCACGCCTTTAATCCCAGCCCTCGGGAGGCAGAGGTAGGAGGATCCCTGTGAGTTTGAGGCCACCCTGAGACTACATAGTGAATTCCAGGAGAGCCTGAGCTAGAGTGAAACCCTACCTCAAAAAAATAAAATAAAATAAAATAGGGGATGGAAAATGCCCCTTTGAGGGAAACTTTAATTACCTAACCAGAATTAATGTAATACTTCTCATTTTAATTTTGAATCTTGAATGCAAGATATGTTTGCACATTATAACAATTTAATAGCATATCAATATTAACACATCTTACTGAAGTATATTTTTCATAAGAAATATGACTGAGGGCTGGAGAGATGGCTTAGCAGTAAAGGCGTTTGCCTGCAAAGCCAAAGGATTCTGGTTCAGTTCTCCAGGACCCATGTAAGCCAGATGCACGAGGTGGCGCACGCATCTGGAGTTTGTTTGCAATGGCTGGAGGCCCTGGGGAGCCTATTCTCTCCCTCTTTCTCTCTCAAATAAATAAATAAATAAATAATAATATTTTTTTAAAATAAGAAATATGACTGAGAAGAGTCGATTAATAGTAAATTTTAGCATAAAAGTAATATATTCTTATGGGAGATAACTGAAATATCTAATTTTGGAAGCCCTTCATAATCCCATAATGCATATATGATTAGCCAGATTTATCTATGTTCCTCCTCATCATGTTGCATGAGAGCGGGTATCTAATCTTGTCTCACCTCAGTTATTGTTGTATCTTCAATACCTTCATCATAGTGGGCATTCCACAACTAATTTTTTCACTTAATGAATATGTGTAATTATATTTAAAATGAACATATATGGCATAATTTAACAATGCACAAGGATCACTTTGTGATCTCATGTTGTCCTTCACTATTAAGCCACGTGCTAGTAAATGTTTCAACAGTGGCGTTAATGTTACCTTATGGATTATGAAAGTCTGTTTAACTAGTCTATTATTAGTTCTATAACTTTCTTATATAGATATGTTTAAGAAAGGTTCTCATGATTACCTTAGGACTTAGGCATATTAGGGGCTAGAGAGATGACTTAGTGGTTAAGGTGCTTGCCTGCTAAGCTAAGGACCCAGGTTCAATTCCCCAGCACCCATATAAGGTGGCACATGCATCTGGAGATTGTTTGCAGCAGCTGGAGGCCCTGGCATGCTCAATCTCTTCCTCTCCATCTGCCTCTCTCTCTTTCTCTTAAACAAGCAAATAAATAAATAAGCAAATAATAAGAAACATAATGTTAGTTGATGGGTATGGACAGTTTTAAATATCTTCATATGCATTTCAAAACAGTTTGCAAATGGTCACGTCATAAATTAGCAACTGTATCAGAAGTCAATAATAAGCCATACTCTAACTCCAAACCTGGTCAGACAAATTATTTCTGAATAGACCAGACCCAAAAAAAAAAAAAAGTCTAACTGGTAATTATAAAAATATTCACCATCTTAGTTGGGAGTTTCTGTATTTCTATTTTTGCATTAACTATTTGTGAAGAATTCCTTCCAAAGCCCTTATTCATTTATGAGTTTGTTTTTCTTTTTCATGTAAATATTGATAATTTTCTCTTTATTCTTAAGAGCAACCCATCATGTCACTTATACAATAGATAATGACTCTTTTGGTTGAACTAATTATGATTTTAAAAACTATTATTTCATATTTGATATAGTGACAAAGCATTCTCTTCATTCCCTAACAATTTTTCCTTAATTTTATTAGATTTTATACAAGTACTTTTTTCTCATATTGCTATTGGATCTATTTTAATCTAACATACATTTTCTATTTTATCACTAAACTATAATTAACTTGGAACTTATTTTTGTGGCACAAGACCAGTTTAAAATGTTTTGTTCTAATATGTAACTAGACTCATTTATCAAATCAACCAGTTATCTACTGACTAAAAGTACTACAACTTCATTTTGCCTGTTTCATATATTTTATATATTTTGCCTGTTTCATATGTGTATTTCATACACAGTGGACTTATGATTTTGATGTTATTTCTGTTATTGTTGTTGTATGCATTCTGTTTCACTCTTATTTTATTTTCAATGTAATTGTACGTACTTTACTATTTGGGAGAATGAATCATGCTGCAATAGTCACCTTTTCTTTATTTTTTATTTTATATAGTTATTTATTTATTTGAGAGAAATACAGAGAAAGAATGGGCATGCCAGGCTCTCCAGCTGCTGTAAATGAACTACAGATGCATGCACCACCCTATGCATCTGGCTTACATGGGTCCTGGCGAATAGAACTGTGGTCCTTTGGCTTTATAGGAAAGTGCCTTAACTGCTAAGCCATACCTCCAGTCGAATAGTCACCTTTTCTAAAAAATGGTTTTAGATTATTCTTTTCTGCATATTAATGAGTCTTTAAGTCTCAAAATTGTGAATTTTAATTGGCACTTAATTACATATGCATATTAATTTTAAGAGTTTTGACACTATATACATTGTAGAGTCTTCTTACATGGAAAATGGTAAAGCTTTCCAGTGAAGGGGTGTGTCTACTGAAGACAACATTCCAATCAATGCCATCCACTTATCAAGCCAGTGATCTCAGAAGCATCTTTTTAAAGGAACATGACCCACTTATGTCTGCTGCTGTTAACATAGTCATATTTTTTTATTTATCAAGTTATTTCTATCTTGTTATATAGATTGTTTTTTCTGTATTTACTTTTAAAAGCCTGTTAATTTAACAGGCATGAAATTTATATCTATGACTGCTTATCTTATATGTTTATCAAAAAATGTTAAACACAATTCTCCAAACAGCTAAATACAAACAAATTATAAATTTTAACTTCTCTTTAACAGTTCAGTGGAATGAGCTAAGATGCATGTGTTTCTCTGCATTCATACTATTAATGGATTGTAATTTATTAAATTTTATGTGTTTTAGTTATTTACAATATTTATTTATTTTATTTGGCCTAAAGAGGTTTATGTATTATTCATTCTGTCATTGTCTAATACTTAGTTTTTGAAGATGATCATGACATTTCTGACTTTTAATTTTAAAGTTGTTCAGATCATTTTAAATGAATCACTTTAGCTTGGTCAAGAGCTCACTCACTGTGTAAGGATTATTTCTTAAGTTTTTAGCTTAAATTTACATTTGAAGGAATTGTAGTTTTGATTGTGTTACATATTTGAGAACATGTTTCCACATAGGAAAGAGGAAATTCCTGTCAAGTTATATACAAGTTTCTCCTCAGGTCTCTGCACATTCATGATGTGCAGATTGTGAAAAGCCATGTATCAAGTGCAACATTCATCATATTTGAAGAGATCATCATAATATTCAAACCTCCAATATTTGCTCAGGAAATGTTTAAAGATGCTGTTTTAGCATGAAACCACAGAAACCCGCACATTTGCTAATGTGAACCATCTTTAACTGAGAACGTTTATGCGGTTTTGTCTTTGACTATTTCTGTATCATTGCCTCCTTCTTCGGACGCACACTCGTAGTTCACTTTTAGTTCATATGCTCTGTTCCGTGAAGCTGTCTTTCTTACTGTATGCTTTTCATTTCATACCTTTACTCTTTCAGTCTTAGATATAAGAAATTTTCAGTGGTGTGTGTTACATGGCTAATTTTATGCTTTGCTATTTCTGCATTTTACTGCTTCTAGTTGCTGCATATTTGTTTCTTGGAAGTATTTTTCATTTACATGTATTTGTAGTATGTCCTGCTGATTATTTTTGTTAGTGTCTCTTAATCATTTAATAGTAATATAGATCATTTGTCATTTCGTTTTCTAAAACTATTTTTTAATAACCTAAGTAGATCTGTTTTTAGAAATTTCCTTTTGGACCTTCTTCCTCCATTGTTTGTAAATGTTGTGTCCATAGGCTGTATCTCTGTATATCTATCTATACCTATATCGGTATCTATATCTATATATGTATATATATATATGCAACTTTGCTGTAATTTTATTCAAATGAAGCAGGATATCAAAATACCCACATTTTCTTTTGTTTATTTTTATTTATTTATTTGAGAGTGACAGACAGAGAGAGGCAGATAGATAGAGAATGGGCACGCCAGGGCCTCCAGCCACTGCAAACGAACTCCTGATGCATGCACCACCTGTGCATCTGGCTTACGTGGGTCCTGGGGAATCGAGCCTCCAACCAAGGTCCTTGGGCTTCACAGGCAAGCGCTTAACCGCTAAGCCATCTCTCCAGCCCAATACCCACATTTTAGAATGAACACGATTCTGTGCTACCCAAAGCTGGAGACAATCAGCTTTGTATAATTTCTATTAGCTGACACTTAAGCTGACTTGCATAGAACCCACAATTAATATGTCATTTGATAGTGAGGTGAGCCTATGAAATGCTCCAATACTGAACTTATTGAAATAGACTTATTGAAGTTAGTCTTGGGTCACATAGCGAGATTAATTTCAGTTGCTGTGCGTGTGGTGTTGACAACTTGCTAAATCGGAACTCTGAGTTTGGATAGCTAAGATTGAAAAAGCAAGATAGCAAAGTCTTGGGTTTTCTTCTCAAAGTAGCTCCACACGAGTAGGGTTAATCAGCATGGGCTCTGAGCTGATGAAAGATACAATACACCTTTATTTTTTTTTTTTTTCACTCAGGAAATGGCAAACTTCCTGAGTGGGGTTACTCTACGACTGCATATGCCTGTCTGTCTGTCTGTCTTTTGTTCTTTAGTATCAGTGTTTTCATCTTTACTCATCTCTGTGCCTTTCTCAGAGTAGGAATTTGTGAGGACCTTTGTCAGAGTTTAAAGTTGAAATAAATTAAATATATCTATGTTTTTGGTACTTTTAAAAAAATGTGCTTAAGCCCTGTTAAACTATATGATTAACAAAAAATTGTTGAATATTTTTGAGAGTTGCAAAAGGTGCGAACACATATTATGAGTTTACCACGGAACAATAATGAAGTAAGAAATAGTGCTTTAAATGTGTCTGTTGTTAAATATAAATTTGCATTTTGTAACTTAATATCAATGTAATAAAAGATATCATAATTTGAAAAGTGGCATCGATGCCAGAGATGCCTGGAAGCTGTCTTCCCCCCACAGCTGTCCTGTGCACAATGTCTGCTGACATTTCAGCGTCAGGAAAAGTCGCCTTTGAATTTTGCTTTTGCCCTGCTGCTGTGATCGCCATAGTTGATAAAAATAAACAAATAGATAAAATAAGCTGAAAGAAAGAAAGATTTCTTTTGTCTCATGTTTTCAAATGGAGGCATTCCCTCCCTACATGTCTTCTCCCCAAACGGAGATTCCCCCTTCCTAGATGTGACCACCCTCTTTTACACTCTTTCCGAAGGCTTGAGACTTCTGGGAAGATTGTCCCTTAACTAGAAAAGCCTAGCACTGAGGTTGCTTGGTTCCTGCTCCATCCAGTCCATCAAAGACTCTAGGCTGGGTCTCTAAGTGGGGCGTTGCCACTTGCTAGAAACCCCGCCTGTCACTCGTATCAGACAGGAGCGCTCAACATTTTCCTCCTCTTAAACTCTATGATCTCTCTGTACATAATCCCTGTAATCAAATCTTTCTAAGCTTTATCCTCTGGTCTGCCAGTTTCACTTGTTGAAGTTCATAAAAAGAGAACCTACAAATAGCTCATTCAGTGTGACTGTCAGTTTTTGGGACCCTGGCTCCTGAGTTACTGCCTACCCAGGAGCCCAGGCAGGTTCTGTTACTGTCCAGGACACCCCACATTCATCTACATTGACTTGCCTTCTGGAATATGAATGCTAAGAGAATTTTTTTTGCACATATGAATGTGTGTCTGTGTGGGCATATGTGTGTGTCTATGTGGATATATGTGCACATACATGCAGAGGCCAGAGGTCAATGTTGGGTGTCTCTACAATTGTTCTCCACCTTTTTTTCCTTTTAGATTTCTTTTTTTTTTTAATTTTTTGTTCATTTTTATTTATTTATTTGAGAGTGACAGAGAGAAGAAGAGGCAGATAGAGAGAGAGAAGAGAGAGAGAATGGGCGCGCCAGGGCTTCCAGCCACTGCAAACAAACTCCAGACGCGTGCGCCCCCTTGTGCATCTGGCTAACATGGGCCCTGGAGAATCAAGCCTCGAACTGGGGTCGTTAGGCTTCACAGGCAAGCGCTTAACTGCTAAGCCACCTCTCCAGCCCCCTAGATTTCTTTTTTTTTTTTTTTTGTTATTTGTTATGTACACAGTGTGTAAACAGTCATGTTGGTGCCATTAGTCTCCTCCTTGTCCTCCCCCCTCCAAAGGGACCCTCCCTCGTCGGTGTATGTGGGTAGTGTATTGTGGGACACAAGAAGTCTCTCTCACTGATTGGCCTAGACTGGCTTGTCAGCAAGTCACAGGGGCCCTCGTCTGCATCTTCCTATGCTGTGATGCCATGTGTACTGTGTGTACCATCACAGTAGGCATTCTTGTGGGGGTTGGGGATCCTCATGCTTGTACAGTTAGCACTTTCCTGGGAGCCATTTCTCAATCCATGATAATTTTAAAAATCTTTTTATTTATTTATTTGAGAGATGGGCAGAGGCAGAGAGAGAGAGAGAGAGAGAGAGAGAGAGAGAATGGGTACACCAGGGCTCCCAGTACACTGCAAACAAACATCAGATGCATGTGCCACCTTGTGCATCTGGCTTACATGGGTCCTGGGGAATTGAACCATGGTACTTTGGCTGCACAGGCAAGGTCCTTAACAGCTAAGCGATCTCTCCAACCCCAACCATGATAATTTTTAACAACCAGAGTCATTATATACTTTGCCACAAACTCAAGCAGTGAGTATAGTTATGGAAACACAACGCCCCCCCCCCAATTTATTACTCTGAATACCTGCTATCCCTCCTTGTTACCCCAGTCTTCTATTGATGGCTGAACTTGCACAGTATGAAACAAAAGGGACTCTAGAGTCACAATCACATGCTGCTGCTGGTATCTGACAATGTGGACAGGTGACAGCTGTGTACCCAATGGTCATCTTCTCTGGTCCACATCACCGACTTCCTACTCCTTAGGTAGGTATATTTCCTTGAGTCAACTTGGAATGGCCTTAGGTTACTGAATAATAAGACTACTGAATCATAAGCCTATATCTCTCAAAGATGGAATCATATCAACTCATGATGTGATTTCTTCCAGTATTTTCTATCTTTCTGAACCAGAGCCACCACCCTCTTTTCTTTGTGGGATTCATATACACACACAGATTGGACTGATTTTTGAACCTACAGAGCATATGCAGTCTGATGATAATAAAATATTTCTCATACATTTAATACCCATGTAAGTTCAAGTCCTATATATTTAAGTTGTTAGTTCCCATTTTTATGTTATTTTTATGTCCAGCTTAGGCTAAGAGGGAGAGAAAGAGTAAATGACACTTATCCAAGCTCTAACATAGTTGAACAATGTTTCCTCATTTTTTTCCTTTCAAACTTATGGGATATTTGGGTAGGCTATGTTTAAAATTGGTATCTCCAACACACACCCTCAGTTCTGATTCGTTTTTATTAATGCTACATAAATCTTTTCTTTATTTAGGAGAGGCGAAATAATCGCATAGACTTTCTTCTATTATATTGTCCCACTGACTATAAGCATATAAACTGTATAAGCATGTGTGTTTCATTATGAACATATCAAGAAAACAAGATTATTTGGACCCTTGGGCTGTTCTTCTCCAACCCATCAAAAGCCCTGAAGTCTCAGAAAATTTGGATGATAATCACTGTGAATCTTCTCACGTAAAATTTCCAGTAGTTGCTGAAGTTTAATACAACCCCAAATGCCAAGAGAACAGACTTTGCTATGTTACAGAACATCTGGTTCTGATCTTGGCAAGAGAAAATGAAAAGTAATGGAAACCAATATTTTGCCAGGATATGTTTTTTTTTTTCAAGTTTCCTTTTTTAGAAATGGGCAGAGATTCAATGGGCATCAATTCCAGGAATCGTTCGTCCATTCCCTTCCCATTTTCGGATCTATAGCTCTTTCAATTATGCGTGCATCCAGATTCATATGCAGACATAGGATACTTGCTTTTATTTGTAGAGCAAATCTTCACTTCACTGTACATTTCTGACCTATAAGGTGGCACACTTGCAATAGGGTCAGTATGATAAATCTTCCAAGTAACAGGATCACAGCTACTAATTAGAATGCATTTTGCATTTACTATTAAAAAAAAAAAACAAGTGGTGGGTGTTCATGAGATGTCAGGGACGCTGGTGCCTTTTATTCTATTCATACTTATCAAGGATTATAAATCCACAAGTGATCTCATGCTTCATAGAAACAACACAGTTTTAAAGGCAAAATATGCTATTATGTGTGCTGTTGAAGTGGACTACTTAAAAATGTGTAGTAATGCCTTTGTCACATCCTTAAAGTGATGATGGAAGCTTTTCTATCTAATGGGATTGTATTGGTACTATTATTCTGGCTGTTGTTTTGATTTTATTTATTGTAATGACTTTTTTAAAAGTTGAAAAATTAGATACTTTATAAATGGTTCTAATCTTTTGCATTCCATGTTACATTAAACCTGTTTATATGAATAGTCTCTCAAAAAAGAGGACTTTTAAGATCCAACATTTAAAAATAGGATGATTATATATATGTAATGTGTTCACATGTAACAAGTAAACTTGAATTTTATAGAAAAAGATCACCTATTTTAGGTATTTTAATGAGAAGGAATAAATTGATTTATGGATTTTTATATTATATGAATAGTTACAGTAAAGTACATTCCTAGAAAAGTGTGAGGAGACCTCAATAGGCATAAGGTGCTTGTCAGGAATTGCCTTACATTTCGTTTTATTTGAAATCAAGGCTGAGGAAAGATCAGGTGCTTGTGACTCTTAAGCCAGGGAAAGAATATTTTCTCTGTACCTCCTTGGACCCTGTAATAATAGTAGATTTCTTGCAAAAATGGAATTTCAGATATTTGGGGAAGAAAAACAAGGCTTTGTGGAAACAAAGGGTAATATGAAAGAAATAACATAGGGCATGTGAGAGAAATAAAATAGGAAAAAAGCAGGGTATCAGAAAATTAGAATTAAGTACTTTCACAGTACTTCATAGCACAAAAGGTTTATTGTTAAACTGATCTCATCATTCTGTCATTTATATCATTTATTGCTCCATGATTCATATTACTAAAGATTTTTCATCCAGAAAAATAACTCCAAAATTATTCTCTTCAGTGTCTTTACTAAACCCCTAGTTTTAAAAGAACAAATCTACTAGAAGGAGAGCAAATGAAACGCTTGGGATTCTTTCAGGTTTTTCTACAAGCTGGGGTGATTCTGTGAAATTCTTCTCTGTCCTTTGGCTTCCGGTTAGTCAAATACTCTCCTAATCCACACTGCTGCTGTCTTCCCCGGGCTGTGTTTGCGCCAGATCAAGTACAATTCTCCTTTTCTCTATCAGGAAATTCCCTGGGAATGAAGAAAAATTTGCTCTAAATCCTTCAAAACATTAAATCCTGTGTAACCAAAATTAAACCTACACAAAATATTTTTCAAAGTTTTCAGCACTCCCTCAGATCCTTCCATATGTTCTCTGTTTGTTTTTGGTACTGAACAATAAATAAAGAGGAGAAATTCATGTTTAGAGAAGTATGTTAAAGTTTCTTCATTGAGGTATGACATAGCTGTCAATACTCTTCCCAGGTTGGGTGAAAAAAAACTAGATGCGAAATTTAATTAATATGCATATTCATGATCATAGCATGACAAACACATGGACCACAAGGACTTAGCCAGGCCACGATCTGTCAGGTAAATACATGTTTTTGATGCGTGTCCAAACCTCAATGAAAATTTCAAAACCATTTGGGAAGGTCTCTAGTAAATGTTCTTGGTATTTAAAATAGGCTCTGTCTTACCATATGTTTGAAGAATTATGAATATTGGCCAGTTTCTCTTTGCGAACATTTGCAGTGTGAGGGCTGACTTTTAGAAATGCCTCATGACAGGAGAGTGTCTCAAGGTTCATTTGAATTCCATGGGTAGAAACTACATGAATATTTTAAGTTTTGCATGATTAACAGTAAGGCTAGAGGGTCACTTTAAACATGTGGACGTGTAGGCTAAAGCAGTTGCAGGGTGATAGCGTACTCTGGATTTGGCAACGTGGGTGGGGGGGGGGCATTCAGCACCAGCCAGGGCTTTCATTTTGAGAGTGCCCCAGATGGTACTGTGTATCTGGAGTCCTAGACAATGAGTGGAGGCATAGTGACATGAGGTACTCAGTGAGGAAGAGGGTGTACCAAGGGGGCCGTTGGCAGCCAGCTGCCCTGTGAGCTAGAGAGCTGAGGGGAGGGAGCTAGGGAGAATGAAACAAGAGCTTTATTAGCAAAGAGCTGATTTACTCCCAATTCCCTCTGTCTCAGGCTAGAGGGATAGGGAGTGGTGGCAGTGTGCTTGCCTATCATGCACACGATCCTGGGCTCAACAGACACACACACACACACACACACACACACACACACACACACAGAGAGAGAGAGAGAGAGAGAGAGAGAGAGAGAGAGAGAGATTTGCTGTCTCTTTTTGTTTTCCAAATTTTTATTAACAACTTCCATGATTATAAAAAATATCCCATGGTAATACCCTCCCTCCCCCCACTTTCCCCTTTGAAACTCCATTCTCCATGATATCCCCTCCCCATCTCAATCAGTCTCTCTTCTATTTTGATGTCATGATCTTTTCCTCCTCTTATGATGGTCCTGTGCAGGTAGTGTCAGGCACTGTGAGGTCATGGATATCCAGGCCATTTTGTGCCTAGAGGGAGCACGTTGTAAGGAGTCCTACGCTTCCTTTGGCTCTTGCATTCTTTCTGCCACCTCTTCCACATTAGACCCTGAGCCTTGGAAGGTGTGATAGAGATATTGTAGTACTGAGCACTGTGGTCACTTCTTTCCAGCACCATGATACCTTCTCAGTCGTCCCAAGGTCACCACCATCTGCAAAGAGAAGATTCTCTACCAAAAGTGAGAGTGGCATTAATATAAGGGTATGAACATTAAGAGAAGTGTTTACTGGGCAGTTTGATAAGCATAGTATATACATTTAGCCAGTGCTGTCTCTTTCTAAATGGTAGCTCTCAGTAAACAAGTGACTTCACTTCTTAGAGTTTTTGTCTCACCATCTGTAAAATGGGACTAACGAAAACGGATCTAGGTCCTGGGAACATGGATGGTTGGTCAAAGGCACTTGCTTTGCAAGTCTGCCATCCCAAGTTATATAGCCCAGCACACATGGAAAGCCTGACTCAAATTGGCCCATGTGTCCACAGACATATGTCCAGTGAGCACATGACAATCGGAGGTGGGGCAGGGAGAATCTGGAAGCTCGTAGACCAGCAATGGCAAAAGCAAGTGTGATGCTACTGCGAGTCAAGTGGAGAGAGTGAATAACCGCTCAGAGGTGGTCCTTTGACCTCCACAATTTCACCACACATTTGCCCATATATACAACCACAAACATAATAAAAAAAAAATACGTCTGTCTCTACACAGTCAATTAAGGAGAAATGACCTAAGAAGTAGATGCAATTTAATCTTGCAATGAAAACTATTTTCCCCTAGCACTCTTGCCTGATTTTTGTCCATGTTTGAGGTTTAAAGTAAGATATAGACTTATGACTCCCCAACTGAAAATTTCGCCCCAGACTTCTCCCCAGTGTCAAGCTCGTGGAGTCCTCTCTTCCACAACTCAGCTAGTAGTCACATTCTCCCAGCCATATCCCCTCAAATGTGTCCTCACACATTAGGTAGTGGGATCTATCTAAAATCCAAACCTACGTGGGCTGTGCCTTGCTAAGTACTCAGTCACACCCCACCACCTACAGCATTGCTCAGTCCAGGATCATGTAACAAGACTTCATGTGGTCACAGGGTATAAGATGTTTATACTCCGCATTTTCACAGAAAAGAGTTTATCAACATAGCATTCTCCAAGACTTGCTGCAGAGAGCCCAGGGGAATAATGGGAGAGTGGAATTTCTTGGTTCTTCAGGGCCCGTTCTCTGAGAAGTACCCCTTTTCTGCATTAAAGAGTTTTAGCCACTTGGCATCCCAGAACCATTAGCTCCAACTCCTACACACAGAGCTTCACTGGCTTTAGGAGATGTGGCCCTCCTTTGGAAGGAAACTTCTTCCCAGGCAGTTAGCTGTCTCAGAAATCACTGACTCTCTTGTCATATGACGAGCATCTTAAGAATGTTCATTTTGTAAGTTTTTAGTAGTTTTAGCAGAGGGGAAAGGCAATCATTTCATCTTGATCAGAAGCAGATGTACATTATAATTATTGGTTTATGACTTTCTTTGGGCCTCATGTTTGTGGTTCTCCACCAGTTTGGAATCTGAACCCCCAAGATGATAACAGCAAGAGGTGTGATCTTTGGTAAGTAGTGAAGTCATGACAGAAGTCAGTTATGAATGGGACCATTGGTCTTATAGGAGAGACTCAAGAAAGAACCTCTGATCCTTCTTCCAGAGAGGTCACAGCCTAAAGATGACCATATATGGTGCAAAGTCAGTCCTCACTGCACACTGAATTTTGCTGCATCTTGATCATGAACTTGCCAGCCTATATATCCAGGAAAAGTGCACTTCTATTACTTCTAAGCAAATGTATTTTTGTTATAACAGTTGAAACAGACTGAGATACACTAGGAATCTCTTTATGAAACTTCAAGTCAAGGTTCCTCATATAGGCTTTGTAACTGCAGTGCCCAATAGAGTATTGTGTTTTACACATTGTAATTTCTCAAAAGGTTCATGGGTTTTTTTGTAATCTCCTTGAAGTTTATTATTATTATTATTATTATTATTATTAAAATAACTTTATTTACATATTTCATATAGGTATGTATAATATTTTTCTTTTTGTTCCCTGTTGTAGTTACTTTCTTGTGGCTGGCACAAAGCATAAAGCCAAAATCAGTGGATGGGAGAAAAGCTGTTGATTTTGGCTTACAGTCTAAGGCAAGGTTCCTGATGGCAGGGCAGAAGCATGGCAGGAGCAGAGGCTGAGCATCACCTCTGCCACAGTAGGCGAAAGTAGCAGCAAGAGAATGTGCCAACTAACACTGGAAAACTGAGGGTAAATAAAACCCAAGGGTCCACCCCCAGTGAAACAACTCCTCCAGCAAGACTCCACTTCCTAAGCTGCCACCAGCTAGCAACCAAAACTTCAGAGCACACGAGGTTATGGGGGACAACTAATTGAAACCATTACATCTCCCATACCACTTCCACATAACCTCTTCCTTTTTGATTTTTCTTTTTTGGGGCGTAGTTTGGTCTTTGTCTACCATCCATGATGACATGCTGGTGGTCCCAGTTTTGGGCAGGTAGTGTGGAAAAGAATGTAATAAAGAGCCAGAGGATGAAGAGGAGTGCTTTGAAAAACTGTCTCTGGACATAAAATGGCCATTGAATTCATGACCTTAAGAGATTTCTCAAATGAGTGCATCTATGAAAAGGTTTTTATAAAAGAGAAGACAGAGAGAGAAAGAGAGAGAGAGGATGGATCCAACGAACCTAGGTCCCCAGAACCTAGTTTTTGCCCAAAATTCTCTTCAGATGCAAGGTTAAAATCTTCCAGGTACTAACGCATAGGGCTGGCTACATGCAGAGCTGCTGTTTAAACTAATGGAAATCAATTCATGGTGCATGTTTTATTTAAATATTAATCAGATTGCACAAAATATGAGGTACTTCCTCTAATAATAGTAAGTAGTGAGCTCCTTGAATAAGAGAGTTGCTTTCACGATAACGACCTGACCTTCTATACTCTACTGTCTACTGCCATGCTGTGAGAAGACAATTGCATAATGTTTAACTAAAGAAATGTTGGGGTAATTGCTTTCATTAAATATGTCACAGAAGTTATTATACGAGACATTAGTACCTGACAACTTGACAAACCTGCCTCCTTTAGAGAACAAGATCAAATGAACGAATATCCACATCAAAGTTCTAATTTTAGGAACTGGGGAGATGTCTCAGCAGTTAAAGGTGCATGGTTGAGAATCTGCTGACCTATGTTTGAATCCCCCACACCCATGGAAAGCCAGATGCAAAGTGGCCCAAGTGTGGAAGCCCAAGCCTACGGCAACAGGGAGCAGATCGAGGAGAACTCAGAAGCCGGCAGGCCAGGCAGACTGGTGTGCATATCAGGAACACAAGGCGAGACCTTGTCCAAAGAAGGAAGGAGAAGACAGACATTAAAAGGTTGTCTTTGCATTCACACACACACACACACACACACACACATGCATACATACAACACTCTAAAAGATAAAAAAAGAAATTAATAACTTTACAAAAAGATAATCCTGGAGAGAAGCTTCTTGCAGGTTCTATTGTGTCATCCCAAAACGCGTGCTCGGGAGAGTCCAACCCCCAGTCTTTCAGAAAGAGACCCATTGTGAAACAGAGGTGTTGCAGTGGTTATGGTTAGGGAAGGCCATATTGAAATAGGTTCAACCCCCTAATCCAATAGAACTGGTCCCTTGTGGAAGAGGAATCTCTGGACGGACACATGCATGCAGGGAAGAGGTCACGTGACAACGAAGGCGGACAGCAGAGTTTTGTTTGCATGTGTATGGTGTGTGTTTGTGTATGCATGTTTTAAAACATTTTATTTTATTTCTAATAAAATTTTTGTTTACTTTTATTTATTTATTTGAGAGCGACAGACAGAGAGACAGAAAGAGAGAGAGAGAGAGAGAGAATGGGCATGCCAGGGCCTCCAGCCACTGCAAACAAACTCCAGATGCATGTGCCTCCTTGTATATCTGGCTTACGTGGGTCCTGAGAAATCGAGCCTTGAACTGGGGTCCTTAGGCTTCACAGGCAAGCGCTTAACTGCTAAGCCATCTCTCCAGCCCTAAATATTTTATTTTTATTTGACAGAGAGAAAGAGGGGAGAGAGAGAGTGTGAGAGAGCAAGCAAATGGGCACACCAGGGCCTCCAGCCACTGCAAACAAACCCCAGACGCATGCTCCACCTTGTGCATCTGGCTAACATGGGTCCTGGGGAATCAAACCTGGGTCCTTTGGCTTTGTAGGCAAATGCCTTAACTGCTTAGCCAGCCCTCCAGCCCTGTATGCATTCTTATATGTGTGTGGGCACATAAGTGTAAGTGTGTTTGTGTATGTTTGTGTGTGTGTGTGTGTGTGTGTGTGTGTGTATTGGCCAGATAATAGCCTTGAGTATCATGCTCAGCTATGAATCCTTTTAATTTTTTAAATTGCTTTATTTATTTGTTTGATAGAGAAAGAAAGAGGGAGAGAGAGAGAGAGAGAGAGAGAGAGAGAGAATAGGTGCACTAGGGTCTGCAGCCACTGCAAATGAACTCAGACATGTGCCACCTTGTGCATCTGACTTATGTGGGTTCTGTGGAATCCAACCTGGATTCTTAGGCTTTGCCCACAAGAATCTTAACCAGTTAGCCATCTTTCCACCCACCCCCTTTAAAAATATTTATTTATTTATTTGAGACAAAGGGAAAGAGGGAGAGGGAGGTGGGGGGAGGGAGAAATAGAGGGAGAGAGAGAATGGGCCTATTTAGTTTTGAGTATCTCACTGGCCTGGAGCTCTCCAGTTAGCTGACATTGGCTGACCAGTGAACCCCAGGGATCTTCCTGTTTACACTTCCCCAACACCGGGCTAACAGATACACAATGGCACACCCACTTTTATACGGGCACTGGAGACCCAAACTCAAGTATTCAAGTTTGTATAGTAAGCACTTGACTGACAGAACGACCTTCCCAGCCACACGGTAATGTAAGTTATGCAGCACCACAGACTCCTAGAAAGTCGGCAGCACTAAGTGAGAAGCAGGGGACAAGTTTCTCCCTCAGAGTTCCCAAAAGGAGTCCACCCTGCTGGCATTTTGAACAGACCATTCGTGTCTGTTGTTGAGGAAACAGAACACTTACTATGACAGTCATGGCAAATGAGACAAGTCCAAAGTTGAGAGTTACAATGTGTGTTAGAGAATGTCTAGGTCTGGGGAGATGTCTTGGTTGGTAAAATTCTTGCCTTGTAAGCTTAGGGATCTGAGTTTAATTCTGAGAATCTACATTTAAAAATAAAATGCCCTGTGTGGTGGTGTGTGTCTGTACTCTCGGTCTTGGGGAGGTAGAGACGGAAGCATGCCTGGGGCTCACTGGCCAGCCAATCTAACCTGAATGGTGAGCTGTGGGTCAGCGAGATAGCTTTTCTTATAAAAAGTGAATGGCCTATAGGGGGCATGTATTCAAACTACGCACAGGCTAGCTCCATTCCATGGCTCACATGACCGCTGCATGGATTATGACCCACATTGGCTAGGCACCATCTCAAAATAAATAAAATAAAATAAAATATAGTTGAAAATTTAATGTTCATCTTTATATTGCATTTGTCATACTTCTAAATTTGCGAATTTTGGGGAGGAAGGGGATAAAGCTGACTTTAAAGGTCAGGAGATTTCTTCAGCATTTCTTCTTCAGGCTCTGTTTTTTCAAAGGAGAATCATCACTCTATCTATTGTCCAATGCAAAACATCTGGCCCAGTCTCCATGGTGGTAATCTCTCAGACAGTTGTTAAATTGGGCTACAGTCTCTGGCCTAAAACTGTCATTTCTTTCTGTGCCGAACTTTCAATACTTCATATTCTCTGGTCTGCGTTCCACTCTGCCAAACACACAGATCCATTACTCTGCTCAAGTTCTCAAGACGTGGGCTAAGTGCAGCCAGAACATCCCATGAACTCACTCTTGCTCAGTCCCAACAAGGTCTTTCCCCCACTCCAAAACTTCTCAATCCAGTCTGTCACAGTACACAGTTTTCTCTGCGTTTGTGTCTTTCCAACTCCCACCAGAATGGCCCATCAAATTCTGTTTGTTCATTGCACTGCAAGTTATCCTTAGTCCCAAATTTCAATTCCTTCCATTATTGCCCCCCCCCCCCCGCCCACAAATCAGTTCCCAAAGACCAAAAATCGCATGGTCAGACTTATTGCCTGCAATGGCCCCAGTACTCAGTACCAATTTTCTGTTGCTTCTATCTTATTGTTGCTGAGACAAAATACCTGACCAGAAGCAGCTGGTGTGAGGAACAGTTTATTTTGTCTGATAATCTCAGGGGAAAGGTTCATCAGGGCATGAGCAGGAGAGAGGGCGGCCTCACATCCAGTCACGTATCTGTGTGGAAGTCGGTTCAGTACTAGGCTTGGAGCTGGGCTCATACTCCTCAAGGTCTTCCCCACGTGACACACATTCTCTAGCAAAGCTCAACCCCCAAAGTTTCTATCAGTTGCATATTGAGTATGAGGTATGCCCCCAAACGCCTGAGGTTCTAGAAGACACTACACTCAAACTACCACATATGGGAAGGTGTCGTCTTTCAGCTTTTCCATGATGTAAGGCATGTAATATGTGAATACGTACAGAGAATCAGCAGAATTCGTCAGGATTTGGGAAAAGTCTTCTCAGCTTTGTCAAGGGTTTGTTCAAGTTTATTTTTGTTGTTGTTGTTGTTGTTGTTCAACTTTTGAGCACCAGATGGTAGCTTACCTTGACCTTGAAAACTAATGGAGACTGACTCCTTCACCATGGACCACCAGATGAGCATGTGTTGGAAAACAACTCTCCCTGGATGCCTCATGTTTCTGCTCATCTTGTTTTAAGTGTATGATTTTTTTATTACATTTGTTTTGCCTTTAAAATACTTTATTTTTAGTTATTTATTTGAGAGACAGGAAGAGGCAGGGAGAGAGAGAGAATGCCACAGCTTCCAGCCACTGCAAACGTACTCCAGATGCATGTGTCACCTTGTGCATCTGGCTTATATAGGTCCTGGGGAATCGAACTGAGGTCCTTTGGCTTTGCAGGCAAATTCCTTAACCATGAAGCCATACCTCCAGCCCTCAAGTGTATGTTTTTGACTGCATTTAAGCAGCTGTCAACAGAAAAGTCTTGGAAGATAGACTAGCTCTATGATGGGAAAGGGCTGGCCATGGGTGAGTTAGGATGAGGACTATTCACTGAGGAAATGGAGATGGCACAAGTATCTGGGGGAGGAAACTTGGAATACTGTCAGGGTCCACAGCTTTAAGAGGCTGTACAGAGCATGGAAGGCTGCAGTGATGGAGAATAAAAAGGAGCAGAGAACGTGGAAAAAAAGAAAGAAATTATAGAGTTCTATGTGTGAAGAGTAGTAAAGAGATCCTCGCTGATAGCAGGGTGATTGCCTGGATGAAAGTAGTTGGGCATCACCTAGACTCATTTTGAAATTTCAGGATTAAACCTTGAGAATGACTGGGAATACTTCATATTTCCTTTTTATTTCTCTCTCTAATAGCAAATTAAGGTGAGATTCAGATGGCTTGTTACTGCACCCTTTCCAGAAGGGGGATCAAGATTAATTCACGTCAGAGTCTATGAAAATATAGCCTTGCGCCTGACCATTCCAAATGAGAAGTACTGGTGTAAGTGGAGACCAGCTATGAAGAAGTTGACAAAGTTTTAACAGTATGCAGGAGTTTGGGGGTCAGAGAGAAATACCACATTCTGATGACAAGCACAAGAGAATAAGTGAGAGTGGAAAAGGGGGAAGGAAGTGACTTGTACTTAGTGTATTACACACGCACTGAAGATGTAGGGCTTGGTTTTGCTTTCTGACTTGCTGGTGAACTCTCCAGTCAGCTTTCTGAGTGCTCCTGATGCTGCCCCAATAAACAACACAATATGCCACAGACACAAGCTTTTGAAGTTTGGTCATGAATGCCTTGTGGAGTACCCAGAATATCCAGAAAGAAGTTGCCATTTTCTTTTCAAAAAACTACTCAATGTAATATAACTCCTTATTCATTTTTTCACTGAATATCTTAATTCTGTCATATTAAAAAAATCTGAATTTAGTGGGCAATTTTTCAGCAAATCTGTAATAGAAATAGCACTCCCATAGGCAATGCTTTCCTATGTGTTTTATAAAAGTTACCAATGACCTCAAATTCTCAGTAATTTTCAAGATCTCATTTCACTTTGTCACTTTTGTCTGGCTTTTCTTAATCCCACCCCCCAGGAGCCTTCCTAAATTATTTGCTTTGTGATGTCATACTACGTGAAAAAAAAAATCTACTCATGATTTTATTCAGCACATTTAACTGATTCAAGAAGGGTATTTAGAGACTCGTTCTGGTCTTCAATTCACGGATCTAATACATTTGTCTCCACAATTCTCAGAGAATAGGCATGTGTCTCCATACCTAGCAGAAAGTGCTTGGGAAATTTCTAACAATAGATGCAATATTGCCTCGGGATTCAGGGAATGAGAAGGTGGATGAAACAAGAGTCCTATGCTCAGAACACCAAAAATTACAGAAAGTTTCAGCACACATTCAACAAAAGATTCTTCCATACTTGTGAAATGTTTGAGTCAGAAAGAAATGTTGAAAGACCTATGGTTGGAATATATTCTTTAGGGTGGCAAAAAAAAAAAAAAAAACATGTTAGTCTAAAGAAACATGAATAGCAGGAGTCTGCCTCCCTCATTGAACCACCTACATGCAGTTAAATACAGATATTAAGCCCGAAAGTCATATTTAGTTTAATTTAGGGTTCTTTGTATTTCTTCCTGACAGCCTCATAAACTGTTCAGTTTTTACCCTGAAAAACTTTGAAGGGTGGTGTCTCTAAGGGCTTTAAATTTTTAACCATGTATTTCTGTTTTGTTTAATAAGCACTTTCCTCAAACCATCATTTCAACTATTAGCCTCAAGAAAAGTAAGTTCTAACAGCTCACCTAATTTTGGAAGACGTCTTAAAAAAAAAAAAAAAAAAAAGCTAGTCTCCAACAGGCAAGGAAATTATCATCTACCGCAACATTAACTAGAATGCAGTTAAAAATAGCAAAGCTTATTTCGTAAATTGGCATTTTCTTTATGACTCTTCCCAATGTTTTTCTTTATTGTTTTTTTTTTTACCAATTTATGTTATAATTTTAAAAATCTTCACCTAGTGATACAGCTAGTGCACAGCTAGGTTAGAACAAGAGCACAGGGAGGAGTTTTGAAGTATCCTAGTCTTTGTTCAATATCCTTCTCTGCTCCGTGAGTGAGAGTCATTGTACAGTAATTGCACACCGAGTTACACCTTATTACTTCACTACTGTGCTCTCCTCTCTATGACTTATTAGCAAAGAGAATAAGATGTGCCTCAGGGCCAATAGCATGTATTGACAGACTCCAATCAGAAGTACCATTGATGATGAATATAATTAGGTTAATGAAAAAAAATACATATAGGTAATATATCCAAGTCTCTTGAGACTTTATACTTCTTCTTTTTCAGGAAATACACATCTTGAATAAAATTGGGTTGACAGGGCTGGGGAGATTGTTCGGTGGTTAAAGTACTTGCCTCCCTAGTGTGAGGACCTGAGTATCATTCTCAGAACCCGTGCAAAGGGTGGATTATGGCAGCTGCTCATGCATGTAACCGCAGCACTGGGGAGGTACAGGGACGTGGCTCCTTGGAGTTTACTGGCTAGCCAGACTAGCCGACCTGGTCAACTTCAAGTTCAGTGGGAAAACCTGTCTTAAAAATGGGTGAGTGGGCCGGGCGTGGTGGCGCACGCCTTTAATCCCAGCACTCGGGAGGCAGAGGTAGGAGGATCGCCGTGAGTTCGAGGCCACCCTGAGACTACATAGTGAGTTCCAGGTCAGCCTGGGCTACAGTGTACAGTGAGACCCTACCTCGAAAAACCAAAAAAAAAAAAAAAAAAAAAAGAAAAATATAGGTGGGTGGCATTTCTGATCCAAGGCTCTTCTTTGGCCAATGTGCATAGGCACACATGGGTGCTCGTGTACCTGTAGGTCTACATGTGCTCATACATATGTGAATGTACACACACATGAGAGGGAGAGAGAGAACTAATGTCACATAGCAACAAATGGAGCAGAAGCACTCTCTTTTCTCACTCCATATCTAACATCCCCACTCTCCACATTCTGGTTCTCATCCAAGCAGAAGGTTATAAAAATAACATAGACCTACTGTTGTTTCTTCCATCTCCCAATTGTCAGATTCCAACCCCCCCCCCCCCCCCCGCCTTTCTTACTGTACTGGCTTTAAAACCAACAGCTAAAGGAATTCATCTCAATCTCTGTGATGGTTTGAATCAGACGTCTCCCCATAAACTCATGCGCTCTGAATGCTTGCCTGCCAGCCATTTGGGAAGTGGAACATTGCTGGAGGAAGTGTGTTGCTGGGGGGGGGGGTCTTTGAGGTTTATGAAACCCCAGTTTTCCAGTGCTCGTTGGCTCACTCTCCTGCTGCTAGTTTCCACCTGCTGTGTCAGAGGTGATGGTCAGGTGCTTTATTCTAGTAATGAGAAGGCAACTGCAATAGAAAATTGGTACCAGAGGAGTAGGATCACTACTGTTAGAAACCTGACTGAGGAACTGATCTGCGGGAGGAATGTGGAAGGATTTGAAACGTGGGTGTAAGAGAAGCCTCAAAGAACTGAAAGCAGACTTTAGTGGACCATTCTGGTTAGAGTTGAAAGAGCTAAGTGTAGAAAAACAGCAATCGCGGAGTGTGTAAGCTTGTCTGCTGACGCGATGATAGCGTTTCCCTGGCAGTTCGTGTGAGAGGCTTGTTGCATTCTGCCCACGTCCTGGGAGCTTGAGCAGGGTTAAGTTTAGAAGAAATGGACCGGTGAGAGCAGAAAGGCATTGCACAGAAAGAAATGCACGTTCAGGCTGAAACTACAGACGCTTTGTCTGGAGTTGTCTGAGAGATCACCACCCTTGAGAGTCCGCCAGCTGTTGTGCATTGGAACCACAGAAAAGGCGTGGACGCATCTGAAAGGAGGCGGGGACTGAATGCTAAAGGAGCCTCTTGCTCTTCAAGGTTGGATTCATTGCCCTCTAGATTAACAATTTGGTAGCCCACCTGGCTCTATGGGAGTGTAACAAGTTCAAGTAAGTAAGGGCCGTTGGATTTACAATATGATTTTGTTGGAGATGGCTGCGGGGTGATGTGAGGCAGAGATGCGGGTTTCATGCATGGAAGGAGACATGTGGATGAACCGTGGGCTGCAGTGGACACCCTAGAACTTGTTGAGATACCAGGACTGTGTGATGGCTGCCAAGGAGAGATATTAGCTCTGCTGTAGCAGAGGTCATGTTCAACCTCTGCTAAAGCCACACTTACCCCTGAGACTGTCAGTCAAAATAAAAACTTTCCTCCCATCAGTGGCTTGGGGTCTGGAGCTTTATCCCAGGAACAAATAGGTAACTTCCACAATATTTTTGAAAATAACTCTAAACACTCAGTACTATGAGGCTTGCTTCAGGTGAGTCCTAGCACACTATTTCCATTGTTCATAACAGAACTAAACTTCCTCGCTCAGCACCTCATTTCTGTAACTATTCATTGTATCCTTTTTTATGGGCTAGACCTGAGTCTATGTATAACTACACATCAATTGGTGTGGTGTGGTGTGGTGTGTATGTGTGTGTGTGTGTGTTTCATATACTGCATAAACTTTGGTCTAGGGAGAGACAAACTCTAATCAAGAAGGTAAGGTGAAATTGTAATGAAGCAAAGGGATCAGGTAGCATCTTGTGTGGGAAATTACTCTGGAGTGAGATGAATGGATTTAGAGACAGTGAGGAAGAGCATGAATAGAGAAGAGCGCCCGAAGCTGACCACAGAATTCTAGTGGATAGAAGGCGACACAAACACTGAAGGTGGGAAGGTAAAGTTGGTGGAGGACAGTCCAACAATCTGGGCAAAGAAATGAAAATAGACGACTTTCTGGAGAATAACACACTGCAGTCCATGAACTGAAGAGAGTGTCTTCATTTCTTTTCTGGTAGTAGAATGTATAAAACTAGTTAAGACGTTCTGGCTTTAGTATTCTGAAGTCTGGGAAGTTTAAGAGAACAACGCCTGGCATCTGCTCTGGTCAGAGCCTTCTTGATTCACTGTCACACGAGACATGGCAAAACAGAGCCAGGCTGGCTTTTAAAATTAATGGCTCTGCTCTACAATGAATCCATTACTCCCTGATCCATGAGTGGGTCATTCCATTCATCAATGACAAAGTCCCCTCTGGCTTCCTTCTAATCACCTCTTCCAAGTCTTATCTTGTTTCCTCTCGTCTTTGAACAGGGTCAAGCCAACATGAATTTTGGTGAGGGCACTCAAACAGGAACAGATGATTAAAATGACAGAAATACCCAAAGCAAGCCAGACATTTCTTAAACCAGCCCAATGGTCAATTTTCTTCTCATGTATGGTTCTAAGGTCTCATGGACCAGGGCTTTTATTGTGACACAAAGCAATGGTTTTCATTGTTATGTTAGTAGGTCAGATATCTCTAAATTCTAGAAAATAATAGCCTATAGTTGAGTTGAGGCTTCCAGTTGACTTTCTCTAAGGTGCTTCAAATTCCATATGTACACCACCAGATTGTGTATTCTTCCCTGAAAAAATCAATATCCCTCTCTGTCCATTTTTCTTTAGTGGCAAGAATCTTGGGAGAACTTTTGAACAATTGTATCTTTCCTTGTGTATGGACTACATGTTTGTACCACTTCCTTCCCAGCTTCTCCTGAATTCATGCATTGATCCAGATCTACGGAGCAATAGTCCTGGGAAGTAATAGGTTAGGTGGAGAAAAGGGTGTTCTCTCTTTTAGACAGGAGCATTTTGCCCTGGAGATAAATAGGAAGGAAGTCTTATGAACTTCAAAAGAAAGGTGCAAGGCTCACAAGGCGTTTCCCTGAGATCACATGAGCAGTGAACAGTTGCTGGGGCACGGGGGTGTCTTTGGTGCCTCAGGCCTCTGCAGAGGTTGGGAGCTGTGCTGGACTGAGACGCAGTCCAGATCAGGTTCTCTTGGCTCTGCTGCTGAATCCACAGCTGTCATTTATGATAACCTAAGTGGGCTCTCACCAGACTTCCATCTGTTGGCTCCTTGATCTTGGACTTCTGAAACTGAGAAATAAATGTTGGTTGTTTAAACCAACCCAGTCCATGACATTTGCTTTTACAGCCTGAGGTAAGATACTCGCTACAATATTCAACCTACAGTTACATATGTTCATGGAATTTTAAACTGTCTGAAGTCCACTTGTCTCCACTTCCATCCTCAGCACCTTAGTCTAAGCATTCATCAACTTGCTTTGGAGTACTAAAGTCCCATGGGCTGGGGTTCCTGAATCCAGGTTATGTTCATAACATGCTGTCCACACTGCAGCTCTGAAGTCATTCCATCCATTACAGATTTCTTGCTTCTGTTTATGATGGAGATTTATGAAAATAAAATTGTTCTTGCCTTAAAAAAGGGGGGGGGGGCCTGGAGAGATGGCTTATCCATTAAGGTGCTTGCCTATGAAGACTATGGATTCAGGTTTGATTCCCCAGCACCCATGTAAGCCAGATGAACAAACTGGCACATGCTGTTGTTGTCAGTGGCTAGTTGCCCTGGCACACCTATTCTTTCTCTTGCTCTTTATCTGCCCCTCTCTCTTTCAAATAAAAAAAATATAAAGGGCTGGAGAGATTGCTTAGTGGTTAAGGCACTTGCCTGCAAAGCCTAAAGACACATGATCTATTCTCCAGATCCCACATAAACCAGACGCACAAGAGTGAGGCAAGCGCAAGGTCGCACATGCCCACTAGGTGGTGCAATCATCTGGAGTTCAATTACAGTGGCTGAGGCTCTGGTACACCAATTCTGTCTCTCCTCTCTCTCTCTCTCTCTCTTTCTCTAAAATTAAAAATAAATAAGTAAAAAACATCTTGTTTGAAATCCCAGGAGCATATGCATTTGCACAGAGCAATAGGGTGTTATCACTACCTTGTATTAGACAAGCACGAGGGAACAATGAGAGGAATAATTGACATACCATCTTTTAAAAGAAATTATACCTAGGCACAGTGGTCTAGGCCTGTAATGCTACCTACTGAAGAGGCTGAGGCCAAGGATTACAAGTCCGAAGTTTGGGCTAACAGAATGAGTTCACAGCCAACTCAGTGAGATCCTGCCTCAGAGAGTAAAAACAAGGCTGGTGATCTAGCTAATTAACTGGGTTTTTGCCTAACATACACAAAGCCTAGGTTCCCTCTCCAGGACCACATATAAAAAATATTTGAAAAATAAAGAAATGGGTAAAAGCTGAATAGGGTCCATTAAGTTGATGGAATTTCTAGGAGAAATGGGTATAAAGGGTATTTATTCTTCTAAGCAGACTTACCTGTTGGCCTTCTGAGTATTCACAAAGATAATATACAGAAAACATCACTTGTTATTACAGGGTGGAGACAGGGAACAGCAGGTACTGAGGGTGACAAAGAGGTTAGCATGACCATCACCCCTCAACACATAGACACCACACACACACACACACACACACACACACACTCTCTCTCTCTCTCTCACACACACACACACATACACTCTCTCTCACACACACACACACATACACTCTCTCTCTCACACACACACACATACACTCTCTCTCACACACACAGACACACATATACTCTCTCTCTCACACACACACACACATACTCTCTCTCTCTCACACACACATATACTCTCTCTCTCACACACACACACAGTCACATATACTCTCACTCACACACACACATATATACTCTCTCTCACTCACACATACACATATATACTCTCTCTCACTCACACACACACACATATACTCTCTCACACACACACATATACTCTCTCTTTTATACACACACACACTCTCTCTCTCACACACACATTCCTTTTCTCTCTCACACACACACAAACATACACACACACACATATACTCTCTCTCACACACACACTCCTCTCTCTCTCACACACACACAAACACATATACTCTGTCTCTCTCTCACACACACATACTCTCTCACTCACACACACATATACTCTCTCACACACACACATATACACACTCTCTCTCTCACACACACACACATTCCCTTTCTCTCTCACACACACAAACATACACACACACACATATACTCTCTCTCACACACACACATATACTCTCTCACACACACGCAAACACACACATATATACTCTCACTCTCACACACACACACACACACTCTCTCTCTCTTTCTCATGCTCTCTCTCTCACTCTCTCTCTCTCTCTCACACACACACACCAATCCTTTCTTATCATCTTTATTGGACAGAAGTCTCAGAGTACTTAGAGGCAGAATAATCCCTTTAAGGAATCATTACAAATTTATTCCAACACTGAATTGTCTAGGTGGTATTTTTATTCCTGACAGGAATGTGAGAGACCAAATATGTGATTATAATGGACTTCTACTTGACACGGACTGTTTCTGACTTGCAGAGCCGTGTTCCACAAATACAAGCTAAAGCTACAGTATCTGAAAAAGGGTGCCGTGCTACTGCGGGAGAGAAAGGAAGAAAAATCTTCCATCCCTGGGGTAGTGCAGAGAACATTACACTGTGCCAAGGAGCAAGGCTGAGCGTGGGGTGTCATCCGGGAGAAGCCGTGAACTATCAGCCCTAGACGGAGCACGTTCTAGGCCTAAAGCCTTATTAATAGAGCACAAAGCCTCTCTCCTCCTAATTTTAGAGCAATCGCTTCATTGTGAGGTGACAGCTGATGGCAGGTATACTGACTTAAGAGGCACAGACTCTGAAGAGCAATCGATCGACCAGTGGAGCAAACGCACTGAACACAAGGTGAAGCTAGAAGGAGAATCTGAGGGACCATTGCGTTAATGACAGGAGAAGTAAATTCAAACCTTGTTCAACTTTGAAAACAACAGGCTCAAAAATCTCACACTGAGGCTCAGAATCAGAAAGCCACTGTTCTGTTCTGGCCATTTAACTTCCACCTCCATTATTCTAAATATGATGCTCTGAAGGAGAGCTATGAGCTGGGGGACATACAGAGAATCAAGGAAAAGCAACGTGGTGTCAACAGACATGGTGGCCTTTTCCATTTGCAGTAGAGTCAGACAGGAGGTATGTTAGAACTACCAAATCAGGAAATTTGAAACAACCATAACTTGAATTTTAAATGCTCTAATGGAAAAGGCAGAAGACATGCAAGACAAATTGTTTGAGTATATAGATGGGAAGTATGAGAAAGGAAATAAAAGAACACTGCAAACAACAATACTAAGAACAGAGATGAAGAACCCTTCAATGAGCTTATAAGTGATCTGCATTGAGAACCAGAGGCTTTGAGGCTTGGTAGAATCTATCAGAAGGTGAACTACAAAGAGAAAACCAGGCAGTAAGGATCACAACTATGCCTTAGGGACGAATCAAGTTGAAATCACAGATGGAGAAGAAAGAGGAAAAAATGAAACAGAAATACTTGAGAAGTACATATGTGTGAGCTGTCCAAATTTCATGACAGACATCAGGCTACACACACTATAACCACAGGCATCAAGCTACATATACTATAATCCCAGGCATTGAGCCGCATAAACCATAACTCCAGATATCGAGCTATATATACTATGTAACACCAGACATCGAGCTGCATAAACCATAACTCCAGGCATCGAGCTGCATATACCATAATTCCAGAAATTGAGTCGCATATACCGTAACCCCAGATATCTAGTTATATATAGTATATAACAACAGACATGGAGCCACATATACCATGACCCCAGACATCGAGCTGCATGTACCATAGCTCCAAAGAATAAAAGAAAAACATCCAGTCATATCATACTCAGACTATTGAAAATAAAACAGAACAGGACACTCAGTAGATAATTTATTGATATCTTTAAACCACTGAATGAAATATCTTGTCCTCTAAGAACTCCATAGCCACTTAAAAACTTGTACAAAACTGAACAAAAAAAATAATAATTCTTTTATGCTAGAAAGGTGGCTCAGGGGTGAAGCAATACAAAAAAAAAAAAATCCATGACATTAAAATCTAGTTTTTTTTCTTCTAAAAAACAAAAACCAAAGCAAATCTCTAATTGAATTAGTAAATAATTCTAGTTTGACCAAACAAGAAACAGAGACACAAACCACCAATGTGAGGACGAGAAAGGGAATTTCAGAGCAAAGCCAGTGAGAATAACAGGGACAAATGAAAGAATACTAAGAATAACAGTATGCCCATAAACATATAAGCAAAGAGAAAATAGATATTATTTTAGGTAACTTGTACTAACTGCAATAATCTAGTGAAAAACAAATGCCTATCCCAAATGGGGATGTGTGTTTTCTAGAAGAAAAAAAAAAAACTGCCAAAATAAAACTTCTGTCTAAAATGAATTTTCTGGTAAATGTTTCCAACATTTGGAGAAGAATTCATATCAAGTATATATAACTTCTAAGAACTGAGAAGTAGGAACTTTTCATGCATGTTCTATGTGTATAAATAACATTTCCATTTAGCAATAAGCGATATTAATTTCTTCTCTGGGTCCCACATTCTCCCTAGCTATGGGCTTTTGATCTGGATTTAGTACCAGGCAAGTATTCCCTTCTGTGAATAGAGCTCTTGGTTACCTACCATGCCCCCCCCCACACACACTTCCTAACCTTCAAGCCACTTTGGTAATGAAGGGCACATCTTGCCTGATGGCTCAGTGTTACAGAAGGCTGGATTCTCAAATAGGTGGTAACGAAGGTGAGTTTTCTTGGCTACTGGCCTGCAGAGAAACTTCCAGGAATTTGGAAGCTACCCAATATTATCTTTCCCTTTCCATTTTTCCTTTAGATTCTTGAACACTTATTATTATTTTTTTTATTAGTTAGTTTTGTATTCAGCAAATACAGTCAGTTTGGTACCATTATTAGGCTCATCCACGACCTACCCCCTCCCCTTGGCCCCTCCTTGTTGAAGTATACGAGTCATGCATTGTGGAGTTAGCCCACAGTTATGGGTAAGATAAATGTCTCTGCATATCATGACCCAACATGTGGCTCTGACATTCTTTCCGCCCCCTCTTCTGCAAGTGCGGAACACTTATTATTTTAGGAAAGATTGTTCTAAGCTACCCAAAGTTGTCATCTTCCTATTTATCTATCATCTATCTATCTATCTATCTATCTATCTATCTATCTATCTATCTATCCATCTATCTATCTATCTATCTATCTAATCTATCATCTATCTATCTAATCTATCATCTATCTATCTATTTATCTTTCTAATCTATCTATCTATATTTTAATTTTTATTTATTTGAGATAGACAAAGGGGCACACACACATTTACATATATATATATATATATATATATATATATATATATATATATATATAGAGAGAGAGAGAGAGAGAGAGAGTGCATGTGTGCCTAGGCCTCCAGTCACTATGCGCATCTGGCTTACATGGGTACTGGGGAATTGAATCTGGTTCCTTAGGCTTCACAGGCAAGAGCCTTAACTGCTAAGCCATCTCTCTGCCTTCTGTCAACATTTTGAAGGAGTTTTTTTTTTTACTCTTTTATCATCTTTATATGTTTGCGTGCACGTGGGAGCAGGTACAGTACAGGTGTCTTACTCAGTTGTTTTCTTCTTCATTTACTGAGGCAGGGTTCTCACTTGAACTTAGAACTCATGAGTTAGGTAGTCTAGCTGGGCAACTTGCCCCAGGGATCCCCTGTCTTTACTTGGTATTATAGACAGGCCACCATGATCACCTGACATCTATGTGGGTTCTGGGCATCTGAACTCATGTCACATTTGCATGGCCAGCAATGTTCCCTTGACTATCACCCTAGGCCCTGTATACTATGAATATTATAGTTTCCAACCTTTTACTAATACCATTTACCCTTCAATAACATTCTTTGATTAGTTCTTTATTTATCGCTAGAGTGCAAGTTCTATAGGGCAAAGCCCGTGCCTTTGGCCCCCTGGCCCCATGCATAATAGACCATGCATGCGCTCTCTAGCCCCATGTACAATACAACATACATTAACTACCTGTTCCCAGTATACATTGTAACATGCATGCACCCCCTGTTCTCACATACAATTCATCATACATGCACCCTTGACACCATATTCAATACACCATACCTCTAGCCCATGTATGTGCATCCAAGACACCACATACAATGAACCATACATCTGCTTCATGTATGCGCACCCCATACATCTACCACATGCATGTGCACCCTTACTGTGTGTTTCACTTTTCCCCATGCTGTAATGATGATAGTCACAGCTATCTAAGAAATTGCATGCTCAAGGCAGTACAGCAGTCACCCATACTGACATTTCTGCATTTAGTAAGTTTATTTTCTTACTTGGAACACCTAGGCTATTTACTTGCTTGCTGTGGCAATTCTTTTTATTTATTTTTATTTTCCATTTTATTTATGATAGAGAGAGAGAGAATGGGGGCACCAGGGCATTCAGCCCCTGCTAATGAACTCCAGAAGTATGAACCACCTTGTGCATCTGGCTTACATGGGTCCTGGGGAATCGAACTTGGGTCCTTTGGCCTGGCAGGTGAGCACCTTATCTGCTAAGCCATCCCTCCAGCCCTTTGTTTTTTCAGTAATTTTTTTTAATTTTTATTTTTTTTGGCAATTCTTTATCAAAGGTTTTAATGTGTTTCCATCACTAATCACCTGTTGCAATACTTAAGGGAGTTACTGATAATGATTTTTACTAGGTAAGGTAGAGATAGGAGTCTGACATTTCTTTGTCTGACGACATGGTTAGTGGAGCCATATCATGGAACCAGAGAACACAAAGCTCTTCAGATGCTCTTCTCTCAAAAGCAACAAGCTGATTGGTGGACATTCTTAAGACAGCCGTTAGTAACCTCTAGAGATTGTCACAAAGGCATTCAGTGAATGCACATGCTCATTCAAGACAAGTTCACCAGCTATAATTGAGAAACCTAAGTGTCCCTGGTGTCTGAGTCATGGGGTCTCACCCTCTGCTAGAAATGTGTGTAAATTAACATAGTCGTAAGTTATATAGTAGTCAAAGACAAATTAACTGGAATTAGGAAATACATGAATTCAAATAAAAATAAACACAAATTGTAAAAGTTCTAGAATGAATCAAAGTGCTCAGAATAAGATAGTGAAAAGCCAGTGCATATAAGAGACTAGAACATCTTCAGTTAGTATCATTACAGTTTGCAGTAAGAGTCTAAAACATGAAAAATGAATGTTGAGTATCAGAAACAAAAAAGGCTGACTTTTGGGTGAGATTGCTTTGAAACATCTCAAGACCTATAGTTACATTGGTGAAGAGAGAGAAAAAAAAAAAAAGAGAGAGAGAAGTTTTGACTAAAGAATGACAGAAGGGACATCAGAACAATAGCTGCAGAAATTAGCAGAATCATCAAGAAATAAGACAAACACCACATGCCAACAGAATAGCTAACTTAGATAAAGGATACAAAATTCTAGAAAGACACACACTCTGAGTCCCAAGAAGTAGAACATCACAATATGCCTATTACATGTAAATAGATTGAATTAGTTAAAATAAAAAGAACAGCAAAGAAAATTTCCCACAAAGGAAAGTCTCAAAGCAGATGTTTTCCTGGTGGATTCTTAATCATATAGAAAGCAATTGGCATTAATTCTACTTAAGGTCTTCATAAAGGAGAGTGAAGAATGTGGGTGCTCCCACTGTCCCAGGGAGATCAGTTTCAGCATGGACCCAACAGCCCGCAAGAAAACTACAGACCAGCATTTCTTAGTGATAAACACAGATAAAACCAAACGTCTTGAGAAAACACCAGCAAAAACTATGGGAACAGAGCAGTATACCAATCTGTAAAATACTTGGGGACCTGAGTTATATCTTCAGAACCCAGGTTAAAAAAAATAAACTAAAAACAAAACAGACATCACGGCACACACTTGTAATCTCAGCTCTGTATGGCAGAGACAGTTGGATCCCTGGGCCATATGGTCCAGTCAGTCTAGCCTGAAGAATGTCACCGTGGCCTCAACATGCACATGCATACATATAAACATGTACCCCCAGGCTCATATATAACTACACATGTGCATAGACATGTGCACACATATACAAAGAAAATACTAGCAAGCCATACTTAGCAACATATGCAAGCTCTATGCTGTGGTCAAGTGAAGTATATCGCACCATTCTAACGCTGTTCCTAGTCGACAAAACTCTATAGATGAAATACACCATTATAACAAAGAACAGTGACATCTAACAATCTCAACAGTGCAGAAACACTTGACCAAATCTAAAACTTTTCTACAATTAAAACACTCGACAAAATAGAAATGAAGCTTTTCTTTACCTTGAATCAGAGGACAAATTTGAAAGGACATGGCTCATATAATATGTAATGATGAAAACCTTAAATCTTTCCCCTATGATCAGGAACAGGCACTGCTGCCTTCTTATGACACTCCCACTTAACATTATGTTGTAGGTTTTATTCAACCAGGGAAGGAAAAAAAATAAAGGAAGTAGATTATATAGGAGAAAGTCAAACCATCTCACTTTGATTATAATATGTTCTTTTTCAATAGTTTATTTGTAAGAGGAGAGAGAGAGAGAATGGGAGAATGGGTGTGCTGGGCTCTCTAGCCACTGCAAATGAACTCCAGATGCATGTGCCACTGTGTGCATCTGGCTTTACATGAATACTAGGGAATCGAACCTGGGTTGTTCATCTTTTCAGGCAAATGCTTTAACTGCTGAGCCATCTCTCAAGTCCCTTATAATAAGTTATTTTGTGTAGAAAGTCTTAAAATCTTAAGAAACCCACTGGAAAAAATTTACAAGTAATAAACTCATTACAGACCTTCACATAAAATAACTTGTATTTCTACATTCTAGAAATTAATTTTTCAAATGTGAAATGGAAATACATACACTTATAATAGCATTCAAGTGAGACATGCAAAATAGAATATTATTGAAAGAAGCAAAAGAAAATATAAATAATTTAAATGAAATACAACCCTATCATTAGACTCAATGTAATTGTTTTATAATCACAGTTGATAATTTATTTTTTTGGTAGTTGTTGCTTCAAAAATTGAGAGAGTGATTCTAAAACTCATAAGAAAGTATAAGGATTTGCTAATGCAATCTTCAGAAAGAAATACATAGATTTGTATTTCCCAGTTTTAAAACTTGCCACATGCCTCCAACAGTCCACACAGAATGATACTGGCATAAGGCAGATGCATAGAGGATGGACTATATGACAGTGACCAGAAATAAAACCTTGCATGGATCCTGAATTACTTATTTATGCAAAGGTGCCAAAAGTATAGCCTTTTCACAAAATGCTATTGAGATAACTGGGTATGTACATGTGACAGATTTAGTTTTATTAGCTATTTCCTATCACATATGACTATCAGCTCCAAGTGGACCACACACCTAAGTACCTCACCTAAGCTCACAAAATTTGATGAAAAGAGTGATCCATTCCCATGACCTTGTGTCAATGGTCTCTTAAATATGGCACCACAACCCCAAGTACATATGGACAACAGCAAAACTAAAACCTTTGCGGGGGTGGGGAAATTTTTCAGCAGTTAAACGCACTTGCTTGCAATGCCTGCTAGTCTGGGGTCGATCCCTATATATGTACTTTAAAGCCTGATGCAAAATGTGGCAAAGCACAGCTCACATGCATGTGCATGTGTGTGTACACACGTACACGCACAAATAAATAAAATTTTCATTGAAAAGTTTACAATCAGGGGCTGGAGACACAGCTCATTTAAAGGAAGGGTTGGGGAGATTGCTCAGTGGTTAAGTGTTCTTGCTTGCAAAGCCTGCAGGTTCAACTCCCCAGTACCCATGTAAAACCCGAGGCATAAAATGGGGAATGTATGTGGAGTTAGTCTGCAGTGTTAAGAGGCCCTAGTATGCCTATGCTACTCCCTTTCTCCCCCTTCCTCTGTCTCTCATAAACAAATAAATGAAACTATTTTAAAAAAGAAAAGCATACAATAAAAAGAAAGAGTGGGGAAAAGAACCTAGAACTCAGTGGACAAGATAATACTTGTCAATTTTATCCATGATAAGAGACAAACCCAGATTATAAAAGAAACCACAACTTAACCATAAACAGACAACCCACCTTCAATATGTATGTGCTATTTTCTAGCTTTAACATCACCTGCCCTGTGTGCCTGTTGTGGACACAGCGAGCTTTGGGCAACTGGACCATACGTCCAACTCACCTGCTTCTCTCATCACTCCTGCTTTTCCTAAAGAACATTCCTCCTTTCCAGAGGCATGCTTTTAAGGCAGTGCGGAGTCCAATTCCAGGCCACCTCTTCTATTAGCCTCCACACAGTATCCACCGCAGTGTCAGCCATCAGATGGCTGAGCAGAACCTACTACCTCCGAGCCTAGTGACACTTTCCCAATTAACCTGCCTGTCTTTCCTGCCTGTCTGCAAAGGAAGGAAGGAAGGAAGGAAGGAAGGAAGGAAGGAAGGAAGGAAGGAAGGAAGGAAGGAAGGAAGGAAGGAAGGGAGAAGCCAGGCCGTGACCACAGTTCTCTCTCTGCTACCTCAAGCCTGACCCTTAATCTTCTGCAAGAAGCCTCTATGATCCACTATATGTTCTCCTCTTCAATTATGAGGGTGGAATAAACTCTCTGGTGGCAATCACACCCTTTTCTGAAACCTTCCTGAACCTCAAATCTTCAATGCATATAATAGATTTTGAAATGGATAAAATAGGCCAGGTATTTGAACAAATATATTCTCAAAGCCATGCATATAAAACTACACACACACACCAATGGCCACTAGGCACATAAAGGGATGCGGGATGTCATTAGTGAGTAGGAAGATGCCATTCAAAATGAGAGTGAGGCTCTACTTTACAATTGCCAAGACCATTATAATTCTATAATTCAAGCAACTCCAAATGTTGGCCAGGGTGGAGAGAAATTATTCCCCACATTTACTGGTGAGAACAATAGGGTGCAATCACTGCAAAAAAAAAAAAAAAAAGTGTAGCAGTTTCTTAAACTATGAAAAATAAAGTTAGCACACGACCGAGCCTGGATTGTTAGGACAGTCTAATGGTCCATTTCTGTATATCTACGTAAGGGAAATAAAAACTCACGCCCACATGTACACTTGTTCACAGATGTTCTTAGCGGCATTATTCCTTATAGCCAAAAGGTAGAAACAATCTCAGTGTCTATCAATGAATAGATAAATAAATGAGCTGTGGCCACATAACAGAATATTATTTGGCCATAAAAATAAATGAAACACAGATGCTACATGAAGTAAGCCCATTACAAAAGATCGTGTATCCTGTGATTCCACTTACAAGAAACCACCAGAGTAGGCCAATATATATGGAGACAGAATAATGTACATTAGCATGGTCCTGGGACAGGGGAATCAAGAGACCATGAGTGGCTGCTAATAGATTTCTTTCTGCGAAGAAGAAATAGTATAAAATTATTCTGCGTTGATGGCTTTACAACCTGTGAATTTTCCAACAATGAGTCGCACTGCTTAAGAGGATCGTTGTGTGTGTAATGTGCGCACGGTATCTCGGTGAGAGTGCTGCTATATTGAAATAGTGGATCCCTTTGACATCCAAGGGGAGATACAAAGTTTCTGGCTGCACGTACTAATGTGATAGGCACACCTGCACACCGAGGAAGAGAGATGCGCTAACACCGAGAGCAGGGATGTCAAGATAAGGCCTTGGTTGACTTCCTATGCTTTGCAAATTCATCAAAGTAAGTGGGGAAAAAAAAAAAACCCTTCAATGTCCTACTCAATACCTCCTAATGAGTACATTTCCATTGTATTTATCATAATCACAGTTGCTCTTACATGGGTTTTGTTAATAGCTCACTTTTCTGTGGGCTTTGCTATTTCGGTTGGCTCTGAAAGTGTCTTAATGGCATGATAAAGCTGGGCCGGATGATTAGCCCATTTGCAGACAATGCCCCTATTTGAGGAGGAGAGGAAAGAAAAGCAGAAGAGAGGAGAGAGGGAGTGTAGGAACAGTAATAACTTAATAACTCTGCTAACATTCTTTATTAGGATGGCCTACGCCTTGGCAATCACCCAACGAGTGAGATATTTGGCAACTGACGCTGGGCCATGGGGAAATGGAAACAGCGGATTCACTGGTGACTCCAGTCACTGGCTTCCAAGCACCATCGTTCCTCTGCTTCATTTGTGGCTGTTTACAAACATGGGCCTGTAACTAACGGGATAATGAGACACTAATTTGATTTTTATAACAATGAAAATGCTAACGTTTTGTACTCATTTGAGGACTACTGTTTCCTCAAAGCCCCATTTCAAGAGCAATGGGTTCATCCCACATGCCAGCTGCGTATAACAGGGCAGAAGGTTCTCGAATGGTTGCCTCTAAGCAGGCATATGGGCGGCCTTTTTCTTCTCTTTTCCATGTGCATTGTGGGGAGTCTGTGTGTGTGTATGTGTGTGTGTGTGTCTGTGTATACATGTAGCCACGCGTGTTCACTTGTGTGTGGGTTCTCACATGGGGGAAAGCCCAAGGTTGCAGTCAGCTGTTTTCCTCTACCAGTCAGTCTCCACTTTATTTTACTGTGGTGTGATCTCACCAGAACTCTCCAAGTCAGCTGGTTTATTTAGCTAGCCAGCTTTCACTAGGGCATTCTGCCTCTACTGCCTGAGCGCTGGGGTTACAGGTGGGCTGTCCTAGGCAGCAGCCTTGGCATGGGTGCCGGTGGATCAAACTCGAGTCTTCAGCCATCTGCCCAGCCCTCTGAAGTCTTTTCTAATAGAAATTTTCAACTCAGCTTTAAAAAAAAATAATAACTTGGTTGAGGACACAGTAATCCAGACGAAGGCTGGAGAAGTTGCTCAGGTGTGTGTTTGGAAGAGCAATTATTAATCAGCAAGGGGAGAACAGGGCTGGGCGCAGGCGAACGTCACCGACTATGGATAAGAAACCAGCAGCCAGCTGTGTTGCCGTGGAGCGTATCACAACCTTGAAGCCACCCTGAGGCTTAGTTGCAGGCGCCCGCTTCTTCCATTCAGAATTTATGCTTTTCTTTCTTATCCTCACCCAACACCTTGAAAAAGAGAGCAGAGATTATGTGAAAGCACACCAGAATTCACTTGAATTGTTTGAATTTGAGGTGTAGAAAGCAGCTACACTAGAAACAATATTTCAGGCTTTTCTTTAGAAGGGGTGGTCAGGTAACTTGGAGAAAAAAAAAAAAAAACTTTCTGTATCTTCTCATTTTGTAGTTTATGATGAGAATAAAGCTATTCTGTACGAGAAGCAATAGAGAACTGGATGAAGCTGGCAGCATCTTGCTGACTGAAAGGAGATGAACTCTTTCACAGTGGAAAGTGCATTAGCCATTTTACTCATTGCTGGGCCAGGATACTTGACATGAATCAGCTTAAAGAAGGAACGATTTATGTTGGCTCACAGAGTCAGGATGTGCATTTCCTCATTGCAGGGAAAGCTTGGCAGGGGGACTAACATGCTGGCTGATGACATCACAGCCACATTCGGAAGATGAAGAGAAGAGGAGGTGGGGCCAAACTATAGAAGCTGAAGGCCCATCCGCAGCCATGCAGCTCTTCCAGCAGCAAGGCCCCACCTCCCAAAGGTCCTGTCATCTTCCCAGGCTCATCATCTGACCTGGAGGGCACCAGGCGCACACTTGAATTTGCAGAGGGACTCTATTAGTCTTCTGGCACTTTAAAGACTCCTGGGTCTTCTCAACCTCTTAGACTGCTTGGCGTCCCCTGCCAGGAAGCTCTTTCTGCCTTTCCATCCCAGGGAGGAAAATATTCCTGCTCTTCTGTTTTATACGTGTAGAAGTCTACTGTTCTGGCTTCCAGGTTAGGGACTGTCCAGAGTGAGCGAGATGTTGAGGAAGGGGGGCCCGGCTGGGAGCACTTCTGGGGAGCAGTGTTAGAGGAGAGCAGCTGGTATCCTCTGCTGATTTCCCCCCTGTGGAAATGTCAACAAGGAATTCTGGCAGCTGGAGGACAGAAGCTCAGGGCTGAAGGTGGGAAACTGTCACGCTGTGGCTCTCGTCCTGTGACCTCCGCACAGGGCAGGTCCTTTTGGCATCCAGGTAAGCTGTGGAGTGGCCATGGCCCTGGACGGTCAGCACATGCTCTGGGGAATAAAACAATGCTCTTTGTACACTGAGCTCACCTGGGGAATGTCGCCTGCATGTGTTCAAGTTTCATCATCTCCATCCTTGTTCTAAATTTTATGACTTTCCTCTCATCTTCCGTTAATACCCTGTGTATGTTTAGAAGTCCTCTTCATCACTGTATTTGTTAAAATATACTTAGAACTTGGCAGTCTATAGAGAATTCTCTAAACCTTTCATCTATCATGTATCTCAGAAGAACTGTGTAGCTGATCTACACAATGTTCGTTTATCACTCTAGGAAAGGTTTCTTCTCCTTCTTTTTCTTCTCCTCCTCCCCCTGCTCCTCTTCCTCCTTCTCCTCCTCCTCTTCCTCCTCCCCTTCCTCAGCATCAGGCAGTGCTCACAGCCAGGCTACCCTTCCTCCTCCTCCTCCTCCTCTTTCTTCTTCTGTATCTCCCTCAGTCTTCCCATATACCCTCCATCTCCACTTGACCTTCACTTTTCCCATCTCCCTCTTTGACCTTCTCTCCCTCTTTTTCTTCCTCCCATCGTTTTTTCTCTCACCCTCTTCTCTTTCTTATTTTTTGTCCCTCCATGTCCCCAGTCTTGGTTAGTTTCTCTTCACTCTACTGTAATATTTCTGAGATGCCTCAAAGTGAATAATGGGGAAAAGTTATATAAAAAAACTAACAGAAGTTAGAATCTATAACAATGGAGAAAGGAAAAAGTGAAAAATATAAACTTAAAGAAAAAATAAAATATGAGTGAGTGGCAGGACTGAAATATGAGATATTGACATGGATCCAAAAAACTGTTCAAAAACAAAGATCAAAATAATATAAATGTTTGGCTGTGAAATTAAAAAAAGGAAGAAAAATCAAGGATGTGTCAAAATATATCAAAATGTCTTCTCTCCCTCAAAGACAGATGGACACGTGCCCATAACCTCTGTTCCAAGTTTGTGCGCCGTGTTTGAGTTCATCTGTGTGCATACATGTGTACACACAACTGGGCTGGTAGTTCTGGCAATTTCTGTCTTTTGGAAAGCAGTGAATTAGGCATTCATACATCCACAGAGAAGAAGTAGCCTGCTTAGATGCATTTTGGACTGTGGACAGAGCCCTCGATCAAGACCAAAATGAAGCTGGCCAATGATTTAGTTCCCTTTCTAACTCTTCATCAAGAAATGTTTGCTCAATTGAGCTAGTGAAGATGGAAAGAAATGTTTCTATTAATAAATTTTGTGCTCACATAGAGATTTGTTTACTAACTTGCTTCCTATGTCTATAGTCCCCCCCCCCCAAAAAAAAAAACCGCAAGATATTTCTAATCCTTGAATCTTACACTGTGTCTATTTTCGTTCCCAAACCAGGCAGGTTTGGGAAGTGATGTTCAATACAACAAGGGTATAAACGTATTACAATAAGGAAAACCACTTGTTCTTAGTGAACAGCCATATACTGTTCTTGCTTGTTTTAGACCCCAGCTGTTAGTAACTGCGAAATTCAGGTGACTCGATGCAAGCTAGAGTTGGCTGGCCAGGGGTATGTTTTCTTTTCTTTTTTCTTTTCTTTTTTTTTTAATTTCCATTCTCAGACATGGCCACTTTGGCGAGAGCAGGAACAATATTCATTTTGCCAATAATATAAGGAATTGCTTGTGGAAACCTGAGTGCTTTGGTGCCATGTGCTTGATTTATTGCAGTGAAGTTTTGACGCCCCTTACAGATTAGCACCTCTGGTGAGAACCAGCTGACCCTGAATCCAGCTTGTTTCGCTCAGAGAGCACTTATTCTTCAACAGTGTACAGGGCTTTTTTTTTAACCCCAAACTGTCCTATTCTTAGGCACTATTCACTATGGAAAGAAAAGGCTAGGTGAGTCCACAGCACAAATGCCAAGCTGAGCAGCGTGGCCGAATTAAAGGTGCTCCAATAGGCCATCCACAGATAGCACACAAACTAACAATCAGAGATATCAGCATCCCAAGCCACACAGCCTTCAGGGAAGTTAAGGATAAGCTTATCAATTTGTGTAAGATTTTGATTGGGAAAATTAGAAGACAGTGAATCACATAATTGAAGATTTCTCTAAATAAAATAGCTGATGTGTGAGGTAAGAATAAAAAAATACTTTAATCATGCACATGATATGAAAACTATTCTCTAAATTTAGTATAACTGCAAATAAAAGCTCAACTCTTCCCCTGTGCTGGGGATTAAACACATGGGGCTTGTACATCCTAGGTGAGTACTCTGCCAATAACTTACATCCCCAGCCCTTAAAATTCCAACAGCTTTGAATGGAAATGTAGTGATTACACAACTCATGGGTTAGGGAAGGCTCAAATGGAGCCAGCAATTTAAAAGGAAAACAGGAGGCTCCTGGAGAGATGGCTCAGTGGTTAAAGGTGTGTTCTTGTAATACCTGCTAGCCCAGGCTTCTGTCAGTGGTATTGCTGACAAAGGTTTTCTCCCATCCAGTGGGTAATCTGCTGGCTCTGCTTATGGTATATGTGTCTATGCAAGAGCTTTTAAGCTTCATGAGATCCCATTGGTTGAGCAATTGTTTAATTTTCTGGGCTACTAGGGTTTTCTTCAGGAAGTCTTTCCCCACTCCTATATTGTGGAGAGTTCCTCCTAGTTTTTTTCTTCCAGTAGATCCATTTGGACTTGATTTTTGTATATGGTGAGATGAGTGGGTCTAGTTTCATTTTTCTACATATGGTTTTCCAATTATTTTATTTTATTTATTTGAGAGAGTGGGGGAGAGAGAGAGAAAGAGAGAGAGAAATGACAATTTATATTCATATGTATAGTGTATTTTGATCAGAATCTTCTCCATTACTTCTCTTGACCTTTTTTTCTGCTCTCCTGTTGAACTCCTTCCTTCTTCCTCTTCTACTTTGATGTCTCTTTATTTTAAAAAAATAAACATTTTATTTTATTTATTTATTAGAGAGAGAATGGGCATGCCAGGGCCTCAAGCTGCTGCAAATGTACTCCAGACGCATGCACCACCTTGTGCATCTGGCTTCCTTGGGTCCCAGGGAATTGAATCTAGGTCCTTAGACTTTGCAGGAAACCTCAGCCATCTCTCCAGCCCTTCTTTTCTGTGCTGTGACCCCACAGTAGAGTTTCCCATGATGTCCTGAGAGCCCATCTGTAGGAACATTGCTCCCCGGTCTCTTGAGTTTTGAACAGAGGGTCCAGTGGCCAGTGGCTGGTATTCTCCAGTGCTCAGCATGGATGGATGGCAAAAACCTGGACATTTTACATCTCATCCAAACAGAAGCAACTGGACAGGGGTCCAGGGATTTCAGATCAAAGTAGGCAAGCGTTCTGCTACCTTTGGAGACCTCTGGCACCTTTGCGCTTTGCAGGGGCCTGTGGAGTAAACCCCTCACTGTCAAAGTGTAAGTTCCCATCCCTCTAACTCCCACTGTGGGGGGTTGGGGGGGTTCCTTTCTAAGTCTCATTGATGGTTATTAACTCGTTTACTTAACATTTAGAGCTTTACAACAAAGCAGGGAGACTCTGTGCTTTAGGACTGCTTTTTTCTTCTTCCTTTCTGAGCCCAACCAGCCCATTTACAATTCTAACTCCAGGTAGCATGTTCTCCAAGACACCTCTACAATGTCACCTTTCTCAGTGAGAACGTAAAGGAAACCTACGTCCTTGGTAAGTCAAAGCAGGTCTACTTTGCTATCTGAAAGGCGTCTCTTACTCACCTCCGTCTGCTTTGTATAACTTTGCCCAGTTCTTCTCTGGAGGTCTGCCCAGTGTCTACAATCCTATATGGCATGGCGGAGGCTGCAGATTTTAAATAATACCCCTCTTCATAAAGGAGCTTGGAAATCATGCCATCCCAGTAGCTCCTGTGTGCTGTCAGCATAGGTAATGTTGGCGTTATCCTGGGAGGAAATTTAAAACTTTGTGGTCTCTCGAGTCTCTCAAGTTCAGGGTTTAGCAAATTCAACATGGGAAGGGATTTGGGGGCCATTAAGAGAGCACAGAGGGGCTTCTGTCCTCTGGGCTTCCCTGCTTGGGGGAGTTTGTCTCCATGTCTATGTCTCCTTCCTGATGTCTGTGGAGCAGAGGTGGAGATAATTTTAAAAGGGAAGATAAGTATCTTAACTAAAAAGGAGGGATGAAATGGAGTAAAAATAATTTAAACAAAGTTGGCACCACAAAATATAAGGAAATGAAGGTAGTAAAAATGAGATAGCATTGGAATCATACACATTTTAAAGTAAAAGGGCGAGATAATGCAAAAGTAAACAGTGCTTATAAAAAACGCACCATTTTATTCTAGAGAAACATCAAGGTAAAGAATCTTGAAAACCAAGTTTAAAGAATACACAAGAACAGTCATTTAAAATTGATTTTAAAAAAAGGGGAGGGGAGAATGAAACTATCAATTAAAAGATAGAAGCAAAAATTCATTTTTCTGCCTGTCACTGGCAGTCCCTGTTGGTAACTCCTCCCTCATTCTCTCTCTCCCCACTCATGCTTTTACTTACCTTAGCTGGCAAGATCTTTGGAGGGAAAAGATGACTGAATCTTCATTGTACCATTACCCATGCTGACCTCTGAGGAATGACAGCAGGCTTAGGGTGGCATGTGGTTAGTTTCCTTTGCTCTGCAGACGGCAGGGACATATCTGAAGAAACAGGAGTTTCTGTTCAGGTTGGGATCAACAGCCTTGCAGCTTGAAATCCGTTCTGCCCACTCCCCACCAGCCATCAGCTTGCATGTGAACACAAGGGCAAGGAGAACCGAGAGGGCAAGTTTTCCTAAGCTGACCACGGGAGACAAAGTAAGCCTTATCAGCAAGAGGAATTCCTCTCTGAGAGTGCCACGATCCCCCTCCAGTGTCCCATTTTTTTTTTTCTCCTCACCTTGAGGTACTGGGCACACATTAAGCTCCCAGGAATGTGTGCTGCCCCAGTACCCTGGTGAAATGAAGGTTAAGTCCAAAGCCTAAAAGCATACCATCCTCTTATCTCTCTCAGGGTCCCCCGGGGCCATCTAAACAGGCAAGCCTCCATACATACGCATGTCTAAGCACCCTGTCCTTGATGGCTGTGTCCAAGATACCTCCTGAACACACAGATGTGTCCGGGTCCACTTTAATGGGAGTCCCTGGGAAGCACTCAGATCACATCGTGGCTCCTTAGTGCCATGAAACTATCTGAGGCTGGAAGAGAACATGGAAGCTTTGAGCCTCTGACTCTACCCGTATTTACCTACTGGTACTTGGTGGAGACTGAAGAATGGTCATGGGAATTTATTCATTCGGGACTCTAATCAATAAGCAGAGAAGGGGCAATGAAGAGTCTGGGAGGACTGTAATAATGGGAGGGCAGACAAGCAAATAGAAGGAGTGTGGTACAAGTCTCTGTTTCATTATTCCTCAGAGTCTGTGCTGTGGCTAAGGAACACGGTGAAAGGCATTTAAACGTAACTTACAATGGCGGTAGCCTGAAGTCTACTGTTGGGATTAAGTCTGCTAGAAAGTGAGCGTCCTTCTGTTCATGTCTCAGCCTCCAGCTGGTCACCGTTCTTGAAATCTTCCTCCCCAAGGAATGACTCTCTGTCATCATATCATATCAGCTCCTTAAACATCACTTTGGAAAGAAAGAGGAATGTCATACTCATAGATAAGTTGGAAAGGAAGCCAAAGATCAGAATGGGATGACCAGCTCTTAAAAATGAGCAATTAGAAATGTTAAAGGAATCAGAGTGACTGGTCCGTGAGAAAAATAAGGGTGCCATCCTAATGTGTTCTAGTGTTTCCTTTTCAGTCCCAAATGGGAGTATTGATGAGGTTAAGGTGTACAGAGGGGAGGAGGTTACTATGAATGGAGAGGGCATGCTCTGAAGGACACAACTCTTTCTTGCAAACAGTCAGCAACAAATAAAGTATTAGCAACAAAAATGGCAAAAAGGTACGTACAGCCATTTATTTTGTTTAAAGGAAACATTGAAGCTCCACATTAAGTTCAATATTGAAATCTTAAAAGCAGCTTAGCTAATCTTTGAAACTTGGGAAGTAACTTTTACTATTACTAGAGATTTTAAATGATATCAGTTATTATTTGGAGCTCAAAGAGAAATATGTATGGAGAAAGGTCTAGAATAAGTGCAAAAAAAATCTGTGGGACAAAGCAGGTAAGAAATATATTGCCAAATAATTCCAGAGGAAATCATTGGTATATGTAGAAAAATATATGAATACAATATCTGGAAAATAAAAAGAATTTCTTAACTGACATAAAGTTCAGAAGCCTGGGGCTTAGTAAGCCTGTCTAACTTCTTTTTAATATAAAAGAGAAAAAAAAAATTGGTCCTAGAACTGTCTTCCTTAGGCAATTATATATTCACATGGCTGTTAGTACCAGCAATGACACTGTGAAAATGGAAATCTTAAAAAAAGGTTCTGTTTATATTGATAAAAACTCTACTAACCAAGTGAAAGGAAGACAGTAATGAGAAAATATATGAGTAGCAAACCAAATATACAGCTCTTTATTATCCTGAGAAAATTCTGATAGAAAGCAAGTGAATTTGAATCTGTGGAGGAAGATTATAGATAATATCCGCGTGGAATCAGGAGGGGATGACCTCTCTCCCCTTTCTTCATGATAAATGCAGGTTTACTAATAAAGTCTTCCAGCAGTGCCCCGTCTTCCTCTCTTCTTTCTCATAGCATGAGACAAGGGAAGTTCAGGCTCAGGTCTGGGTGATCGCTCCACACCCTTGCCTTCCCCACTGGTACCTCTCTGCCCTCCACGTGCTCACTGTGCTCATCCAAGGTTTTAAGACTCCCGTCTCTGCCGCCCAAATGCTCCCGAGAGCACATTTCGATTTGAAGTTCCCTTCCTTTTGTTTAGTTGAAATATTGCCATAGATAAATCAGTCATGTTTTCCTCAATAGATGATACAGGTTGATCTTTGTAACTGCTCTATTTGTTTTCTCATTCCTGGGCAAAATCGTGTGAAGTACTTTGACCTTTTTGGTCCACTGTTCTTGTCTGGGCCACATCAGTGTTCATAGATTCTTGTGGTTTTTGAAGAAATTTAGACTTTCACAAAGCTTGGCCGGCGCACTGCTCAAAGAGCCAAAGCAAAATTAGTTTAGCAAGGTAGCTCCATAGCTGATATGATTAATGTAATAAAAATATAATATAAATAATATGTATGATCCTTACATTATCAAACCATATAGCTTATTGAGGAGCTTGCATTGTTGCTGCTTTGATAGTATTTGTAATAGTTTTGTCATTAGATCATGTTTCCTGGAGAAGAGGACCCCCTTTAGTTTGCTTTATTTAGCTGTGTGTTAGGAGTTTGTATGTGTGTGTATGCATGTCCCTATGTACATGGGCACGTCTATGTGTGTGGATGCAAATACACATGCATGTGCATGTCAGATGACAGCCTTGGGTTTCATCGTTAGGTACTCTGTCATCAGTTATTCTCATAGGATTGGAACTCCCCTATTAAGCTAGCCTAGCTGGCCAGCGAGTCATGGAGAATTTTCCTGTCTCTACCTTTCCGACACTGTCACGATGAGTGAATGGCACCATACTCAGCAATGAAAATGGGTACCAGGGGACAAACTCAGGCCCCCGTGCGTGGGAGGGCACACTCTGCTGACGGAACTATCTCCTTACCTTCAAGAAGTGCCCTTTGGTTAAAAAAAAGTAAATAAACATCAATATCAGCTCAAATCATTTAGCCCTGGAAAAAGAATAAAAATGAGTACATTGGAAACTTTCTTACACACATGCAGGGGAAAAAGGCATTCAGCAATGTCACGAAATGCTGAACCTAACGATGAATGTGAAGCAAAATTAACACAGGTTTTTTTTTTCTTTTTGTCCTTTGGAGCTTTTAAAATTTATTTCTTTTCCCTCAGCATATCTCTTCTCAGACTCTGAGCGTGGCCATTGGAGAGCGGTTGGAGGAAGCAGAGCCGTGTCAATATGTTTCTCTCTTTCCCTACCACACCGTGGAGGGCTCGGCACGGCAGCGTCAGCGACCTACCTCCTGGTTAGGAGGCGACCAGATGCCGTGGGCTTGTTCCACCAGGGTGGTGGAGTTGGAGAGTAAGCCCAGAGAGACGGAGCCTGCAGTTAGCATCAAGGGACAAGGGGCAGCAGGGTCCTGCCATCTTTTGCTGTTGCCACCTGGCCGAAGTCCCCATTGTCCATAGCTTTCCTACAACGATGTGTCTGGTCAGCCCAAGATCCACCCTGTGTGCGGGGCATCCTGCATCCTCCTGTCCCCAGTGATCCCTTTGCATAAAAACCTCTTAATTTTCCACATTTAGAACATATTAAATCTAATTTAATTTCTCATTAAATAAAACAAAAATGGTTTGTTTTGTTTTGTTTTGTTTTGTTTTTCTTCAATTCTTCATAGCCTGACCATTTTAATCTTACAACCCTTAAACGTTCCTGTCCGGCATATGATCTCACAGTGCCATGCTATCAGCTTTCTCTGCTGACTGTCACCTGTTTATGGTTGTGAGCGTTAAAGAGCAGCAGGGGGAGTGTCTGTGGAGCAGCCCTGCAGGGTCCCCAGCAGCGTCACCGCACGCAGGTTTGTGTCGATCTGATGTTCAGTAATGAGTGTCCAGGAAGGCGAACCTTCTCCTCTCTCCCTCTCTCTCTCTCTCTCTCTCTTATTCAACGGTCCACAGGAGAAAGAGCGTGCGGGGGAACATTTCCTTGTTAGAGTCTGATCAGAATGCCACGGGGTTATTCTGCTCTTTGTGCCATGCCCTGCAGTGGCTGTGGCATTTGAGGGGCAAAGGAGAAAGAAGGTCAATGCTGTACAAAGGGCAAGTCTGTAGACACGGTGTCATGTTGATGCTAAGTTAAGATTCTGCTTGGAATACACCAAAACTGCCTTTCTTTTTCCCTCCCTCCTCCTTGTCTCCTTCCCTCCCTTCCTCTCTCCTTTCCTTCCTTCCTTCCTTCCTTCCTTCCTTCCTTCCTTCCTTCCTTCCTTCCTTCCTTCCTTCCATCTATCCTTCCTTCCTTCCTTTTCTCTTTTTTATCCTCCTTCCTCTCTTTATTTTCCCCTTTCCTCCTTTTTTATTTCTTTTTTTTTTCTTTCCTCTCATTCTTTGCTCCTTTTTTTCCGTTTCCATACAGCCATTCAACTTTGAACAATTACACTGGAGAAGACTTTCTAAAACAAACGAGCATGATTGTACATCGAGTGTAAGACTTAAGTGTCTGTTGAAAGTTTCCATAGGAAATCTACTTCAAATTGTTATTTCAAACACATTTCTTCACCTCACCTTGCAAGGAAAGCTCTTTGAGAACAGAGTTTGGATTTTTGTCTATCTGTGTAGCCATCGGCTCCTTGGTATATGAATATGTGAGCAACAGAAATAACCTCTTTTTTTATTTTTTGTTCCCCTTAAAGATATGGAAGTAAAGTTTCAAGTAGCCAATTAGCTTTTTGACCTGAGCTTTGTTGGCTGCAGAAAAGCTTGAATCCCAGGAACATTTGGTTCTCAAGGCATTTGGATCTCGGAAGAAACACTCCGTGCCAGCACCAATCAGAACTGCAGCCTGCCGTTCTCCTTCACCACTGGCGACCCTTCCCAGCGCTGTGACAGAGCCGCGGTCCCTCCTGCACCTGTCCGTCAGAGGATGTGCGTGGAGAGAACAGCGTGGCGGCATCTGCAGGTGCCACATGCGACGCTGGGGCGGCGGGGGGGGGGGGAGTGCATTCCCAAGTATGTAAAGGGGGAGGAAAACCAGCGACGCATGTGTCTTGACATAAAGTGAAAAATCAGATGACAAAACAATACTTTGTACAAGGATGCTCACTGCTGAAGCACAGATTTCCCATGCCCATCACAGACTCAGTCATAACTTTTTAAAAACATTTTATTGATTTATGATTAAAGAGGCAGAGAGAGGGAGAGAATGGGTGCACTAGGGCCTCCAGCCACTGCAAATGAACTCCAGATGCAACTGCCACCTTGAGTACCTGGCTTACGTGGGTACTGGGGGATTGAACCTGGGTCCTTTACAGGCAAGCACCGTAACCTCTACACCATCCCTCCAGCCCTCGGTCATCATTTTTTTTTTTTTTTTTTGGTTTTTCGAGGTAGGTTCTCACTCTAGCCCAGGCTGACCTGGAATTCACTATGGAGTCTCACGGTGGCCTCGAACTCATGGCAATCCTCCTACCTCTGCCTCCCGAGTGCTGGGATTAAAGGCGTGCGCCACCACGCCCGGCTCCTTGGTCATCATTTTAACTCCTGACCAGGCTATCTCAATGTCTTGGATTCGTCGTTCCTCTGCCAGACTATCTTAAGCTTTTTAATCAGAGCACACAGTCTGATTGTATCTATAGACCCTTGAGGCAACATGACTTCTAGAGCCCTTCAGTGTCTGCCGTTACATGTTCAGATGTGAGAACTTGCTATGTCCATTGTTTTTCTACAATTTTATTTCATTTTATTGTGATAAATGTGCTACTAATGGATTTCTTTCAAAGGAATTGAGTCATCGTTTTGGTGATAAAGAGCTTTCAATGCATGAAGTGTGAATTACACATCTTGTATTTGTGTGTGTGCATGTGTAGGTGATGTGTGTGCACAGGGGCATGTGCATGTGTGAGTGTGCGTTGTGGAGCACACAGAGGTCGACACTGGGGAACATCTTCAGGGGATCACCATTTTACAAACTGAGATCAGCTCTCTTGTTGAACCTGGGGCTTATCAATTTGGCTAACGTAGGCATCCAGTGAGCCCCAAGGATTCCCTGTTTCTGTCTCCTAGCACTGGGATTCCAACCCACACCTGGCATTTTATGTGGGTTCTGAGGATCCAAACTGAGGTCCCCATGTTTGTGTGCAAACATTTGACCAACTGTGTTGTCTCCCCAACCCTGTACATCTGTCTTATTTTTTGCAATGTCAGCGCCTTTCCTTGAGACCTGGAAAAGGAAATTCTAAATAATTTACCACACTTAATTAGAAAATAAATGCTATTGTGAATCTGTGTGAATGCATATATTTTTTTGTCACTTATGTATTAAGTATGGCTTTCAATGCCTGACTCCTGGAGCCCTTTGGTTCTGCGTTGGAGGCTGAGTTCACATTGCGTAATGATTCTGCTTAATTGCCCTCTGATAATCTTAGCCCTCTACTGCTGTCTCTGAGTGAGGGATACGCTTAGAATTCTTTACAGAGTCGATCAATACAATTAACAGTGTAATTCCTTCTCTGATCTCATACTGGTGCTCTGTAGTATCCATCTTCAACTTCTGTGTTTGATGGAAAAAAAAATCTCTTGAATAAATGTATTCATGTTGGTTTAAAATTGGAATGGGGAAAAATGTTTTCTAAAATCTTATCTCTAACAAGATGTCTGATATAGTTGACAGATCAAACAGTCTGAAAGAGAGTTGAAACACAGAAACGTTTCAAATTTAACCAAACATGTTAAAAAGCTTTACACATCTGTCCTGGGAGCTCAGCCCTCTCCCAGACTGAGTTGCTCACACCAAGCAAAAAGCTTTTTTTTTTTTTTTTTTCCTTAAAGGGAATGTAGGTAGGGAAAGGAAACTATATCCATTTGTCTGTGTTTCTAAAGATCATGACTAAAGCCATTTTTAAAAGAAAATTGAGAATATAGAGGTTTTTTTTCCAGAATTCTTGTAAATAGAATATTTGGGTTTCATGAAAATACATTATTTGATGTAACTCAGAATGTCTGTAGTCTCCTCTTAAAGAAACAGGCTCAAAATAAATATTCAGTAAAGCTCAGTTCTTTCTATGAAACTTGGTCAAAGGGCCCAGGAGATGGCTCAGCAGTTAAATGCACTTGCTTGTAAAGCCTGTCTGCCTGGGATTGATTCCCCAGTATCCATGTAAAGTACACACATTTGGAGTTTATTTACAGTGATAAGAGGCCCTGGAACACCCTTTCACCCTATCACTCTCTGTCTCAAATAAAATTTAAAAAGTTAAAACTCTTGGTCCAAATGATGGTAATGTTAACCTTCTAATTCTAAATTATGTATTTCTTCTTCAATGGAAATATTGGATTATGTCAATTCTATCAGAGTTAACTGAGAATTGAGGCAGAATTGCCCTTAGTAAAGTCTCAGCCCTTTCTCAATTATGTTATATTTTCTAATGAAAAAAAATAGTCAAGAGTTTTAGACTCAATTAGAGAACAAAGAAAAGTTCACTATTAATAACACGTCAGTTTGGTAGACATATCCTTGGTAGATTTCTTTTTTGGGGGGGTGAATACATTTTATTTGGCTGAAAAAAAAACACGAAACAAACAAGCACCACGAGCATCAGCAGCCCCAGGATTCAGTTGCTGTAGGTATGATCTGGACTGCTGACTCTTCAGAACTAGTGCGTTGGTAGCTCCCAAGGAGGATGGTGTTAGGGGACCCCTTCGGGCAATGGTTATATCATGTGTCGTCTTCTTAAAGGGACGCATCCCCGAGGGCTGTTCTTATTCTGCAAAGGAGTCTGTTTTTACGTGGCTGACGAGTGTGGAGACAGCTGTTTTCTCCATCTTACCTCTGCCTACCTACTGCCTTTGCTGCTGCTGTTCCTAGTCCTTCTATAATGTCAGACATCCCAGTTGACTGTCACCAGTTATCTTAGCCTCTCCTTGAGTTTGTCGGTGAAGGCTCCTTCAGGACCAACCAGCAGTGGGAAGCATTATGGTAATGATCCTAATCAGCTTTTCATCTTTCCAAGGCATTGGCCCCTCTGCCCGAGCCCCGAGTCTCAGCAAGCTGCGTTTTTCTCTGAGAGCCCTTCTTCTTCACTGTCCCCATCAGACCAAGAGAAACCAGCTGGCTGGCAATTGTCCCCAGAGGTTTGCTACAAAGCAAGGGATGAAAGCGCGGGGAATTTATTTTTAGACTTGTGTATGGCTTTAACGAGGGAAAGGGGGTTTTGTACAACACTGCGGGGCCATGTCCTCACTGCAAAGCAGCACCCTCCATATGGAATCAGAGGCTTGCTGCAGGCGGGATGCACGCAGGTGAGGAAGAGACGGGGCAGTCCCCTTCCCAGGATGCTGCTGGCCATTATACCCTTGCTGGACTTTAGAGGTGACATGTGGAGATGAAGCCACAGTGTACGATTCCATGAAGACCACACAGCGACTTTCAAGCCATTGGTGCTTCAGCAATGACCCATCGTGCAAACACTAGGTGTGTGTAAAATGTGGCATTATCGAGTTGCTTTTGACTATAAAATAAAATGTGATTCAGTTAGTTCTCAATCAGAAAAGCACAAACCAGACAGGCCTCAATGACATCAGTCATTCGTTTGCTGAACATCAATGGATTACCTACTTGGTACAAAAAAATTATATGTATATATATATATATATATATATATATATATATATATATATATATATATAATTTAAATGCTTGAAATGTGTTTTAGTACACTAACTCATCTAATCTCCAAGATAACCCTACAAAGTCACTAAGAGGGCCAGAGAAGTTATATAACTTGCAAAGATTCCTAACCATTTGGGGCATACAGATGAATACAGATGTTTATGCCTTCAGGAATTTTGGTCTGGAGAACAATGTCACATGAGACTTAGGATCACCTAAGATGGATGTTATATAACCTCGCAGCACAGGCAACCTAACGGTTACTAAGAACATATTGGGATAAAAGTGAAGTAATTCGTGTAGTAGTTGGTCCTGGGAAGAGTGTCAAGGCTCTGAGAAAGGTACAGACATTGCTACAGGGTTTTGGTGTGGAGGAACAGTGAGGACAACCAGGCTTAAGAACTGTTATAGAACCCTCTTTCTTTGCAGTCTGCATTTTCTTAAGGAGGCTCCTCCTATGTGTCCCAGGTTTTTCTGGGACTCATTATCTGCCCCCTCACCACACCCCGTGGTACAGGGATTACAGGCATGGGCCTCCACATCCAGCCAGAACTCTTTATTTCAAAATACCTTCAAACTGCATTGTGAGGTTTCATTTTGTAAACCCCATGTATTTGGAGTAAATAGGATTAACTTCAAATTCCTTGGCTGATTTCCTGATGACATTGTGCACTGCTGTTGTTTTTTGAGGTAGGGTCTCACTCTAACCCCAGGCTGACCTGAAACTCACTATAGTCTCAGACGGGTCTCAAACTCATAGCGATCCTCTTACCTCTGCCTCCCAAGGGCTGGAGTTGAAGGTGTGCACCATCACAATTGGCTTTTTTTTTTTTTTTAGAGTTTGTATTGTTCTATTTTATTTTTGATATCCAAAGTGTCTGGCACATGTTAGGCAAGGGCTCTATCCTTGATCTACACTAAGCAGACACTCCAGTGATGAGCTATACTTCTAGCTAACATTGCTTCTTCTTGAATCATAACTTTTCTTTGATTTTTACATCCCAGAAGTTCTAATTTTTAATGGAGGGGCAAACCAAGAAATCAGATTTTTCTTTTACTGTAGGATCATGAAAAATTATTAATTTAAATATCAATTTGTTGGAGAAAGTTTCAGACTAAAAAATAATCATAGAATAACAAAAATTACCTTTTTTGGCATGTGTGTATACAGTTGTATGTGTAAAATCCAGAGGACAACCTTGGGTGTCATTCCTCAGAAATACTGTCCATGTTTTTGTAAGGCAGAGTCTCTCATTGGTCTGGAATTCACAAATTTTAATCACTGAGCCCCAGAGATTCCGCTGCCTCTGCCTTCCCAGCATTGGGGTTACAAGTGTACCCCACCATACCTGATACTTTTGCATGGATCCTGGGTATCCAACTCAGGCCCTCATGTTTGCAAGGCAAGTATTTTACTGACAGCTTCCTTATAGCACACCTGTTGACTCTTTACAGAATAAAATTATCTTCTTTGCTTAATATTAAGGACTGTCTACTATCTAATGTACAAGAGCAAACTGAAAAGTCACCTTCCCTAAAGCCTTCCCGTGCTATACCAGAAAATTCCTTTTCTATGGCCCCTTGTCATGGCCACTTCCATTGAGATAATGAATTGTTTGCAATATGGGGTTTAATATTCTACTTGTTGTTGGAGCATTCCACAATTTCCTTCTGTGAGCAGCAGCTAACACACGTGAAATGGTAAAGAAATAACATTTGGACAACAGCAATGTGGAAATAAATAGATGTGATGCATTTTGAAGAGGCTTAAAAAAAAATCTCACTATAAATTGCCTGCATTAATGACACACAAAGTTTAGATCAGTGCACTGAAAAGAAGACATCTTTCAACCCTTCTTTTGGCAAGGCCTCCTTAGAGACTCACCAGTGGTACACACTTCAATTCCATGTCTTTTTGTTTTTACTCTCTGACACAGAATCTGAGGAGGGAAGAAATAGTCATAATAGCCAAAGCTTCCGGAGGTAATAACAGTAGGGCAGAATAACCTATACACTGAGCCACGAGCTTCTTTCTGATTGCCTAAAACACTGGGCAGGCCGCAGCACAAAGAAACATCTGAATGAGGTGAAAGGGGGAAATTGGAGAAAACACCCTTGGATAGGATCATTGCAGAAAGGGAAAGATGGGAAGGAGCTGTTCCGTGTCATTTTCCCTCGGACATCCTAAGAGCTCGTGTTTTGAACTGAGTCGTTCCTGTGATAATCAATGGGACCGTTGCTGACTATCGGAAACCCGCTGTGTGGCTCCTGTTAGATTTGAAAATCACTCAAAGATTTGGCTGCGAGGAACATGTTATTGTGGTTCATGAAAGATACGAGGGGATGGGCTATGCAGACACTGGTTCTGTGATCCGAGTCACCTCTGAAGAAAAGACCGCTAAAGCAAATACAGCTGTACTGAGTAAGCACCAATTTGTAATCGCATCTCTTTTATGCCTCAGAGGACAAAGGCAGAAAGTGTGAGAATAAACACTTGCATAATTGTTAAAGGATACCTAATGCCAAAACATTCTCTTAATTTTACTATAAGTCTCTTTTCCAATCAAAACACTGCAAGGAGTTATTCAAATATTTAAGTTTCTTGACTTTGGCACTGACTTGCCCCGGGGTCCTTGGTTGGATGGCCTTCCACGGTGTACCTCGACTCTTACATAAAATGAGGACTACGTCTGCCAACTTCGAGGAAGTACAAAAGAGGTGAAGGTTTCCTTCCCTCCTGTGTTTCCAGCTTCATCCTGGATCCTTACAACAAAATATCGATTAACAAGAGGGATCTATACAAATGCATTTCACATAAGTTTCATGTGGTATGAAACTGTCAGGAATGAAGATACAAGGAAACAGAGAACTCTGCACTTTTACGTTGGGCTCATTACAAGGTGGGTGTTCATGGGGAAGCGTTCATTCATCAAGTGGGTGTGAACAAGCATGAGCAAGAACCTAGGAGAGGGATTTAGCAAGGCCCTTTTCTTTCTTTCTTTTTTCTATTGTTTTTTTAAGATTCTAGATTCTTTCCCCCATTCCTATGTTTTCAGAAACAAGGGTGTTCATCTCTTATGTGTAGAGGGAGGGAACTTTTCAAATGGGCATCTCACAGCCTGAATCAGGGAAGAAGATCAGGACAAGAGAGAGGCAGAGAAAGATCTTTCTAGGTTTTCTGACTGCCTCAAGGAAGGAGAGTGAAGAGGAGGTAACAGTGGCATGCCAACTTCTGATACTTTCTCGAATACCAAGACATTACGGGTTAGAACACAGACACGGTCACTTTAAGAGGCCAGATGCTGCTCAGGGCCCAAAGCCCAGCGAAAAAGAAAGACTATCTTCCTGTGCCTCGGGCCCCTAAGACCACTTGAGTTATGGCCTTGAGTCATATCTAGTGCCTTGCTGACTCCCCAAGTACCTCCGTGGCTCCTAGCATATATGCTGGACGTTCCTCTCTTCTAAAACAATCTCTAAGAAGGTACATCTCACTGTTTTCCTCAAAACCAAACTATCTCTTTCTCTCCCTCTCCCTCTCTCCCTCTCCCTCTCTCCTCTCTCTCTCTCTCTCTCTCTCTCTCCTGGCTTTAGAATGCTCCCATACCCTTCCTTGGCAGAAAAAAAGAAAAAAAAATTGAAAACCACACTCCTAAAAGAAATCCATCAGTGTCTCTCTAGAGAAACTGGCTGAGAATCTTTCTTTTAAAATTTTACACTAGCCGAGTGTGGTGGTTTGATCCAGGTGTCCCCCATAAACTTAGGTGTTCTGAATGCTAGGTTCCCAGCTGATGGAGATTTGGGAATTAATGTCTCCTGCTAGCAGTGTTTGCTGGGGGCGGGGCTTATGGGTGTTACAGCCAGCTTCCCTTGCCAGTGTTTGGCACACTCTCTGGCTGCTCTTGTCACTCTGATGTTGGCCAGGGGGTGATGTCCACCCTCTGCTCATGCCACCCTTTCCCCTGCCATCATGGAGCTTCCCCTCAAGTTTGGAAGCCAAACTAAACCTTTTTTTTTTTTTCCCCACAAGCTGCTCTTTGTCAAGAGAATTATGCTGCCAGCAATGTGATCCTGACACATGCCTTTAATCCCAGCACTCGGGAGGCAGAGGTAGGAGGATTGTTGTGAGTTGGAGGCCAGCCTGAGACTACACAGTAAATTCCAGGTCAGCCTGGACTAGAGCGATACTCTACCTCGAAAAACCAAAAACATAAAAATAAATAAATAAATAAATAAATAAATAAATAAATAAAATTTTACATTATACCATCCTGAGGCATCATGTCTTGAACCCCATCATTATCATTATAGGAAGACTGGCAATATATCATATAAATATATATATATATGTATATATATATGTATATATGTATACACACACACACACACACACACACACACATATATATATATATATATGAAAGTATTTTCAGCTCTACTGTAGTTTATTATAAAGGGACATACACAGTCCGAAAATGGAGTGATAGAATGAAGGAAAAGGTGAAAGAAAATGATTTAATTAAATCATACTTTGTGTCAAAATAACATTATAGGGCTGAGGAGATCATTCAGAGGTTAAGAGCCTGAGATGGGCTGATTCACCCTGAGTTTGATCCCCGTCAGGTGGGGACCTGAGAAGGGGGAATCTTGCAGGTTTACTGGTCAACCACCCTCACAGGAAAAACAAATGGCAGCTCCAGTTTCAGGAAGACACTCATCTCAGGAAAGAGCGATGATGGATGAGCAAAAGGAGGAAGACACAAGACCCAATATCCTCTGGTCTCTACACTCACATGCACAAGGTACATGCATCTGCACAAACTTGTTTGTCTAGCACACCACACCACACCACAACACAACACAACACACACACAGACCATGCAAAACATATACAAACACACACACAAACAACACACACATATACACCACACCACACCACAAACACGCACACACACATACACATACATACCTACCAAACACACCATAACACCACACCACAACACACACACACACAAACAACACACCACAACAGACCACACAACACTAAGCACCACACAACATACACACAAACACATACACCACACACACAAACACCACAACACAAAACACAACATACACACACCACACATACAACACACCACAACATACCACACAACACACATGCACACACAAAACACCACAACACACCACAAAACAACACACACATGTATACCATACAACATACACACACGCACACACACAACACTTACTACACACATGCAAAAAAAAATAGCATATAAATAAAGTGAAATATATCCTTGTCCATAGCACTTATGGGTTGGGAAAATTGGATTCAACCCAACTCTAAATTCTGGCAGGCTATTTCAATACTGATTCTATTATTTAAAAGGGGGAAAATATCTGTTATCTTATGGCTTCTCATACTAATGGGAGTTAGTATGAAGCATAGATTACTTTCAGAGCAGTCATACCCCATGCATCTCTGAAGGAGATGACAGGGCATTAAAAACCCAAATTTTGTAGAGGAAACCAGCCTTGCTCTCCAGAAAGAATTGCTTGTATATTCACATCACAAGGACAAGATATTGATTCTTTCGGTCAAAATACTAAGATCAACTCAAGGAAAACAGGATGAAAATGGATTGGAATGAGCGCTGCCTTCTTTGAACATGCTTCCTTTCTACTGCAGGCACTTAGCTGGAGTTACGTAAAGTCCAGGACCTTGTTCCAGAATGAATGAAGCCAAAGGACTGGATGATCTGCAGGAGGTTTTTCTCCTCAGTACAGACTGACTCAACCTGACAGGGAACAGGAGCTATCTATGAAAGAGTGGGAAGGGGGAGGATTGCCCCATAAGGATGGATGAAAAGAAAATAATTGTCTTCAATAAATTAATCAGATGCCCTCCCCTCCCTCCCCTTCCATCCTACTGTCTAGTCCATGAGATGCTTGCTGGGTATGTAAGGTAGATTCAGGTTAGGTGCTGTAGATGAGTGAGAGCTATGTGGTGATTTTTTTTTTTCTGTGATTGGGTAAGGGAAAATGACCAATATCTGTCCAAGCAACTCATGGTCTAACCTACTTAGCAGCAGATAACTTGTTGTGATGCCCACACAAGTGCAATAGTGGCGCACAGCCATGGTGGGGAACCAACTGCTCTCAATTTGGCTAACTGATCTCCTCAGTGGTATGGGACCCATAGCTGGAGCTGGGAAACAAGTCAGAACCATATCCAAGCATAAGCCCACTTGCCAATATCAAGCTACCATCAATCGTGGGCTACAAGAGGGCCTACACCTATTAAATTCTCTATAAAAAAAAAAGTAAGGCTTATCTCATTTGTCCTGGTGCTAACGTACTCTCCGTTGGAGAATCTGCTTCTCTTTTTCAGATAGATGTAGATCCTAAGGACAGAGCCACCCCATCATACCTCAAAAGGGCCCCGGCTGAAACTAAGAAAAATCAGAGAAACAAGCAAGGATGCTGTTTTCCTGATGAACTGGATACCAGCACAAGGGAGAAGGAGATCAACACAGAGAAAAATCAACTCCTACCAAATCAGAGAGCCAGAGCCTCAGAGGCCCCCAACACCTCATCACTGAAGCAGACCAAAAATGAACCCAACATGGCTCAGGGAAATTTTGCAGAAGAGGGGACGGAAAGAATGTCAGAGCCACATTTGGGTCATGATATGCAGAGACATTTATCTTACCCATAACTGTGGGCTAACTCCACAATGCATGACCCATATACCTCAACAAGGAGGGGCCAAGGGGAGGGGGTAGGTCATGGATGAGCCTAATAATGGTACCAAACTGACTGTATTTGCTGAATACAAAACTAACTAATAAAGAAAAAAACTTAAATTAAAAAAAATAAAAATAAATGAATCAGGAAGAGTAATAGGAAACACCATGCCATGTAACGGAATTAGGTCCCCCTCTTGGCACAGCTTGTTGTGTTCATCACTGCATTCAGTAAAGCATAACCACAGTTGAATTCTCTGTCACAGGAATCTTTTCTATCATTTCTTTCCATTAGCAAGAGTTTGTTTATTGTTGATTACTTTTAAAGTTTTGTTTCTACTGACAAGTTAATAAATGTGTGAGGATAATATCTATAAGTGTTTTAGTTACTCTCATATAATATAAATATAGTTGTAAGATACATTATATATGGCAAAGGATATATATATATTAGTAAAAAATTGTCTCATAAGACTTTTTTGGTATCAAACTCCTAGATAAGTGCTGGCCTTAGAACAATAGTATGTGCTTTCTTCTTCCTGACGTCTTGGCTACCGTGTGTGTAATTCAGAAGAATGGACATGAATTTTGGAGATGATACCTACATAGATCATGCTGATTTAAGGAAGCCGCTGTGGCCCTCTTCCCACACAGGGTCATCTTTAGTGTTTTCAGCCTCCATGTAGTGGCTGCTTAAATCTTTTATTTTGCAAAACAACAAGCCAGAGTTTTTGGGATGGGCCAGGAGGGAGGCAGAGACATTAAGATTCTTCAGTGCACTAATTGATTTAGCAGTAGTTTAAAACAATGTTGAGCATTGTCAGAAATGCTCCTCGGTGGCATTCAATCAAGTTTCCCAGGATGGATTGCATGCTAACCACATACTATCTAAAAATCTCAAGGGCTGTTTATTGTTCTGCAATTTATGGTCTCCTTGTTAGAGGATTGCACATCAGCCTCCCTTGAGCCTCGGAAGGAACAGAGACAAATAGCATGCAAACGATATTGAACAATTCATTATATTATATTGCAGAAACCTCAGCACAGTGTGGAGATAACCCTTTTATGCATGCTGCCTTATTGAACAGTAATCACTCTGTAATGCTTTAGATATTTAAATCATATTTATAATAACACATATTAATGTAACATCCCTCATAAAGTTCTCCAAGGCATTTTATGAGGTATATAAACCATGGGAAAATACAAAATTTTAAAATGCAGATATACCTACCCTGGGGTCTTTGAGGCAGTCTAATGAGGAATATATACAAAATCCCAGGCTGACAGTTTAACTATTTAAACAGCATATAGAATAACTCAACCACATTTTAAGATATTGCTGGTTACGGACCCATTCTTTATCTAAATATTTGGCCAGGTTGTGTAAGGGCTTATTTTTTACTTTTATTTTTACTGTTACGTGTAGGAAGAAAGAGAGATTAAAAATGTTTAGAACATTTTCCATCAAAGCTTTCAAATTCATATGCTTGAAGATCAATCACCAACTTAAATCCATGTTCTATAAAATGAAGACATTAGAGCAGCGGGGTTAATTTTAAGGCAAATGAAGACCTGATCTTGGCACGGCTCACCAAGTTGGAGAATCGTGGGATGCATCCAGGGGTCTGATGGGTAATTTTATAATTAGTTGTTGCTGCCTAATGTTTTGATCCTGAAGGAAATGAGGAACGCTGGGGTTTGACGAGTGTATTCTAGCTCTTTCACAAGACGGGAGGTAAGCCTTAGAGGTCTAGGGTGGGTATTGGTATTTATCTCAAATTTTTCTTTCTGTTTTCAACAAATTGGCACATTTTTTTGTGGCTGTTGGATACTAGTGGTGCGTGCTCCTCAGCCTTCACTCAACGTACACCTTCTCTCAGCTAGAGCTGCCCACAGAGAAGTCAGTTTGCCATCAAGGGCACCAGGTACTTTGTGACTTCTTTTTTTTTTATTTTTTGGTTTTTTCGAGGTAGGGTCTCACTCTAGTCCAGGCTGACCTGGAATTCACTCTGTAGTCTCAGGGTGGCCTTGAACTCACAGCGATCCTCCTACCTCTGCCTCCCGAGTGTTGGGATTAAAGGCGTGCGCCACCACGCCCGGCATACTTTGTGACTTCTAATGCTCTGGGGGCTTATTTGATTGTGCTTGGTTCATGTCACCCAGAACTTCTACATGCATCGTTCAGAGCAGAGAAAACATGATGCTCTGGTTACCTGCTCATTGGCGTTGGTGGGATAAAATAGTTGACAAAAGCAGTTGATGGAGGAAAGAGTTGACTTTTGCTTACAGTTTTGAGAGGAAGCTCCATGACGGCAGGGGAACGCGTGGCATGAGCAGAGGCTGGACCTTGCCTCTGCCGCAGCGGGTGGACAACAGCAGCAGGAGGGTGAGCAACTAGCACTGCGAAGCTAAGCGCTAATAAACTAACAAGGGCAGAAAGAATGTAAGAGCCACAGCCGAGACACCATGTGCAGAGCCATTCCCTCCCCCAAAACACTGACTGCTGCTCCCACAACATGTGACTCAGAACCCCGTGGGGAATACCTGCAACCCCACAGAGGAGGGTCCCCAGCAGATTGGGATGAGGGAAAAGAGGGTACCAACACATGATGCATCCATATGAAATGTGTTGTTAATAATTTTTTTTTTTTTAAGTTGTGAGCCAAGGCTCTGATTCTAAAGAGGAGGAGGTTTGCTGGAAAGACAGTGTAACTCAGGCCTAGTTTCAAAGAAAGACTCATTTTGGGATAGATGAGAAGCTCTGTTGTTTCAATCAGAATGGTCTAGGCTCTTGGAGCCATGGTTTTCATGTAAGCATTCTACTTTGGAGCCAACGTATGCAAAAAAAAAAAAAAAAATGGGGCAGATTAATCTAGAAGTTGGGCTTTTTGGGGGGGGGGGAATGACTCAGTGCTGTGCATGTATGAGGACCGTAGACCGGGTCCTAGAACCCAAGTAAAGCCAGACACAGTAGCGCAGACCTGTCATCTCAGCCCTCCAATGGTAAGACGGAGGCAGAAGCAAGAGAATCCCTGAGAGTTCATGGGGCAGGCAGCCTGGCATACACAGTAGTAAATAATAATACACCCTGAATCAAACCAAGTACCTTTGTGATAAGGCACACCTGAAGTTGTCCTCTGAGATACTCATGTGCACTGTGGCACACGTGTACCTTTAAACACACACACACACACACTCTCACTCTATGAAATATGTGCCTGCAAATCCTGTAACTTTAATACTCTCAGTCCACTCTGGATCACCATTTTTATACAAGTCCTGAGATGACTTATCTGTGGCATTTACTTTGATCCATTCAACGGCTATTTATTGAGGAGCTGCTGGGCTGAGTTTCTCTCTAGGGGTTGAGAATGCCCCAAGAACACAGAACCCCGAACAGCATGCGGCTTCCTGTCTGAGCACTTTAAGTTTGCGGATGATGACATGATATGGGAGAACAATGACAGAGGTAGATGCACGTACAGATATCCGCAAAGTAGACCTCTGGCTATTTGACACAATAAACTGCATAGGCACGGGCTGCCATCTACTTTCTTATTCCTAACAGTTAATCAACATTCCTTGCTCACTTATAATTGAGAACTGTTCAGTTGAAGTTACTTGACTTAGAGGAGTGACATTTCATTAAATTCTCTATGTACACACACAGGGTGTTAGATGAACTCAAGCTCTGTGGGAGTTCCTCTGATAAATTTAAGAAACTTTGGATTCTTTTTATTTTATTTATTTAGTTTTTGAGACTGTCTGTCTACGTAGGCCTGCATGTCCTTGTATCCACCATGTGGCTCACGCTTGCCTTGAACTTGGATGATGATCTTACTGAGGTTTTCCAACTGCTACAATTTCAAGTGGGACACCACACTTGGTTCCATCCTTGCTCTCTGTACTGATGGCCACAGCAAGCATCACAGAGCCATAACTATGCATTAATAAAAAACCAGAGAGCCTCCTGACATAGGTTTTCACTACGTGCTGTTTGTGGACACGTGACTGAGAAGTGATGCTCAGGTGGGATGTTGAGAGAATCACTGTAAATGTCTCCTCCACACTAGCTTCCACTGAGAGACTTCTCTGTGTGCTTGGAGAATCAACTCACAGTCAGGCTCCTTCTCTGATCACGTGACAGCTTTCACCTCAACTGCGATGCTCTTCCTAATCTCTCTCTGAAACCAAAAGTGTGAGGTTTAAACAAATGTACCTTACATCTGACATGGTTCACAGATGTTCCCCCACCCCGTGACAGTCGCCTTCCCTCTCTCTGATCCAGTTGAGGTAACATGTCACTTGTTCATCAGTGATGAAACTTAAAATGAGAATCTGCCTACCGTCTTCGATTTTGCTTCATTGGCCTGAAATATTTCTGTAAGTTCTTATGATAATTTGATCAATTACCACAAAAGTTATGTAACTGTGATAAAAGATGTTGAGTGTTGGCTTTAGAATTTCTGCGTAACGATGGAGATCAGCTTTGTCACATGCTGTGTAACCGTGAATGACTGGATGATCTTCCTCTGGCCTTGTTTATGGGTGTGAAAATATGAATGGTGAGAACGGGGCTGGAGGGATGGCTTAGTCGTTAAGGCGCTGGCCTGAAAAGCCAAAGGAGCCAGGTTTGATTTCCCCAGGACCCATGTAAGCCAGATGCACAAGGTGGTGCATGCCTCTGGAGTTCGTTTGTAGTGGCTGGAGGCCCTGGTGCACCCATTCTCTCTCTCTCTCAAATAAATAAATAAATAAATGATGATAAAGAATGGTGAGAATGAGTCATACCTTCTGCAGTTGTAGAGGGGAAGTTACAATAAAAATGAGACAATCAACACCCATGTGAGGGAGATGCAGAAAGTCATGTAAAATTAATTAATTAGTTCTGATTAATACCAAAGAGTCCCCAGAAAGGGAAAATATTCTGACACTTAATTTAGATTCTTATTTCTTTTTCAATCTCTGATTAAAAAAAAGTTCAGGTGTGTCTTTTTTTTTCATGCATGATGTCTGATTTTCAGAAATGATGCCATCTAATGATTCCGTTGGGAAATCAACTTGCAATTTTACTTTAACATTTGAAAACTGGTGATTTTTTTTGGTTTTTTTTTTTTTTTTCATTGAGGTAGGGTCTCACTGTAGCCCAGGTTGACCTGGAATTCACTGTGTATTCTCAGGCTGGCCTCAAACTCATGGCCATCCACTTACCTCTGCTTCCCAAGTGCTGGGATTAAAGACATGTGCCACTATGTCCAGGGAAAACTGTTGAATTTCTGTCTTGTAATTGATTCAAAATATTATAGAATAATTGTGCTATCTTATTTAACTATTTTTTTTAAATATTTTATTTGTTTTCATCTACTTATTTGAGAGAGAGAGGTAGGCAGACAAGAGAGAGAGAGAGAGAGAGAGAATGGGTGTACCAGGGCCTCCAGCCACTCTAAACGAATTCCAGACGCAAGCACCACCTTGTGCATCTGGCTTATGTGGGTCCTGGGGAATTGAACGGAGGTCCTTTGCCTTTGTAGGCAAGTGCCTTAACCACTAAGCCATATCTCCAGCCCTTATTTAACTATTTTTGAGACTGCCTCACTCTGTGGCCTAGGCTGTTGTGGAATGTACTATGTATCCAATTCTAGTCTGAACCTGCATTCTACCTACCTTAGCCTCAAGAATGCTAGGATTAAAGGCATGCACCCTCAGTTCCAGTGATATGTATATATATATAATATATATATATATATATATATATATATATATATATATATATATCAGACCTGTTGATAATTTACAAGCCATTTAGAAACACATAAACACATTCATTTCCATATAGCGTAAGTATATGACATAGTTTTTTTTTTTTTTAACAAGACTGTATGTAACTTAGAAGCACATTTTCATATCCCTCCCAATACTCCCTGAGTTTAAATCAAGAAGACAGCAATCAACCAGATGTAGTAGGTCGGTAAACTGAGGCATATAAGACCTGAGCAAATTGGGACCACCTTACTATTTAAAAATCTAATTATAAAGGGTTTCCTGTTTCCCATGGGCTAACAAGAGGACTATTAGTCTTGACTATTTTAAACCAAAAATCATGTATAACAAATAAATCCTTGCAGATTAGTCTGCAGAGGAAATGAGTGGCTCGTCAGGTAAAGAAATAAAGCAGTTGGCTCTGGTTAGAACTTGTAGACTGCCAAAAAGACTTAAGTGACACAAAAAAGTACTTAAACAAAGACAATGAAAATATCACCAGTAAGAGCGAACACAGAGTGAAAACTGGGTGTGAAATCTGTGTGACTTTGAAATGGCCAAGATACTAAATGCATCAGAAAATATATCGTTTGCATAAAAAAAGAAATATGGTTGCCAAGTCATGAAATCTTGTGAAAACATATTTTAACTAAAAGCCTGTGTACAGAGTATGTTTCCACTGGGACACAGATCACTGTCTCCAGGGGACAGAGAGCCTTGAACTTTAATGTACATGGCCAGGGGATTTTTCTGCCTCTCATAATCTTATTAAACATCTCATCTAGTCCCAAAGTGTTCTATGAAATGCTTTCTTGGCCGACAATCCCCTTCCTCATCTCTTACTGTAAGTCTTTTGCTAGAAGAACCAATTTCTCGTCAACTATTCATTGTCTGGATGAAAATGCTCGTAGGTTTAAATGACCCAGAGTCTGCCCTGTTCCCTGTAATAAGGAAGCTGCAACATTGCAAGGTTATTTATTCATGGAATGGCTTGTTTTAGTAGGTCTCATCTTGCATATTTTAATATCCAACCTGACTATAATTGTAACCTCCGATTTTTCAAGTCAATCAAAAGAACAAATCGTCTGCATATGCACATATATAATACATGTGCGTGTCACCAAGTGTTTGGTTTTGAACTCCCTTGGAGACCCAGTAGGCTGGAGAGATTTGTAAATGCAAGACAGAAGAAAGAATTCAACGTAATGTGTAACTTCGCTATGCCAGTTTGAATGAGTCAGTTCATTTCCCCTAGCCTCTGTTTCCTCAACTTTAAAACTCTATCCGTCAGGAAAGGGTAAGCTACGTTTAGGTAACAATCATCAAAGAATAGTGTCGTTAGAGATCTTGTGGACTCTGCACATACTGTCACGACTGCTGTGGGGGGAAAAAAAAAAAAAGAAAAGAAAGAAACAAAAAAGCTGTCCGGCCAGATAAACCATTTCTGGCTGAAAGTGGTGTCTGCTGCTTTTACCTGGATTTCATTGGCTAATACAAGTCACATTACTCCTTCCGACTTTCAAAGAATGGATAAATGCAATAATTTCATATCTTGAGTGGAAAATAATTAGATTATTCCTATGCAGCCCTAATGACCACCTAATCAGCTCTCTGGAAGAAATGGAATTACTTACTTTAAATGCTTGCAATACAGCAATATAATATGCTTAATCACGACTATATTTTGTCAATTTGTATTTTTTTTTACAAATGGGGAGATTAACTATCAGAAAAAAATGATATCATATGAAGTATAGTACCAAAATATTTAATTATACTTTAAGTTCAAATTTTAATTAATTTCACAAGAATTTTATGCATGAAGGCTAAAGCGTGCTTGATGTTTTTTTTCTAGAAGCAGAAAACTGCTCCATTTTTAGTTACTTTCTTTAATTTGAAAAGTTAAAAACATTCAAAATAATAAACACTAATGCCAAATGAAGAAATAAGGTGGAAAACTTGAAACTTTTCCCCTCAAATTTGCGTGTCTCCGTGGACCTCCTCCCAACCTACTCTTGATTTATGCCTATGTCTGTGAAGGAAATTAGAGAATAAAGCTTAATTCAAGCAACATTTACTTTTGCTTTATTTTTCTGCAGACAAAATTACTGGGATAAATTACAGTAGAAATTAGTCAGAGGTGTTATGTTTAAGAAGAAAATGAATCGTTTTCTTAGCTCGAAAGTCATCAAATCTCTTCTATTTCTGTCCTTCCCATTTTGAGTGTAGAGAGAGCTGCAAACATGGAGAGAGAGAGGAAAAAAAAAAAAAAAAACAAAAAACAAAAAACAGAAAGCAGGGCATCTCTTCCAAGGAGATCAGCCCTGTGGCAGGCCAAGGAGATCAGCCCCGAGGCAGGCCAAGGTTGCCAAGGCAGGCAACGCTCCATCCTCCCCTGTCCACAGCAGGAAACAGGGCCAAATAAGCCAGGAAGAGGCTAGCTCCCACCCAGCCGTTCCTCCTCTGGCTCCATCACTGCGGGGAGATTTCCTAAGGGAGAGAAGCCCACAGATGAGCATTAAAACAAGTATTTCAAAGCAAATTGTGTGTATGGCAAGGCCTGCTTCTGTTACTAGCAGGGTGACACTATATCACAGGATGCAGGCTTTTTTGTTTTCTTTTGTTTTCCTTTTTCTTTTTTCTTTTTTTTTTTTGGTTTTTGTTTTGCTTTTGTTTTCCAGGGTAGGGTCTCACTCAGTCCCCAGCTGACCTGGAATTCACTATGGAGTCTCAGGGTGGCCTCATACTCATGGCGATCCTCCTACCTCTGCCTCCCGAGTGCTGGGATTTAAGGCGAGGCCACCCTGAGACTCCATAGTGAATACCTCGAGAAACCAAAAAATAAAAATATAAAAATAAATAAATAAAATAGCTTGCAATTATAAAAATCAAAAAAAAATCAGGCTAGAGAGATGGCTTAAAGGTTAAGGCACTTGTCTGCAAAGCCTAAGGACCCAGGTTCAATTCCCCAGTGCCCACATAAGCAAGATGCACATGGTGGTGAATGTGTCTGGAATTTGCAGTGGCTAGAGGCCCTGGTGTATCATTCTTTCTTTATCTGTCTGTCTATCTACCTATGTACCTATCTATCTGTCTCTATCTGTTATCTGTCTGTCCACCTTTCTCTCTCTCTCAAATAAATAACTTAAAATAAAATATTTAGAAAATTCAAAAGGAGGGCTCAGTGGTAGAAAGCATTTGTTGTTCAAGTCTGACAACCTGAGTTTGGATCCCCAGAGCCCACAATAGCTGGATGCAGGATTGCACGTGTCTATAATCCCATCGTGACTACTGCAGTGAGGGGTGGAGTCGGGAATTTCCTCAGAGCTCCTAGGCTAGGTTGTCAGCTGTGTGACCAACAAGAGAGCCTATCTCAAACAGCTAAATGTGAGCACAGTACCCCGAGACTCTCCTCTGATGCACCCAATGGTATGTAGACACCCATACACCATGTACATACACACTCTGTGCACAAGCACACATCATAAAAACACACCCAACATGCCTCACATTCCTACATATGTTCCCATACATCTATACATGCACACACACGTATACATATACACATCAGGTCATAAGAGGGCGTGAAATAGACACCATGCAGTCAGGTCCGCATTGCTGATAGAAGTCACCCAACCGAGAGAAGCTTGTAGGAGAAAGTGGTTTATTTTGGCTTACAGGCTCAAGGGTGAAGCTCCATGATGGCAGGGGAAAAATGATGGCATGAGCAGAGGGTGGACATACCTCCCTGGCCAACATAAGGTGGACCATAGTGGCAGGAGAATGTGTCAAACACTGGCAAGGAGAAACTGGCTATAACACCCGTAAGCCCACCCCCCAACAATTCACTGCCTCCAGGTGGTGTTAATTCCCAAATGTCCATCAGCTGGGAACCTAGCATTCGGAACACCTAAGTTTACTGGGGGACACCTGAGTCAAACCGCCACACACAGTCACCCATGACTTTCCACATAATTTCCCCAACACTTCTTTACTTCCACTCTATCCAAGGGAAATGACTTCTCTAGATCCCAACCTGAGTTGAGTGTTTCTCCTTTGCATCTTCTTCTTGTTACTATTGCTGCCCTTTCAGTCATATGTACCAAAAACAACACGTGAGGGCAGAGTTTTCATAGAATATATCCCGTGGCTGGAGCACATGGTTCACTATAGGGTGGCCAGTGGTCACAGGTTGGCAATGTCATTTGATGGAATAACAGATAGAGAGTAAGAATAATAGCTTCCTTGTCTCTCGGTCTATTAATAGTGGAGCCACTAGTATTGCAAAATGACTGGAAATAAGAATATTTTCAAAGAAGAAGCCTTTGCAATAAATGAACTTTTATAGCTAAAAAAGCTTGTTAGAACTTAAGTCTAATGCTTAAGAAAATACAGCACCAGTTTACAGAGAATACATATTTATTATTTGTTATTATTGTCTGTTTACTTTGTTATTCTTATTTTCTAAAAAAGATGTCTAGTCATTTCTCTCTTACCATCCGTGTCCAAAAAATACATGGCGACTCATGACCTAGAAATATATTTATATAACATCACAAACGTTTTCCATGGCAACGAGCCTTGTCAAGCTGTCAGATGCTATGAGACAGACTTCTGAGAGGTTCCCAACCAAATATAATTCTAATATAGAAATGAATAAGATACCTGCTGTTCCATAGTGATATTTAATATTAAGCCCAGAGACTTATAGAATTTCATACCTAAGATACATACACACACAAAAAAATATATGATTAAACTCCAAGATGCATGCCAGATAAACATTTCCTCCCCAAAAGGGGGGGAAAAAACAACAAACTTGTCAAAGTTTGATCTCCTCTTCCTTGGACAGTGTTTATTTGAGAAGACTGTACTATGTCTATTTTCATGAAGTTTTGGTGATTTTTTTCAAGCAAACATATCTGTTAAGTAGTTAAAACTCAATGCAAGTTTTTGACACAATTCTCAAAGAACAGCTGTCATTAATGAGCCCCTCCAGAGAACTGTAGACTTGAGGTAATAAGGCATACCAAAATTTGGTATTTTCCATTCCAGTATTCTTCATATTCCTTGGAACAGAACACCAGAGTAAAATTGATGTTTAGGAAGTAGCTACATATTGATTAATATTAGATTGATTGTTGATAGACAGATCCACCTCATGGCTTAACAACTGATAGCTTTCATTCAAGCCAGAATATATAGTGTATTGTAACTGTTACCTTTATTCGGTAAATTTTGCAGTTAAAAAGATGATAGACAAAGCAGCAGTTGCTAACATTGCTAAGAGTAAGATCTAATGGAATGAAATCCCTTACCCTGGAAGATGTTATTCTAGAGTTCAGAAGACCTCAAGTCCTGTCCCAGTTCTGTCATGGTTACAATTAGCTATTGCTGTGTAACAATTCACTCTAAATGTTAGCGGTTTAGAAAACTACATCTTATAATTCTGTGCATTGAAGAGGCTCGATGAAGCCTGGGTTTGAAGGTAAGCATGGATGAACTCCATTCATCGATGCTGGACATGACTTGGAAGATGGGTCATCTGGACTTTCTCAAGCCACCTCCACATGGTATCTCGCAGACTCTTCTCTTCTTCACTGCCAGACTGCTTCCTGGGTTTCTAGATGTATAAAGCAGAGATCGCCAAGGTATATTAAGACTTGGCCCTGAAAGTACCACAGTGTCATTTCTGCTGAGTGCTACTCGGCACAGTGAATCAGATTCAAGAAGTAAGGACAGTATGAGTTATGTCTGCCAGAGGGTTTCATGAAAGCCTTCATTGTAACAGACTACCTCAACGACTGATTGTGTGAGCTAAAGAAAGGTGACAATAGAAAGCTATTGTCAGTCAAAGAAGCTGGGCTGGTTAAGCCACCCAGTGCTTGCTTCTCAATCCATTCAGTACAGTGTGTTCTTTTGGGGAAAGTGACTCTAAGATCCTTATTCTTAGAGCTACACTGAGCATTCCCCATGTCTCAGAGAATTCTCAGGCTTCTTAATTGAGCATCGACTGACTCTGGCCTTAGCTGTTCCTATCCTACGGTCAATAGCTCAGTTGATGGGACCACATACTCTTGCTATCCTTCAACAAATTCATACTTTTTTTTTTTCTCCCTGTCTCTTCCTTCCTGGCAACAACATTCATGTTATGTAGGCAGAAACCCACAAAGAAAACTTTATTACCATTCCATTTTCACGTGACAACAATAAAATACAGAGATGGTATCAACTGTTCAAAGTCATGATAGTACTGTCGTGTAAAGGTGCTTTCTTCCCGAACAGGCTGATACTCTCAGAATATTGACCTGTATATGCCAGAACTGTGAACAATTTTGAAGCTAAGATTTCAGGACTGTGCATAATTAAAATTTTGTTTCTGTTTCTTTCTTCTTCTTCTTCTTCTTCTTCTCCCTCTCCTCCTTCTCCTTCTCCTTCTCCTTCTCCTTCTCCTTCTCCTTCTCCTTCTCCTTCTTCTTCTTCTTCTTCTTCTTCTTCTTCTTCTTCTTCTTCTTTTAAGGCAGTGGCTCCCTCTCGTCCAGGCTAACCTGGAATTCACTCTGTAGTCTCAGAGTGGCCTTGAACTCACAGCAATCCTCTGACTTCTACCTCTTGAGCACTGGGATTAAAGGCTTGCACCACCATGCCCAGCACTAGAAATTTCTTGAAGGTACAATGGGCACACTTTGACATGGCTTATGCAGTACCTATACTATTTTTGGTAACGAAATGACTCTGGAAACATGAGTATTTTGTTGGCTTATGCTTGTTGTACAAATTGTTGGGTTTTATAAAAACAATTTATTTCAAATATGTGATGCACTTTGGTCATATTCATCCCACTCCAATCGGCTCTTGTTCCTCTTTCCCACATACCCCCTAGTCTCCTTATTTACACATGATCTCCATTTGTAGCTCACATTGGCCTTGAACTGAACATAATCCTCCTGCGTAGCCTCCTGAGTCCTGGGATTACAGCTGTGTTTTACCATGTCCAGCTAAGAAGCAGACAACCACCTTCAAATAATTTGTATATATCTCATTATACATAAGCACTCATGTGCACTCACATACGCATTGAGAAAGACATTCTTGTCTTTAATTAACTCTTGCAACATAAAGTATACGAAGAAATATATTATAAATTTGTCTCATGGATGAGAAAGACTAAGATGTTCGTGTGAAATGACTCAGCCCAGGGGATGTAGCTTTGGAAGCCAGGCTAGAAATTGCAAGTGACGAATGGCTAATAATTAATTAACTGCAGGAACTGGGCATATGTCATAGGTTAAAATGATTCAGCGGGCCATGATTCTGAGGTCAGACTCTGGGAACACAGGTGAAGCTGCTACTTTGTCTCTGTTTTAGTTAAAACCATTGCCTTGCACAGAAGTGAGGAATGCTGGGGGAGGATCACATGCTACCAACTCTAACCAAATAGTTTTGGAACTATTTTTAATGTAGTGTTTGTTTTGGGGATCGAGATAAGGTCTCTGAGACACTTGTAGTATATATACTGGCTTTTCTGGAACTGAGGGAGACTATTCTTGGAATTGTTTCTTCTCCTGGGAGTGAAATAAATCAACACATGACTATTTAAGGCATGTGAATAATCCTCCCCACACCAACTCTTTCAAATTACTTGTTACGGCTTTGCGTGCTGCATTCCACAAAGTTTTACCGCAAAAGCACGGATGTCACACTGGCAAGGGAAGGGCGCTCTCGGCAGCCTCTCCACAGAGGCAGTTTGGCTGGTGACACACTTCTCCTCCCCATCCTTTTGCATCCTTTGGAACCCTAGAGAGCTCACCCTTGGGACAAGGGAGGGTTTCAGTTCATCTTCGGTGTCATTTAGTGATGTATATTGAAGACAATTCAGAAAGGATCTCACAAAGACATCATAATCACCCATCCATAGAAGCTCACCGCTTCTTATCTCAGCACTGGGGAGGCTGAGGCAGTAGGATGACCATGAGCTCCCGGCCACCTGGGCTATATAGTCAAGTCAAAGCTACCCTGGTTTATGGAGTGAAACCTTGTCTCAAGAAATGCGCACATGTACCTCAACAAGGAGGGGCCAAGGGGAGGGGGTAGGTCACGGATGAGCCTAATAATGGTACCAAACTGACTATATTTGCTGAATACAAAACTAACTAATAAAGAAAAAAGAAAAAAAAATAAAAATAAAAATTGTAAAAAAAAAGAATCTTAAGGCAAAAAATAAAGAAATGCGCACATACTGAACAACAACAACAAAATAAGCCTACAAAAATAATCTCTCCAAATTTATATATATGCAATTCATTTAGATTGGTTAGTTTGTATAAACATATTTTGGCTCTAGCCTGTTGATGCAGGTCCAAATTTCATTCCCCCTTCATATAAACTATCATTCGTTTTATGTTACCTCCTATTGAGTCCTAAACTTTTGGTAGTTTATATCTCTACCACATTTAAACTCACCCACTGATTTTTGTTAACTTCTAGGAAATTGTGACCAAAATACCTGTCCAGACTGTTCCTGCATCCCCTGCTAGTCCTGCTAGTCTAACTTCTTCCCACGCCCTTCTCTCCCATGTCCAGACAAGTGCGCACTTCAGGGCCGCTCTAGAAGCACCGTGCTCCTCTGTGCCCCTCCACGGGGCTTTCAGCTCCGTGCAAATGCTCTTCTTTCCCTCCCCCCTTCCTGTGAGCAGCCTTTCTTATTCAGATCCAATTACACGTGGTCTTCACTGGTGCCGTTCTCAATCCTCGTAAGCCAGATGTGCAAGGTGGCACATGTGTCTGGAGTTCGTTTGCAGTGGCTGCAGACCCTGGTGAGCCCATTCATTCACTCTCCCTCTCTCTCTCTCTCTCTCTCTCTCTCTCTCATCTCTCTCTCTCTCTCTCTCTCTCTCCTTCTCTCTCTGGCTCTCTCTCTCAAATAAATAAATAAAAATGAATTTAAGAAAAGAAGTGTTAGTATGCAGGGAATCTACACTTACATGACTGCTTCTTTCCACTGTGGACACTGGGATTCAGTTTGCAGCCCCCTCACAGCATTAACCACACGTGGGATATATCACATATCTTTCTGCACAGAGAAGGCACTTCAGTTATTCCTTCACTAATTTATCCATTTGTTAAATCAACATGGTGTCATTGCTGATTTATATAATATTACAGAACATAGTAGACATGATCCTGCTATCATGTAGATTGTAGTCTGGCTGGAGATATACCCTAGAAAATGCACAGATGTCTATACAATGATCACGTGTGACATGCACTTTTATAGGGAAAAGGAGTACAAGTAAGAAAATAGGAATATATTGGTGAGTCAGCTTAGATGTGGAGATTCATGGCTGGGAAGGCTTTGCTGAGAATGTGGCCTTCAGGGTGTGATCTGTATAATGGGTGACTGAGTACAGTGACAAAGGCTTGTGTACTGGTTACCCAGCAGGAAGGAGTTTGTGGAAAGAATGGTTGTGCATCAGTTTTCACTGTTGCTGTGGCCGGTACCTGACAAGAGCAATGTAAGGAAAGATGGGTTTGTTTGGCTTACAATGCAAGGATATATAGTCCACCATGGTGGGAAGGCATTTTGGCAGGAACTTGAAGTAACTGGTCACATTAGATACACTGTACGGAAACAGAGAGAGAAAGAAGGAGAGAGAGAGAGAGAAAGAAAGAGAAAGATATACATGCCAAAGTTTAGCCAGCTCTTTCCTTTTCCCATGTTCCAGGATGCCCAGCCCATGGGATGGCATTGCCCAATGTCTGTGTGGGGCTTCCTGTAATGGAGAAATTGGGGTCCTGGGGTGCTTCCCGGAACCCCAAGCACTGAGCTCATATCTGCAAACTAACCAAAGAATTGGCAATTCCAGGTTGAAGAGAATGATTTTTAAAATACACTTTATTCAGATTTTACAAAGGAGTGTGGAAAGGGGAAGGCTGGGAGGTGAGGGGAGATAAAGTGGAGAAAAGGGAGATACACCACGTGGAGCCCATTAGCCCATGTGGGCCACGTGTAACTTAGGAGTCCATGTGACCATACAGATCAGGGGAAAAAATATGGAGGGAAAAGAGAAAAGAAAGTTCAAGGAGCTCCTGCTATGTGGGGAGCTGGAGGGGATAAAGAACCCGTATAGAGAGTAAGGTCTCTGGGCCTGGGCCTGAGCCTAGACTAAGCTGTTCCAGGCCCAGCTGAGGGAATAACTTACCCACAGCTGGAAGTTCCCAAGTGATCAGAGAGCAATGCCTGCCCTCCCTTTGCAAAGGTATTTATAACCTTAGGGTGGTGGGCTGTCTTTTGGCCCATGTGAACCAGAAGGCCAGCTGGTTGGTTAGGGCTAGGGGCTGTCTCAGGAAGAGACTAGCTCTGGCACCTAGTTCTGGGGGCTGAATTTGATCAACCCACAATGTTTAAATCCTGTGAAAGACCTCCCTCATAGGAGGGATCCTGACTGTTTGTGGAAAAACAGTTCTCTGTAACTAGGCAAAAGGCATGAAAAACTTTTCTGCCTTATTTACGTTCGGGGGTCCAGTCACCCTAACTCTACCCCCATTTCTTTCCTATCTCAAGTATCCTAGTGAAGATAATCCCCAATAGATGTGTGTTCCCCTGGTGATCCTGAACTCTATCAAGTTGAAGACTGAGACAGGTTGAGATCAACCATCAAAGTGGGAGGAAAATTGGTCAACAAGAACAAGGAGATGGTTGGCAGACCCGAGAGACAGGGAAGGTCAGATCACAAAAGATTTGTATTTTGTGATAAGTACTTTTGTGAGGCACAAAGGAGTTAATAATTTTGATGGAAAGTTACAGAAACAGAGGACACATTCCTGTTGGAGGAACAAGAGGCTGGGTTCCTCAGGGATCAGGGACGAATTAGGCTGAGGAGCAGGTGGAGGGCCCAGAACACACAGGAGTTTGTCAGGCTTCCTAATAGAGAAGAATTATGGACCATTCTTCTCCACACCCCTGGGGACAAACTGACTTTATTTGTCACCAAGCGCTATCGTTTCAACTGTTTGAAAATTGATGTCATCACTCCCTGATGACTAAGGAAAACATGACATCTTTCCCCTGAGGAGCAATGTTCTGATTAAGGATTGGGTCTCGAGTGTTGTACGGCAAGCGTGTGGTATGTGCTGAGCTGGATGCCTCTAGTCAGAGTCTGAACATTACTGCACCCCTGACCTTCTAGAACTGACATTACCCTCCCTGGTCCATCCCTTTCCCTCACCCGCTTTGGCTATGTTGCCCATCCCCACTTTCTGAAGCCCCAGCAGCAGTAGTGACCCCTTCCTCGCACCCATCACAAAGACTTACTTGTCATACTTGCTAACTGATCCTCAGGCCCGTGGAACTTCCTTCACCTGGGCCACTGTCTGTTGCCTCCTTCGGGTGTCATCTCTCCTCTCTTCCACCAGTAAGCCTGGGAGGAATCAACACCTTTCTCTCTGGATTTCTCTCCTAATGTAAAGGACTTCTTGTTAAATTTCTAACTGATTTATTTTAGAACGCAATAGATATTGTTCAACTATAAACAAATGTTGAAATCCAAGTGAATATTCAGACCTCTAATGAATGGGCCTCACCGATTCAATGGCAACCTCCCCCCCCCCCCCGAGTCACTGCCAACCCTCTCTACCCACAGAGCCCCAGCCACCTGCTCTGGTTCAATCTTTGTCCTCCCCTGACCGCTTATCCCTGACCTGTCCTACCTATATCACAGGCCTCAATATGGAAGCTATTTCTGACATCATTGCCTGACTTCCCCAGACTTGGAGATAGGTGAGCTCAGAAAAACCTATGGACTTTTTCAATTATCCAATACAGTCCCCTCCATACCAACACTATAGTCTCTGCATAGCAGGAGCAATCTCAGCTTGAGGTCAAAGCCACTGTTGTTGGCTATCCTATGTGATGTGGCCGCACCATTTGGAAGGATGTAAGACACCCTTGTGTGTGAACTGAGCATGGATGGGTTTCTGATGGACATTAGGAAGTGAGGGATGCAGGAATGCTTTTGTGAAAACAGAGATATTAAAATATATTCTATTTATTTATTCACAAGCAGAGCAAAACAAGGAGACGGGAAGAGAGAGAGAGAGAGAGGGAGAATATGGGCACAGCAGGGCCTCCTACAACTGCAAACAAATTCCAGATGAATGTGTCACTTTGTGCATCTGGTCTTATGTGGGTACTGGGCAATCGAACCCTAGGCTGTCAGTCTTTGTAAGCAAGTGCTTTTAACTGCTGAACCCCACCTCTCCAGTTCTGAGAAAAGGGATATTAGAGTTTCCATTTTATAGTTCTGCAAGATTCACACATTTGTTTGTGAGAACAGAAAGCAAGGTTGAATTCTGACTTTTGTGGTGCTAAGTGGTTTTATTTCCATGGCTCTTTTTTAGAGAGGGAGAGAGTGAGTGAGAGGGAGGGACTATATATAAAGAAATATGTATTTTACTGCATTGAATATATATACATACTATATATACATATATATATATGTATATATGACTTTTTTTCCTCTTATTGTGACAAGATACCTGGCAAAGGCAACTTAAGGAGGAAGGAGGTCTCTTTTGACTCATGGTTAAGGATACATTCCTTTCTGGTGGTGAAGTCATGGCATCAGGAGCGGGAGGCAGCTGGTCACATGGTGTCCACAGTCAGGAAGCAGAGAGATGAATGCTCACACTCAGCTCACTTTTTCCTTTTCTTTACACCCCCAAACTCCCAGCCCATGGAATGCTGCCACTCATATACACAGTGTGTCTTGCCTCCTCAATTAACCCTTTCTGAACATAGCCTTGTAGACTGTAGACGCATCCAGAGATTTGTTCCCGTGGTAATTCCAAATCCCATCGAGTTGACAGTGAGTAGCCCTCACAGTGTGTAGGCCAATGCGTTAATATTCCAAGCTAAGGCCTTTTCTCCAACCTAAAAGTTTACACTTCTGATTTTTAAAAAGAAATTAAAGTGTTTTCATGATCTCAAAAGCGGTTTTTCACAGAGCCCTAGTCACTGTGCCTACTGATTAAAGCGGCCTTGGCTGTATTAGCTACAATACTGATTGGCACCCGGATCACTGCAGCTCTGGGGTGTCTGTGTAGAGTGGTGGTTATATGGAAATGCTAAGACATCACTTAGAGAAAGCAGATGTTCTAAATACCCAGGAGGTACCAGAGATGCCAAAAGGAACTTGGCAGCCCAAGGGGCAAGAGTATGTTCTGAAAGACAGGGAATAGGGTCTCTTATGAGCCCCAGAAATAGAAAACGGTAACTTTGTGTAATCACCAGGGTCCCAGCAGGAAACAGACAACATGGTCAAACAGGAGACTGCACGGAACACTCACTTATAAAAATAGCATTTATGGGCTGGAGAGATGGCTTAGCGGTTAAGCGCTTGCCTATGAAGCCTAAGGACCCTGGTTCGAGGCTCAATTCTCCAGGACCCACGTTAGCCAGATGCACAAGGGGGCGCATGCGTCTGGAGTTCGTTTGCAGTGGCTGGAAGCCCTGGCTTGCCCATTCTCTCTCTCTATCTCTCTGCCTCTTTCTGTCTGTCACTCTCAAATAAGTAAATAAAAATAACAAAAAAAAAATTAAAAATAGCATTTATGAAGACATGTAACTAAGAGAAGCAGAAGACAGAAGTTTTAGAAACTGTAGACTCATCCCATGTGGGTCACTGTTCAGAGGAGGGTGGACAACAGTGGAGAAGGGTCTGCACTGGGCAATGGGAATCCAGTCATGTAGTACTAGTGTGATCGTGTTCATTGGCACAGAATGAAGCCATCTGGATCATTCAGGTTCAGTTCATTCATCATTTCATCCATCATTAAACTGAAAACACAATGACTGTGGAATCTATTCCAGGCAGTCCTAGTCTTAGCGGCTCTCAGCTTCCTTAGCACATGGTAATGCTAATGCTTCATAAATCCTTACTGAATATTTGTTAACTGAATGAATGAGTGAACAAATGATTAGATGGAAGTACAAATCTTGAGGTTTACCCTGCTAAATTCAGGGGATGTTGAAAGACAGCTGTGGAAGAGGACCTCACTTCCTTAGTAGAGTGTAAAAGCAAATGGTTAGTGCAGACCACAGAGCCACCAAGCCGCCTACAGCAGAAAGAGTCGGAAGCAGTCTGAGGATGAACCTCTGACTCTTGGGATTTTTAAACTATGACAAAACCCTCAAGGACTGGATGTTTAAAAAAAGTCAAAATGGCCGGGCGTGGTGGCGCACGCCTTTAATCCCAGCACTCGGGAGGCAGAGGTAGGAGGATCACCGTGTGTTCGAGGCCACCCTGAGACTCCATAGTGAATTCAAGGTCAGCCTGGGCTAGAGTGAGACCCTACCTTGAAAAACCGGAAAACCAAAAAAAAAAAAAAAAAAAAGTCAAAATGGCCTGGATATCCATGATTTTGCAGTGCCTGACACTACCTGTGCAAGACAATCATAATAGGAGGAAAAGATGATGACATCAAAATAAAAGAGAGACTGGGCTGGGGAAATGGCTTAGCGGTTAAGGCATTTGCCTGCAAAGCCTAAGGACCTCAGTTCAATTCCCCAGGACCCAGGTAAGCCAGATGCACAGGGCACATGCGTCTGGAGTTCGTTTGTAGTGGCTGGAGGTCCGGGCATGCCCATTCTCTCTTTATCTCTGCCTCTTTCTCTCTCTGTCTCAAATAAATAAATAAAATATTTTAAAAAATAAAAGAGAGACTGATGGAGACAGGAGGGGATATGATGAAGAGTGGAGTTGCAAAGGAAAAGTGGGGGAGAGGAGGGAATTACCATGGTTTGTTGTCTATTATTATGGAAGCTGTCAATAAAAAAAAAAATTAAAAAGAAATTAAATTAAAAAAATCAACAATGCTATTGGAATTGTCATGGCTGTTACAGTTAGCCTGTCGGTTGCTAATTCTCCTTACTTACACTTCTTGCCTACTGATTGAGACAGAAGAATCCTTGCCAAAGGCCCCGTGGTATCTGACAGGTTATATTTCACAGGGTATATGGCTGAGGTAAGTAGAGTGATGTCATCTTTTCCTGACACTCCATGTGTGCACGCGTGTATACATCTCTCCCCCCCCCACACAAACAAACACTGACCAAGCCAGACTCTTCATGTTGTCCCTGTTACTGACTTGTTTGCCTGCTATCTAACCAGAGTTTGGCTTTATTACCAAAATTCCATCTCACTGCATGTAAGACAGACCTGGAGCGTGGCCTATTCCATGGCATATGAGGTTCTCATATACCATTTCTGGAAATCTGATTGATGACTGAGGCTACTTGTATATGCATCTCCTTAGTTTTGTTTTATATACATTCAGCTGTTCCTATTTATTTCTTTTTTTTTTTTTTTTGCCATGAAGCTGTCCTTGTTTTTTTAATCATTGAAAAAGAAGCCAAATCTTAAAAGAAAACTTTTGCTTTTTTTCTGTCTCTGACCTGAGACTCCCAGTACCAGATCAAATCAAGGCAGCTTTCTGTCAAGCACTTAATTACCTGCTTGAGGCAAAAGCTAAGACCCTATTGCTGAAGACACCATATGCTGCTGACACGGAGCACAGAGAGACATGGCTCGAATTCAGAACAAAGCCAGTCCCCAGACAGTTCGTCTGTCTAGTGCTGGAGAGCACAACATGAGCTACTGGGGGAAAATGGCCAACAACGGTTTGAGCAACCAGAGGTCTCAGCTACTCAGAAGCAAACGCCCTGTCATGACCTACACGTCAGTACAATAGTGGCACACAGTCTCAGTGGGTAACCAATAGCTTTATAATTGGCTAAGAGATCTGCTCAGTGTGAGGGAACCCATCTCTGCAATTGGGAACCAGATCAGAATCCTATGGACACAAAGATTATGCTCTCCAGTGTCAAGTTCTTACTAGTCTTTGGCTGAAAGAGGGGTTACATACATCAAATTCTCCCTAAATTAATAATGCTTATCCCATTTAAACTATGCCAACTTCACTCTCCATTGGAGAACCTGTCCTTCTCTTTCAGAAGGTAGCAAGACCTGAGGAGATAAACTACCCTCCCCACTTCAGAAAAGCCAAAGCTGAAACCACAGAGGAACTGGGAGACGAGCAAGAGTGCCGCTTCCACGCCGTTCCTGAGAATCAGCGCCAGGGTGAAGAAGACAGACCCTGAGGACACTCAACACCTACCAAAGCAGAGATCCAGAGGCTCCTGAAAGCAAGCTCATCACTGAAGTAGACTTTTAAAACTCACCAACCAGGGCTCAGGGGATTTTGTGGAAGAGGGGGCAGAAAGATCGTAAGAGCCAAAGTTGAGACATCATGCCCAGAGGCATTCCTGACTGCCCCCCCCCCAACACAACTGACAACTGCTTCCACAGTGCATAAACCACAACCCCACAGGGAATACCTGCAACCCTACCGAGGAGCGTCCCCAACAGAATGTGGGAAGTGGTGAGGGTAAAGAGGGTGACAACACATGATGTATCCATACGAAACATCTTGTATAATAATAATAAATATAAAAAATAAAAAGATGTTAAAACTAAATAACACTAGTATTGCTGTTTATTTAAACCTCCCAACATATTATCTTCACTAATTAATGTTATTTTGCTTGCTATTGCTGTAAAAACCCCTGACACAAATCAGCTTAGTAAGGGAAAACGTTACCTTGGCTCTCAGTTTGAGACTATCACTGTTGTAGCCCCTGGGTAAGGAGAAGGCACGTTGTGGAAGGGTCTCATGGTACCAGAGACATTTACTTTATGGCTACAAGTGAGAGAGAAGAAGTAAGAAGAGAGAGAGAGAGAGAGAACCCCAATAACAACAACAACAAAAAACTTCCCACTAAGCCCCACTTCTTACAGGCTTTGTCAGTTCCCAACACTGCTGGAGCTGAAGCTGTGGACGTGACCTCACGTGCTTTCAGAAGGTGCTTACCAAGCCATCAAACATGCTCATCATCAACTGAAGCAGATGCTCGCTATCACTTGGATGCCAAGCTCCCTTATTTTATCAACATTATTCTTGAGACCATTGATGAAAAAGATCTCCGGAAGATAACTACACTTTTTTTTTCTTCCCTTTTTCTTCTCAGGAACAAGCTGGACTTCAACTGGAATTTCTGAGAAACAGATTTGCTTAGACACCTGAAAGTTAAACAGCTCTCCATGGCTATGTTGTAACTTTGGTATTGCTGAGAGAAGGACTGACAGTGATGTATATTTTTTTTATTTTTTAATTTTCTTAAAAAAATCACAGGTGTCTAGAATCTTAAGACTCAGTGGAAGCAAAACCATTTGAGCTAGGTTTGATTTTGTGTTAGAGGTGAGTTCCTTTCTCTGTAATGAGTTGCCTCAAGTTTCACATAGTTTTTTTTTTTTTTTTAATTTGTCTGGAATACAATAGTTAGAATTCTCCTGTTCAATAGGTATGCTATGAAAGAAAGCAGGGAAAGCATGTTTGTGTCTTGTTTATGGAATAAGACGGGCTTCCATGTGTGAACTAACTCCCTCCCTGCAGTTACTGTAGCTTAGGTTGGAGCGTCTGTCCTTCCTGAGCAGGACTCTGATCCAGAAATGTAGAAACATGGCTGGAGAGATGGCTTAGTGGTTAAGTCACTTGCCTGTGAAGCCTAAGGACCCATTTTCAACTCTCTAGATACCATGTTAGGCAGATGCACGAAGGTGAGGCAATTGTAAGTTCACACATGTCCACTAGGTGGCACAAGCATCTGGAGTTCAATTACAGTGGCTGAGGCCCTGGCATGTCAATTCTCTTCTCTTCTCTCTCTGTGCCTCTCTCTCAAATAAATAAAATAAAATATAAAGGAGAAATGCAGAAACTGTGGGCTAGAATGAGCTGACCATATTCTTCTTGCACATTTAATTCATCTATTTAGCCAGACTCTGGGACTATACCAATGTGAGAGTTTAGTGTAGATCTTCTCTACATGTTTGTCTAAACTTCTTTTCTAATGGTGCATATTGTTCTTAATCTCCGTGTGGAAACTTTGGTAAACAGCTCACAGCAAACAGCGAATTTCCGCGACATCCCATGAGTCCGTGGTTAGCACGAGTGTGTGGACAGGGAAAGTTATTCATTAAGACAAATCAAGCCTGGCTTAAATAAGAACAGTCATTTTCCAGAGTTTTCTTCTTCATTCTTGGGGAGTGAGAAACTTAAGGTGGTGTAGGCTTTCCTTTAATCTCAGCACTTGGGAAGCAGAGGTATAAGGATTGCCATGAGTTCAAGGCCACCTGAAACTACATTAGTGAATGCCAAGTTAGCCTGGGCTAGAGTGAGAGCATCCCTCAGAAAAGCAAAAAAGAGAAAAAAAAGCTGGGTGTGGTGGCGCTAGCCGGGTGTGGTGGCGCACGCCATTAATCCCAGCGCTCAGGAGGCAGAGGTAGGACGATCACCATGAGTTCGAGGCCGCTCTGAGACTCCATAGTGAATTCCAGGTCAGCCTGGACTAGAGTGAGACCCTACCTCAAAAAACCAAAAAAAAAAAAAAAAAAAAAAAAGAAAAGCAAAAATAAAACCTAATAGTAACAATAACAATAATAATAATCAATACTTGAATTGTGACAGTTACAATTAATGTTAATAATACCTGTTGCTACCTGCTCATCATGCACTAAATACTCCGCATGTACTACAACAGGAAGTCCTGTGGTGTATATACCTGACTGTGGACACAGCCTTCATGAATAGATTGACACGCGGGAGATCTCACAGCTATAAGACATTGATATAATTTGTGTGTTCAGATGTCTGTGACAAATGAATGTCTTCAGTGCTACTGCAGTGGCCTTCTGTGGAACGAAAGACATTTCTTTGTAACCTTAGCTACTGACATGGAATATGTTTTCTACAGAGAAGCAAACAAGGAAACAAACTAGGCTTCCTGAAGGAGAGAACATTTGAACAACGGAGGGAACCTTTGCAGGAGACCCATGGCCTACAGGCCTTTCTCAGATAAGGTGAGAGAGGTTTAGCAACAGGATTTCAATTTCCTTCTTCAAGCAAATATGTGGGTATTAAGTATTTTATAAAGACCATACTCTGGCCACTTTCATCCTGGAGCAAATACCCTTTCCCATGGTGACCTGTGTCTCCAAGTTCAGGTTCAAATTACATCACATAAAATTTGGAATAGCATTCAAGCTTTTGGGATTTTAAAATTTACTTATTTATTTCTTTTTATTTTTATTATTTTTTATTATCTCTTTTCTTCTTTTCTCCCTTTGCTAAACATTCCAACAATAAAGCCAAATGGTTTCACATGAGGCACTAACTGAAAATGAAAAGCATGTGATTGGTAATGGGAACATGTTTGGAAAGAGTGTTATAAGTATTAAAAGAAAGATACTAGTTTGTGATTGGGGACTACACATATTTTTTTGTATGGGGATAGAGTTGAACCACCCCTGACACACTAGCCGGGGCCCAGGTGAAACCACAGAGGCACTGGCGAGATGAGCAAGAGTGCTGCTTCCACGGTGAGCCTGACAACCTGCGCCAGGGGGATGCAGACAGACACTGAGGATAATCACACTGCACCAAAGCAGAAATCCAGAAGCTGCCGAGAACTCAACACTAAATTAGACTTAAAGCACACCCACCATGGCTCAGGGAAGTTTGTGGAAGAGGGGCTGGAAAGAATGTCAGAGCCACGAAGTGGGAATCAATATCCAGAGATGTCGCCCTCCCCACAATGACAGCCTGCTGCTCTCATAACTCATAACTCATAACCTACAACTCCATGGTGAATACCAGCAATCCCACTAAGGAGGGCCTTCAGTGAAGTCGGGGCAGGAAGGAGGGCAATGATGGCACCAATATATGATGTGCGCCTACAAAATTTCTACTTAACAAAAGTGATAATAATAAAGTTAGATGACAGTCATACGAATATAAATGTGTACCTCTGTGTGCATGTATATTCACAAATATATACGCATCATGTATCTTTTCCTCTATCTGCTAAGAATCTGTCAAAGTTGCACATCTTGGTAGTAAACATGTCTATCTCCCAAATACAAACTCCGAAATAATGTGGTCCACTTGGAGAACCAAGGATCCTTAGGGAAATGGTTGGGTTCACAGCTGTAGTGAAGGAAAGAAAAGGGATCTTATTCTAGAAACCAAGAAATGCTCGACGAGCGCTAGTAGCCAAAAGATATCGAGGTCATCATGAAGGGGCTGCCCCTTTCATCACTTCAGAGAAAATTACCACTAAAACAAATGATGCCCATGAAATCTAGAGCCTACCAAAGAAGGCTTAAGCCCAAGAATAGATGGGAATGATGTCAAGGGACGCATTTCATGTTAACGAGGAATTGCCCATCAGCTTGTTTCAGATTACCTGCAAACCAAACAGCTGTTAAGTTAAAAGGAAGCACAGCTTTGAACTGTGAACACCTGGAAAACACGACCTTCAGCCGGTGAAATAAAAAAAGCCATACCTGGGGCTGTAGAGATTGCTTAGTGGTTAAGCGCTTGCCTGTGAAGCCTAAGAATCCAGATTTGTGGTTCGATTCCCCAGGACCCACATAAGCCAGATGCACAAGGTGGCACATGCATCTGGAGTTCATTTGCAGTGGCTGGAGGCCCTGGCGTGCCCATTCTCTCTCTCTCTCTCTCTGCCTCTTTCTCTCTCTGTCTGTAGCTCTCCAATAAATAAATAAAAATAAACAAAAATATTTTTAAAAAAGCCATACCAGTAAGTATGCGCCCTAATGAGTCCAGTACCATGGCATATGGTGCTGTGGGGGCATCACTCCAGTGGTTTCCTAGTGATAGATGTGTAGTCCAGAATGCTGGCTTCCTCTTTTCAATGGCCGTGCCATTGATCTGTAAAAAGAATATCCACATTTTGGGAAAGACTTACTGACAGGCAAAATTTTTCTCCCATTCTGTGGGTAATCTATTGGCTTTCCTTATTGTATGTTTGTATGTGAAAAAAAAAAAAAAAAAAAAACTTTTCAGCTTCGTGAGATCCCGATGGTTGAGTGATTGTTTAATTTCCTGAGCTACCAAGGTTTTGCTTAGGAAGTCTTTTCCCACTCCCATATTGTGGAAAGTTCCTCCTATTTTTTTTCTTCCATTAGTAGCAGAGTTTCTAGTCTTATATCCAGGTCCTTGACCCATCTGGACTCGATTTTTGTGCATGGCGAGATGTGTAGATATAGTTTCATTTTCCTGCATATGGTTATCCAGTTTGTCCAGCACCATTTGTTGAAGATGCTGTCTTTTTTTACATTCTACATTGTTAGGGCCTTTGTCGAATATCAAGGAGCTATAGTTACTTGACCCAAAGTCCGGGTCCTCTACTCTGTTCCATTTGTCTATGCCAGCACCTTTTTTTTTTTTTTTTGGTCACCATGGCTTTGTAATGTAGCTTTAGATCAGGTGTGGTGATGCCTGCAGAGGTGTTTTTTTTTTTCAAGGCCTTCTATCATCCCATATGAATTTTGGGATTCTTTTTTTTTTATCTCTGTGAAGAAAAAATGTTGGGATTTTTATTCGTATTGCATTAAATCTGTATATTGCTTTTAGTAAGATTGCCATTTTCACAATGTTAATTCTGCCTATACAAGAGCATGGGAAGTCTTTCCATTCTCTCAAGTCCTCCTTCATTCCTTTCTTGAGTGTTTTTATATTTTCATTATATAGGTCTTTCACATCCTTGGTTAATGTTATTCCAAGGTATTTTATTTATTTATTTATTTTTTGTTGCTATTGAAAATGGGACAGTGTCGCTAATTTCTTTCTCTGTATCTTTGTCTTTTGCATATAGAAAGGCTACTGATTTTTGTGCATTCATTTTGTATCCTGCTCCTTTGCTGAAGGAATTAATCACCTTTAGGAGTTTTGAGATGGAAGTTCTTGTGTCACTTATGTATGGAATCATGTTGTCTGTGAATAAGGCTAACTTAACTTCTTCCTTTCCAATTTGTATCCCTTTAATTTCATTCTCCTGTCTTTTTACTTGAGCTAGGACTTCCAGTACAATGTTGAAGAGCAGAGGTGAGAATGGACACCCCTGTACTAACAGAAGTTATGTAACCAATGTATTCTTTTTAAAATTTTTTATTTATTTGAGAGCGATAGACAGAGAGAGAAAGAGGCAGATAGATAGAGAATGGGCACGCCAGGCCCTGCAGCCACTGCAAACAAACTCCAGATGCATGTGCCAAATTGTGCATCTTGTTTATGTGGGTCCTGGGGAATCCAGCCTTGTACTAGGGTCCCTAGGCTTCACAGGCAAGAGCTTAACTGCTAAACCATCTCTCCAGCCCAATAGATCTTAGCAGTTTTTTTTTTCCTGTTTGTTATCCTTTCAATTTTTTATGCATATGGGCTTTTTTTCTTTTTTAACTCTCTATTGACAACTTCCATACATATAGATGATATATCATGATCATATTCCCCTCCCACTGCCCTCTCTTTTCAAACTTTAATTCAATATTTTAAAATAAAGGTTTTAGCAGGGCATGATGGCACATGCTTTTAATCCTAGCACTTAGAAGACAGAGAGGTAGGAGGACTTTACATTGAAAAATCAAAAAATAAATAAATAAATAAATAAAGTAAAATAAAAAAGCTTGTACCAGCCCCTCTTCAAGGGATCTTCCAACACTGAAGTGAGGGTACCACCAGCATGTGACGTGGGTATCCCAGGACAAAGTAGATACAAGTCAGAGGCTAAAAGCACAGAAAGGAGACAACATCCCTCAGGATCCCAGCACTTGCCAGCAGAAATTGCCCAGTACTCTCAGAATACAGAGCTTCCTATTCATATCCTAACTGAGAGAAAACGGCTACAGGTACTTTTCCTGTAAGAATGTGGCTGAAGAAAATGGTTAGGGTTATTTAATACCGAGTTTTCAGTCTCTGAGTACATTCTTTTTTTTTTTTTTTTTTTTTTTTGTAGTTTTGTATTTAGAAGAGGGCGAACTGCAGGGGTCAGTGGTTCTTGCTCTTCTGGTGAGTAACAAGTGCTGTGTCTTCCCAGGGTGATCCTGGGTAGGGGAAAGAATTGCTCAGTGCTCCAGACATGAGATTGGTTGAAATTGCCTTACACAGAAAGCCTGTGTGGCAAAGTCTAGAAAGGGGCTTAATGAAATTGGATTCTACTCATTTTGAGGAGAAAAGGCAATTCATTTCCACCTCAATGTACTTTTGTCAGTGTAAAGTACACACTGCACACATTTATATGCAAACTATACCCATATAAATATATATATTCCCATATATATATATCCACCATATATATGTATATATATATATATACATATATATGGAAAAGATGAGCTGAGAGGCTCCTAAATAAACCAAATCTGTCAACTCTGAGCTTAAAAACAGTCAAATTTACAATTTTCCAATTTTTAGTTTTAAGCACTTAAGAAGTTAAAATAATTTTACCCAAATTTGTTTCTAATACAGAAGTTCAAATTCATAAAAATTTATTCCTATTTCTTGTCCCGAATAGTTTATATGTCTTCATTTCCTTTCTATTTTCAAATACCTTCTTCATAAAAAAGGATTTATTTGATATTTTTCATTACAATGATAAGCATAGAAAGAATTCTCAGAAATATAACTAAAAGTGTGGTTACATTAAATCGCTGATTTAAACTATTTTATACCAATGGAAAAGAAAAACAATGTTCAATGTAATTTAATCTGTAATGGAGTGCGTAATGAAATACTCATTGTATTTTTTTTTACTTTTATAATGTTGATTAATACCAATAAGGGCACATTTCCCTTTTAAACAAATTGCATGTGTTATAGGGGAATAATGTTTTTCCCCAAAATGGAACTCAAATAGAGAATATTAATTTCACCAGAGGTGCTAGCTAGTTGTGTCTCCCCCCCACCATTTTAACCTATAAGTGGCTTTCCCAGGCATTAATCACACAGTTCCATGTATCTATATTTATAATTTTAACAGATCCTTCATAAATATGGAATCAGGCTATTATCGTGATAATGTGCCACTTTTCTATAAATACAGAGATAGGGTAATTACCCCTAGAACTATTTGATAAAATTCAAAAATAGATAAATAATGAATAAATCTTCCATTCAGTCATTAAAATTCAGAAAACAAAACAAAATATATTTAGCCATTATCCTTTTGATGAATTTGGCTCTTTGCCTTCAAACCACTACCAATTTCAGCTGGCGCAGAGAGCATTTTATGAATACTGCCCAGTGTGTGATGAGCTGTTCTGGAGACACTATCAATAAGAGCCCATTAGCATTATCCAAATGAAGGAGCAAATTAAGCATGAAAGAAGTCTTAAGCCGTGTAAAAGTTGACGTGCGAAGTGCAAAACTCTAGGAAATTTTAAGTGAAGCATCGTCTGTCACCCCGTGTCATACGTTGGAATTGGGAGACAAGTTGTTTATAGATACAAGCCGGTGGCTTTAAGTTGTGAGTTTTGCAGGATGGTGAGCTAGTTTATTACCTGATCATGACTCTGTCAGTTTTCTTACATGTAGCCACTTGAAAGAGCCAGTAGAGTCTCAGATCCATGAGGTCCAGTGTCTGTGATTCTATTGTTTAATCCCCTGGCTCACACATGCATAATTGTGTTCAGTCTTGAACTCTAGATGCATTAATTGTATTTATTATCTGATGGTTTTTTTTTAATTATTATTCAACGGAATTCTTGACTGGGTATCTAGGGAATGGGACTGGGGATAGTTCCCACATTGTGGTGTTGTGTTAAGGCTGCCCGTCGATACAGTTGCAAAAGCAATAACAGGAAACCTCTGAAGATTCCCACCGCTATCACCTTCGCCTGGCACCATTTCATTACACAGTGTTTCTTTTCTTTTCTTTCTTTTTTTTTTTATTTATTTGAGAGCGACAGAGAGAAGGAGGCAGAGAGAGAGAGAGAGAGAGAGAGAGAGAGAGAGAGAGAGAATGGGCGCGCCAGCTTCCAGCCTCTGTAAACGAACTCCAGATGCGTGCGCCCCCTTGTGCATCTGGCTAACGTGGGTCCTAGGGAACTGAGCCTCGAGCCGGGGTCCTTAGGCTTCACTGGCAAGCGCTTAACCGCCAAGCCATCTCTCCAGCCCTACACAGCGTTTCTTATCGGCCACAATATTCAACTTTCTGTTTGTGGTTCTCAATCAAGCAAATTACGTTTAAAGTGCGTTCTGAAAGAGGTTGTGAAAGGAACCCACATTAGGATATTAAACTTGACTACATCGTGACATGTTTCGTGACTAAAACACATGTGGGACTGGGATGGCTCAGTACCTTCTAGAAATGTTACTAGGGGATTCTTACATCATGTAAGAATCTTGAGAGATGTTTAAGATTTCTTCCGTCTAAACTGGAGTGAAATGAATTATGATGTTATGGCTGGAGTTGGGATATCAGCTACAAGATAGTATTAGTGCATTACAACTATATATCTCCGCACCTGATTTGCTTTCATAAAGCAGAAGGATAAAGAAATACCTTGCCAAAATGATGAATACCACAGGAGTTTTAATCTAGAAGCATGAACTTGGAAGATGGCTCAGAGAGAAATAACACTTGACATGCAAACACAAGGGCCTGATTTGCCCTGAGTTTAATTAAACATCTGGACATGGCCACACATGCATATAGCCTCCGTCCTGCAGGGGGCAGACATCAGAGATCACTGTGGTTCACTGTTCAACAAATCTGACAGTAAAAACACCAGTTGAGGATTCAATGAGAGAATTTATCTAGAGGCAACTCACAGATAATCAATGGAGGAGGAGAACACCTTGCCACACTTTTGCATATATCACACACATATCACCGCTATCATACCATACATATACTATACCCCAAATAAAGAGTATATTTAGGGGCTGTAGAGATGGATCAGCAGTAAGGGCACTTTTTTTGGAAGCCTGATGACCTGGGTTTGATTTCCCAGTACCCACGTAAAGCCAGATGCTTAAAGTGGTGCATGTATCTGGAGTTTGCAGTGGCAAGAGGCACTGGTAGGCCCATATTTATTCTCTCTCTCTCTCTCTTTCCCTCTCTCTCTCTCTTTGCTTGTGAATAAACAAATAAAATATATTTTAAAAAATGAGTAGATTTGGGGTCAGCATAGTGTGTAGCTACAAAAAATAAATCCTCTTAGATGGTTCCAATATGTTCATAGCATTGAATATGGGACACATTATTGAATATGTCCCACATTCATTCATTGATCTAGACCAAAGCTATCTTTTTCTTTTCTTTCTTTTTTTTTTTTTTTTTTTGGTTTTTTTGAGGTAGGGTTTTACTCTAGTCCAGGCTGACCTGGAATTCATTATGTACACTCAGGGTGGCCTTGAACTCACAGTGATCCTTCTACCTCTGCCTCCCAAGTGCTGGGATTAAAGGCGTGTACCACCACACCTGGCTAAAGCTATCTTTTATATATAAAAAAATTATTTATTTATTTGTTTGACAGAGAGAAAGAGGGAAAAAGAGAGGGAGAGAGAAAGAATGGGCATACCAGGGCCACCAGCCACTGCAAACAAACTCCAGATGCGTGTGCCCCCTAGTGCATCTGGCTAATGTGGTTCCTGGGGAATCAAACCTGGGGCTTTTGGCTTTGCAGACAAATGCCTTAACTGCTAAGCCATCCCTCCAGCCCAAAGTTATCATTAAAAAAGGGTTGTTTTCCTATAGAATTGATGTGATATTTGAAATGAACAGAGGTTTGGCCCCTAAATTGTTGCTTATGTGTCACTTAGATAAAATTTTAAATGAATTAAGAATGAACACGTATAGAGTGGTTTCAACTGAAATCACTTGCTTTGTAGAAGGAAAATAGTATTCAAAAGAAAGCTAGGTGTCCTTTGGAAGACTTAAAATTATAAATTATTTAAAAGGAATCAAGAAAATTTGCTTTCCTTAGCCTCAAATAGGGCAATAAAGAAAATAACTATCCAAACTATTTCAAAAAGTGATATCATAACTGAATAGTCTTACAAATATGCTATTGATTTATTTTCTCTCACAAAGCAGCCAAAAGACTATGTGGCCACACATTTTCTGAGGAAGAGTTCTACAGAAGCATCCCAGGGTAACTTCAACTTTTTCTGTACATTATGAATATACTGAAGAATAACCCTATATCATTGAAGAGGTCTAGCATAAGGCTGTGGAGACTACTCAGCGGTTAAAGGTGCTTGCCTACAAACTTGCCAACTTGAGTTTGATCCTTCTCAGCACCCATGTACAGCTGCACCCAAAGTCACCCATGCATCTGTGACCCCAGTGTGCTCATAGGACTGGGGTGCAGACTCAGGACAATTGGGAGGCTTGAAAAAATAAAAAGGCTAGCATAATACTGAAAGCAAGTTTTAACAAGACATTATGGAAAAGTAAAATTATGGACCTAATTGACATATTAATGGAAAAGAAATACTAAAGAAAATTAGCAACTTAAATATATATTGTTGGATCTATGCAATTATACCTCATGACCAAAGCAGTTATAGCCTCAGAAAACTTTTCTGATTCAACATTACAAATCAAAAAATTTAAAAATAGCTAATTATTATCATAACATAAGTAGAGAAGCTATAGTTAAAACCCAACATCTATTAAGCATTGTTATTTACATCTGAGCTTGCAGAAATAACAAGAAATACTTTAACCTGAGAATCATGCCTAAAATTGATATACAGCAATCTTCATATTTCATTTGAGAGAGTAGAATCATTACTTTCGAACTTACAGAAAAGTTTTTGTTTTTCTCTACTATTATTGAATTAAGGATCTGAGAAATTCATTAAAACAAGAAGAAAAATGTCATAGCTACTAACATGAATCCCTTCCCTTCCCAAAGCCCGTCCCTTCCAGGAGACCCTCTCTTTCTGGACCCTTTCCCGTCCCCTCCTCTTCTCTACCCTTCTTCTGTCCTCCCCTCCCTTCCCAGAGCCCTATTCCTTCCCTCTTCATTTAACCTTCTTCCCCCCCTTTTCCCCCTTCTTTCCCTTCCCTTCCCACAATCTCCCCTTCCTCCTCCCCCTACGTCTCCTCCCCTCCGCGTCCCTTCTCTTCCAGTAGGTGAGTTACGCTGTCTTCAGTCGGTTTATGATGTTACATTAACAATAGCTAACCATTTCTTCCCTACACAGACTCACCCCCACCAAAAAAAAATTGCTGAATAACACTTCAAAAGATGAATGAAGATGCATACATTACAATTCCATCAAAATTCCATCCATTACTTTTTCATGGCACTCCATAAAGTGAGGTATTTCCAAATATAAATCATTTTCAAGTCATTGTAGTTCCGTGTGGTGATGGAAAAGAAATGAAGAAAATCGCTAAGAGACACAAGAAAAAGGTTGGAAGTGAACTATCCAAATACAAAGTATGTTTGATGAGGTTTCCATTATACTTCATGCTGGCTGGCAAACAAGACTCTAAAAAATTGTTGTTATTTATCGCTTAAAGTGGTGGATTTGATGACATTTTAGTTGAAGTGTATCATGAACTTTAACCCTGGTTACGCCATTGTTCTTCTAGCCCTTAGTGTGTCTTTCCTACCTTCAGCTAGCTACCTTCCTCTTTTCAGTCTCTCTTTACTTTCATCATGCATATAACTCTCTCTCCCTCCCTCCCTCTCCCTCTCTCTGTCTCTCTCTCTCTCTCTCTCGGTACTACACATAAGAGAAAACACATGATACCTGCTTTTCTGATTCCTATTTCGCTTAAAATAATGATGTCCAGTTCCATCCATTTTCCTGCAAATAATTTAAATCTAATTTATAGCTTTAAAAAGAAAAGGCTCCATTGTGTACATTTACCAGTCTCTTCAGAAATGGAATTTTCAGTTTTTGTTTCTGAGCAATTGATGATTAGTAACGGAAAGTAAATCAAGAGTGTCTCGTGCCTCATAACAGGTACAGTCATAAGCCCGAGACAGAGGAAAAGCTGACACAGCAATGGTAAAACTGCGAGTTTCTGTGAGAAATTTCAGGAGCCCCTCTTTATGACATTTAACTAAGAAGACCCCAGTTTATTAAGAACACCGCTACACACAACTCAAAAGGAAAATAGGTCAGCTATGGCTAAGTATATCATAAAAAGAAAGCCACATCACTATCAAAATCATAATAATCCAGGGAAGGTTAAATTTCATTGCATATATGTTATACCTGAAAAACAAACAAAAATTAAAATTAATTTTAAAAATAAATAAACAGGGGCTAGGAAGATGCCTCAGCCAGTACAGTGCTTGCCTCGGAAGCATGAAGAACTGGGTTCAGTCCACAAAACTGATATGAAGAAGTCAGGCGTAAAGGCATGTGCTTTAATCTCAGCACTGGGGAGGCAGAGACAGGAGGACTACTGGGGTTTGCTGGGAAGCCAGCGTAGACTAATTGGTGAGTTTCAAGCCAGAGAGAACTTGACTCAAAAAAACGATGTACCTGTGTCACCAAAAAATGACACCCGAGGTTGTCTCTGGCACGCACACGCATGTGTGTGTGCACACACATGCACACACACACACATATTCAGATGAACTCACACACAAATGCATTGATGTGCATACATGTGCAAAACTAAAAAAATACATAAACATATCTAATTTTAAAAGTCCAATGTAAGGTCTGGAGGGATGGTTTAGTGGTTAAGGCATTTGCCTGCAAAGCCAAAGGACCTAGGTTTGATTCCCCAGGACCCATGTGAGCCAGATGCACAAGGGGACGCATGTGTCTGGAGTTCGTTTGCAGTAGCTGGAGGCCCTGGCGCACCCATTCCCCCCCTCCCTTCCTCTTTCTCTGTCAAATAAATAAGTAAATAGAAATTAAGTATATAAGTCCAATGTAAAATATGAAAATGCAAAAAAACATTCCACATCTATCAAATTGGCCAAATAATAAAATGTCAATAAAGAAAAGTTTTATCAAATCCAAGAAGTGACTTAAACATACATTGTTCTGCCTGTATGGATACAAGTTAGCACAACTTTGGAGAATGGTTAGATGTTTTAGGTGTTACAGAAATTCCACAGTTGCTTTATTGTATTTTTCCTAAATGATTGAGAAATGCCCTAAATCTTGTATTTTTTTAAAGATTATATTTTATTTCTTTTTTATTTAAGATGGAGAGGAGAGAGAGTGAGAATGGATGTGCCGTGGCCTCTAGCCACTGCAAACGACTCCAGATGCATGTGCCACCATGTGTATCTGGCTTACGTGGGACCTGGCTCACATGGGACCTGGAGAATCGAACGTAGGTCCTTAGGCTTTGCAGGCATGTGCCTTACCTGCTAAGCCATCTCTGAAGACCTCAATCTTGTATTTTTAGTTTAATTTTATATATAGTATAACAGGTTATATACTTTTATCCTCTTGCCCCAACTCCCGTTACCCTAGGGGCCCTTCTCTGTGGAATTATGGTAATCACTGTGGGGTCATTTAGGCCTCACTGGGTCCCTATGGAGTGGTGGAGGAATGTGTTTCAGGATATTCACGCCCCCTCTGTGGCTCTTATAATCTTTCTGCCCCTCTTCCGCAATGATCTTTGAGCCATGGCAGGCTTGTTGACAGTCTGATATAGTGTTGTGTTCTCTTTAGCCTCTGGATTTCTACTTTCATAGGTTTTGATTAATGTTCACATGTGTCACCATCACCCTGGGGCTGGTTGTCAGGCTAGCGGTAAGAGCAGTATGCATGATGTCTCTTCCTCTGCAAGTTCTCCTGGGTCCACACAGCTGGGTTTATACCCTGAAGAATCTCTGACACATAGATGAAGGAGTCTTTTGCAATATGTGAAACACCAAGAATATAAATAGGGAGTGCAGTTGAATGGTACAGCATTTGCCCAACATGCACAAGGCCTTGGGTTCTGCAAAACGAAACAAAATTAAAAAAAAAAAGAACAAATCAAATGCTAACTCAAATCCACCAAGAATAAAATACATCAATGTGTTTAAACCAAACAACACAAAGTGGAAGCCATAGTGAAAACAAGAAACTATGTGCTGGGAAGAGCGCTATGTGGACAAAGCGCCTGCCTCATGGGATAGAGAACTGCCTCATGGGATAGAGAACTGCCTCATGGGATAGAGAACCGCCTCATGGGATAGAGAAGTGCCTCATGGGATAGAGAACCGCCTCATGGGATAGAGAACTGCCTCATGGGATAGAGAACCGCCTCATGGGATAGAGAACCGCCTCATGGGATAGAGAACCGCCTCATGGGATAGAGAACCGCCTCATGGGATAGAGAACCGCCTCATGGGATAGAGAACCGCCTCATGGGATAGAGAAGTGCCTCATGGGATAGAGAACCGCCTCATGGGATAGAGAACCGCCTCATGGGATAGAGAACCGCCTCATGGGATAGAGAAGTGCCTCATGGGATAGAGAACTGCCTCATGGGATAGAGAACCGCCTCATGGGATAGAGAACCGCCTCATGGGATAGAGAAGTGCCTCATGGGATAGAGAACGGCCTCATGGGATAGAGAACCGCCTCATGGGATAGAGAACTGCCTCATGGGATAGAGAACCGCCTCATGGGATAGAGAACCGCCTCATGGGATAGAGAACCGCCTCATGGGATAGAGAACCGCCTCATGGGATAGAGAAGTGCCTCATGGGATAGAGAACCGCCTCATGGGATAGAGAACCGCCTCATGGGATAGAGAACCGCCTCATGGGATAGAGAAGTGCCTCATGGGATAGAGAACTGCCTCATGGGATAGAGAACCGCCTCATGGGATAGAGAACCGCCTCATGGGCTAGAGAACCGCCTCATGGGATAGAGAACCGCCTCATGGGATAGAGAACTGCCTCATGGGATAGAGAACCGCCTCATGGGATAGAGAACCGCCTCATGGGATAGAGAACCGCCTCATGGGATAGAGAACCGCCTCATGGGATAGAGAAGTGCCTCATGGGATAGAGAACGGCCTCATGGGATAGAGAACCGCCTCATGGGATAGAGAACGGCCTCATGGGATAGAGAAGTGCCTCATGGGATAGAGAACCGCCTCATGGGATAGAGAACCGCCTCATGGGATAGAGAACCGCCTCATGGGATAGAGAACCGCCTCATGGGATAGAGAACTGCCTCATGGGATAGAGAACCGCCTCATGGGATAGAGAACTGCCTCATGGGATAGAGAAGTGCCTCATGGGATAGAGAACTGCCTCATGGGATAGAGAACTGCCTCATGGGATAGAGAACGGCCTCATGGGATAGAGAACTGCCTCATGGGATAGAGAACTGCCTCATGGGATAGAGAACTGCCTCATGGGATAGAGAACTGCCTCATGGGATAGAGAACCGCCTCATGGGATAGAGAACCGCCTCATGGGATAGAGAACTGCCTCATGGGATAGAGAACCGCCTCATGGGATAGAGAACTGCCTCATGGGATAGAGAACTGCCTCATGGGATAGAGAACCGCCTCATGGGATAGAGAACCGCCTCAAGGGATAGAGAACCGCCTCATGCGCCTCATGGGATAGAGAACCGCCTCATGGGATAGAGAACCGCCTCATGGGATAGAGAACCGCCTCATGGGATAGAGAACCGCCTCATGGGATAGAGAACCGCCTCATGGGATAGAGAACCGCCTCATGGGATAGAGAACCGCCTCATGGGATAGAGAACCGCCTCATGGGATAGAGAACCGCCTCATGGGATAGAGAACCGCCTCATGGGATAGAGAACCGCCTCATGGGATAGAGAACCGCCTCATGGGATAGAGAACCGCCTCATGGGATAGAGAACCGCCTCATGGGATAGAGAACCGCCTCATGGGATAGAGAACCGCCTCATGGGATAGAGAACCGCCTCATGGGATAGAGAACCGCCTCATGGGATAGAGAACTGCCTCATGGGATAGAGAACTGCCTCATGGGATAGAGAACTGCCTCATGGGATAGAGAACTGCCTCATGGGATAGAGAACTGCCTCATGGGATAGAGAACCGCCTCATGGAGAGAACCGCCTCATGGATAGAGAACCGCCTCATGGGATAGAGAACTGCCTCATGGGATAGAGAACCGCCTCATGGGATAGAGAACCGCCTCATGGGATAGAGAACCGCCTCATGGGATAGAGAACCGCCTCATGGGATAGAGAACTGCCTCATGGGATAGAGAACCGCCTCATGGGATAGAGAACTGCCTCATGGGATAGAGAACTGCCTCATGGGATAGAGAACCGCCTCATGGGATAGAGAACCGCCTCATGGGATAGAGAACCGCCTCATGGGATAGAGAACTGCCTCATGGGATAGAGAACTGCCTCATGGGATAGAGAACTGCCTCATGGGATAGAGAACCGCCTCATGGGATAGAGAACTGCCTCATGGGATAGAGAACTGCCTCATGGGATAGAGAACCGCCTCATGGGATAGAGAACCGCCTCATGGGATAGAGAACTGCCTCATGGGATAGAGAACTGCCTCATGGGATAGAGAACCGCCTCATGGGATAGAGAACCGCCTCATGGGATAGAGAACCGCCTCATGGGATAGAGAACTGCCTCATGGGATAGAGAACCGCCTCATGGGATAGAGAACTGCCTCATGGGATAGAGAACCGCCTCATGGGATAGAGAACCGCCTCATGGGATAGAGAACTGCCTCATGGGATAGAGAACCGCCTCATGGGATAGAGAACCGCCTCATGGGATAGAGAACTGCCTCATGGGATAGAGAACCGCCTCATGGGATAGAGAAGAGAACTGCTCACTGATCACAACAGAACTGCTGCTTGGGGCAGGCTGGCTACACAAGCTGAGGTAGCAAGTCTTGCCTTCAAATGGAAGACTGGACCTCAGTAAGTGAGGTAGAAAATGTTTGAAGAAGATAGCTGACTTCAACTCTCGCCTACACACAGACGGACACACATACACACTCACCTACAGCCATAAGCAAATATGCAGACACGCAGGCCACACACACAGGACACCACACAAAAATAGTAAAAACAACGAAGATACTAGAATTATGGTAGACTCTGGGCAACAGGAGACCGTTACAAAACACCCCAAATAATTTTATATTTCACTTAGAAATGCGTGTAATAAATGCATGGCCAATAGAACAAAATTCAAGATGGGTGTCCTTGGGATATATCATTGAAAGAGAGTGGAGTGCGACAGTCTGTATCTAATATCAACTATGTTGTCCACAAAATTGATCAATATATTTTTATTTCATTATTTTGTCTGAACTATGCCATGAATATTTTCAAATGTTCAGGGCAGATGTTGGCCATGAAAAATTTATTTCTTTTGTGGATGTAGAGTCAGTATGGAAAATTCAGATACAGGCCATGTATTTAAAAACCCGAGTGTTGAGTCATGTGAAAGATGGATGAAAATTTCAAGAATTGCATTCTTTGTTTGAGAGAGAATTCAGAGGGTGACCATCTAATGTTACTAAAAGCAGAAGTGTTTCCTTGTTTCTACTTCAAAATTTTCCTTTTTGTGTGGTAGCAATGAAAATTGTCCCAATATTGAGAATTAAGGCAATTAATAAGGGAGAATTAACATGTATTAATTTCCTAAGGATAGGTAAGGTAATAGGCTGGAGAGATGGCTTAGCAGGTAAGCACTTGCCTGTGAAGCCTAAGGACCCCGGTTCGAGGCTTGACTCCCCAGGACCCACGTTAGCCAGATGCACAAGGGGGCCCTCGCGTCTGGAGTTCCTTTTCAGTGGCTGGAGGCCCTGGCGCGCCCATTCTCTATCTATCTCTATCTGCCTCTTTCTCTCTCTGTCTGTCTGTCACTCTCAAATAAATAAATAAATAATTTAAAAAATAAGTAAGGTGAGAGCAATAAAGGTTAAAAAATCAAGAGTAGCAGGGCACACCTTTAATCCCAACACTCGGGATTCAAGGTAAGAGGATCACTGTGAGTTCAAGGTCAGCCTGGAACTACAGGGTGATTTCCAACTCAGCCTGGGCTAGAGTGAGACCTTACATTGAAAAGACCAAAACAATAAAAAGAAAGAGAGGAAGAAAGAACAAAAGTAAAAAGAAAGAAAGATATCAACAGTGTAGCATTGACTCTCAAGTCTACAGATATGTCAGTCACTAACCGACCATACCGAAAACCACCTCAGGTTCAAAATGACTTACTGATTTGCCGCTTGAAGACAGAAGATTCATGTCCAATGGTTTGTGTTGGGTATTTGTACCTAGTTAAATTACCTATGATGAGTCACAGGATGTCCATAGTCATGGTGGATTGTACTGAGGCGCTTTATGGTAAATTTTTAAGAAAAAAATTAAGTAAATGCTTTACAATTATAAGGAAGGTGATTAACATTCTCTGTGACTGAGTATCACACAGTAGGGAATGAGGTGAGGACAAATCAGGGAGAAATAATTCCATTTGTGACATATAGGTATCTTCAGGATACTTTTTGTTTGTTTGTTTGTTTTTAAGAACACAGAAGACGAAAATGTCCACAGACCCATTCTTGATTTCACATCATAGTTATTGGAGTTACCTTCTCATTGATGGCACAAAGCAAGAGCAAAAACCCAAAAGCAGTTGACGGGTGGAAAGTTGTTTATTTTGGCATCTAGTCTCAAGGGGAAGCCCCATGGTGGCCAGGGAAGCATGGCAGAGAAGAGGCTGGGCATCAACTCCTTGCCACAGCATGTGGCAAACAGCAGCAGCACAATGATCAACAGACTAACACAGGCAAACCATGGCTATGAAGCGATCAAGATCCACCCCCAGCAAACACTGCCATTAGCTGAAGATCAAAGCATTCAGACACATGACTTTATGGGTGGGGGGTGCCTGACTCAAGCAACATATTTGGCATGTAGCTGGAGAGAGATATATGTTACATTCATAGAAGAGGTTAAGTGTTGGATTGCTTGTGAAATCCTTACCCTATTTGAAAAAAAAACAAAACAAAACAAAACAAAACAAAACAAAAACTCCCATAGAACAAGTAATCTTTTCAGGCAAATAATGTTCTGGTATAATTGTCCATGGACTTCATTCACGATTCTTTTCCCTGTGTATCCCCAACATTTTCCATACTGGGTGTTGTAACATCAGTTACAGAATTGTGCTAACACATTAGGTCTTTGTTTTTCCTGTCTTTTGATCATAATTTCACTGTGTGACATTGTTTGGCATGGGCTCATGTATAGTGTTTTTTCCGTGCATTTTTTTTTAAATTATTGCATCCAGCTTCCTAAATGTTTTGACAAATTAAGCTGCTCTGATTCACTTGCTGAACCTCAGTTCTGAGAAAGCATGTCTTCAGTTAAAATATTAGCAAGAGGGCTGGAGAGATGGCTTAGCGGTTAAGCACTTGCCTGTGAAGCCTAAGGACCCCGGTTCGAGGCTCAAGTCCCCAGGACCCACATTAGCCAGATGCACAAGGGGGCGCATGCATCTGGAGTTCATTTGCAGTGGCTGGAGGCCCTGGCGCGCCCATTCTTTCTGTGTCTCTCTCTCTGCCTCTTTCTTGCTCTGTCTGTCGCTCTCAAATAAATAAATAAATAAAACAAAAAAATTAAAATATTAGCAAGAGAACAGTTCAAGAAAAGTACCAGAGGGAAAACATTCGGAAGGAACTGCGCATGCCGTTATCTCTGTGCCTTTGTTGGACGCGGTGGCCGTCCTCCGGCACGGTGTCACTTCTGGCTTTTGTGGTGGCTGTCATGGATGCAAGGAGTTTTGGTGAAGTAAGCATGCGTGCTCAAACTGACTTTGACAATAACTCATTTGTGAGCAAAGTTTCAACGATGAAAATATTCGCCTTGTATGTTGCTGATGTTTTGTAAACATAAGACTTGAGGGTTAGCAATGACCACGTTTTAAAGAGCTGCATGACTGGATGGGCAGCAGCTGTCTTATTCCACAGTCCTTAAAATCAAAAGCATTCCACACATACTGGTGTGTTCATGGGTAGTGGAGCACTGTTTGAAGTAGTGTGGCCAACTACAGCAAACAAAAACATGTTGTCTAGACCACCAAAAGGGTACACAGCAAAACCCCAAAGAGCCAGCTATTAGCTATTGATAAAGGGTTCTTTTAGGAAGGTGTGATCATTGTGCAATAAGACTGGAATATTTCAACTGGCGTGTATTCTGATGCATGGAGATCCCCAGGTAGATTATGATACATAAGATCTTTTGTAATAATTATACATTTCTATCAGAAAGCATGCACAAATTTGTCTTTACATTTTAAAACAGTGATGAATATTGTCCGTTATGAATTCTGATAGATTTCTCCCTAAATTATTCATATAATCACATATGAAGCACTTAAAAGAAAAAAAAGAGTGTCAAATTACTTTAAATGGGAAATTAAGGTTTGGATCAAACTCATGCTCCAGCAAGCCCAAGATTATATATATCAATGCACCAAAAGTCAGCTGATTGTTCCCAATGATGTGACACTGAAAAGTCAAGACAGGCCTGGAGAGATGGCTCTCAGTTTGCAAAGGGCTTTCCCGAAAGCATGAAGACCTGTCTTCAGTCTAGAATCTGTGTTTAGAAGAAGATGATGGTGATATCAGCTTGGTCTTGTGAAACCCCAACTGGAAAGACAGGGAAAGGCAGATCCCTGGGGCTCACTGGCCAGCTAGCCATTGTTATCTACTTGACAAATTCCAGGACACTGAAAGACTGTCATAAGGCAAGTGGATGATACCTGAGGTTGTCCTCTGGTCTCCACATGCGTGCACACCCATGTGCATCTACACACACCCATGCACACATACATAAACACACACTCAAGACAGTCATAGACAGCTTCCCCCAAAAAACACTCTGCATACCTTTGGGCTGGAAGTCTTGTCTGCCACCGAACACAGCTTAGGGCTGGACTCTAGGATCCATACACTAGTGCCACATGCTTCAAACCAGTGGCTGGAGATCCAAGTTACAAGTTTTAATAAAACCCCTGAATCTAAGGCGGGGGGATATATATTCAAACCACCACAACAGTATCTTCATATACTTACATCAACCATGTACTACAATGATTACTGAATTTTTTTTAATGATTATTTAACTTTTCATTCTGGGCAGTCTAAGTAGGATTGGCTTACTAGACAATTTTGTGTATGGGTTTATGTCATTGATCTATTGTGCCTTTTAAATTTTATTTGTTAATTAATACTTTTGATAAAAAATAACTTGAAATGTGCATGCTATAGAGGAGCCTGCTATGATTTCAGAATGTTTCTCTATGATTTGCCATCTTTAAGTTTCACTGATATGTTCACGGTTGTTTGAACAAACAAACCTTTCAAACATTTCATCCCTTATTTAAAGCCATTAAAAATTCATTATGCACAATGTAAAAAATTATAATATTCCAGTTAGAATAAGAAAACTTGATTCTATTACTGATGTCTGATCCTTTTCCTGGCTTAATAGAGGACAAGCATATTAACTAATAGACTTTAGAAATGGTCATTTGGTGTCACTATCTTCTAATGCTCAAAATAATTAGCATAGGAAAACATAGATAGGACATTGTTATTTTGAGCAGAATATTTTTCTCTTATAGAGCCTTCACCTTGGTGTGACAATGGCTTTGTTAAATGAAAGAACTGGCATACTTGTGGGGGGTGGTAAAAATTCAAAAGAAAAATACTTAAAGTGGAAATATTAAATCCATCCTTTGACATGCTGTCCTATAGTAATGATGAGAGGGATATTTTAGTGGCCTCGCCAGGACTCTCCAATGAGGCTTCGAATGGTCTTGTTTTGTCTGCATTGAGCTAATTACCTGGCTATCTGCCAAAGAGCCCCTTTACCTTGTGCTAGGTAGAGCCTAATGTTAGATAATATCTAATTTTTAAAGTTAAGATGTGGCATTGATGTTGTTGCTAGTATCTGTTAGAAAGCAAGGGACAAGAGGTCAGGAACAGTTTCCTGGGAAGTGCTCTTAAACTGTTTCCTGTGCAGCAGGGAAGGGGAACAAAGAAAAACCCTGTAGCCACCATTTCCTTATCCTTCATGAGAATAAAGAAAAGGGAAAAGATTTAACATAACCTGCTCAGCAGGAAACTCGACTTTAGAGTTTCAGAGCAGCATAATTTGGGTATTTTATATGAGTCTATCATACCCAAGCATTTCAAAAATAAAACAGGAACAGCTTTTAATGCAATCTGTGTTTACTAATATGAGCTAATAAAATCTCATAATATTATTTTGTATTGCACTAATGGGTATTGCATTATAGGATATTAGTTAAATCACCCATTATTTCAGTATTTGAAGTGTTACTAGGCAGAAGCATGCATAGTGTACAATAAGAGTTGTAGAATAAGGGAAATGCTGGGTACAGAAGACAGGTGGAGTTTTTAAAGTAGGATTTCATTTGGGTGGGGGACACAGAGAGAGGGCTTTGATGCAAACAGGATACCTAGATGGAGCAGACCTCCTTCTCATAAGGTGGTGTAGCAAAGTGCCCTGATTTGACTGGGTGTTGTGAAGTTGGCTTCAGTAAGATGAAGCACTCAGAAGTAAATGGTAGTTTGAGTGATGAGAACTCTATACCCTGTTTCTTTAATTGGCTATTTCCCATTTTTCTTCTCAAATTGGGACACATGAACTCAGTTATGGAGATGGTGGCCAAGCTCAAGACCCTGCAATTAGTAAGTATGGGAGTGGGGACTTGCATCCAGGCTCTTCTGACCCAGAACTATCATGTCTCCCCCGTTTTCTCACCTGGTGTACTTTCTCCTGAAACACCGCTGGGTCACAGACCAAGTTTTGTGTCACTTTTGTTGATCACAAATTTGGCTATATGGTTGGAGGTGGTATCCATCCAGTTTTTACACCATAAAGGTATATTTATTTACATTTTAATAAATATGTGATAGTTTATGGCTTTCAACTGTGGAAAAATACATTTCTTCCACAACAAATTCTCCCATTGCTTGCAATGATGGTTCTACCATGAATCCATTATTATGTGGTTGTAGATGTTGAAAATAGTGATTTCCTAACTATTCCAACATAAAGTTATTGGTATTGATATGGGATTGAGAGCTCTATGGGATCAGAACTTTCATGCCAGCAGCTCCCACATGTCGGGTTCTTATCTATGTTAAAGAATTGAGAACACAGAATCAGTGGAGGTGAATTATGAGGTTTAATTTAAGGAGACTTAGGAAGGAAAGCAAAGCAAAAAAACAAAAAAAAAAAAAAAAAAAAAAAAACAAGCAAAGATAAATTCTCCGCTCCGAATGTGGAGGAGAGACCAAGAAGATCTTCCTAACACAGTGAAGGAGAGAAGAGGCTAAGGATAAGAGGGTCAAGGGGACTAAAAGAGACTTACACACGTATTTCAGGCCCATTTATATGAACAAGACATCCAGACAGAATCAGCCCCATCACCAGAGTGAGGTGTGTAAGAGAAGAAACTCATTGGCTCTTGAGTCCAGGAGGAACACTGACTCCATCCAGAAGGGCTCTAAGTCTGCAAACTGAGGAAGATAAAGAAAGCTCTTGCTGGGGTAGGGAGGTTAGGAGTGGTTGCTTTTAGCCATCTTGGGTGAGACTGGATCAGATGAGAGCTCTGGTCCTGCCAGAGCAGGCAAGATGGCATCCGTGTTTTTGTGGGCCAGTCTCCAGCTACCTTTCAGCCAACATGGCTTCCTTGCTTCAAATCTGTATCAGCACAGTATCACATTGAAAATCATTTCTAATTGTCTTCTCCTCTCCTTTTCTACATTAATCACATTTCCTTCCTTTCCACCTTCTTTCATCCATTGCTCCCTTTCCTTCTCCCTCGCTATCTCTTTCCTTCCAAATTTTGGGATTTGATGTGCTCTACTCCCTTGCTGGTTTTATTCATTTTACTTATGATATGGAATAAACTTTGTCCAATTAAAATTCCATGAAGTTGACTTTTGTACTTTTAACATGTTCCCCTTTAAATTATGGAACCGGTCTTGGGTTCTGTTACAAGAAGGAACTTCTGGAACATGTTCTTTCCTTACTCAGCCATGTTATACCATTTTTATAAGCTGCCCTATGTTTTTAGTGGAGGTGACTAGTTAGAAACCAAAGTAAAGTTGCCAAATGAGCTCATTGCTCTTTAGATGACTCATTGTTCTCAGATCTTTAAAGTGGCACATTTAACATGAGCTGCCCATAGTTAACAAATCATAAATATAAAAACTTATCCTGAATCTCTAGTGGTTTGTATTACTAGGTGAAATTGTAATCAAATGTCACATGATTCTTCCTCACAGACTCTAAATCTTCAGTGCTACTTTCTTTCATCCACACCGCTGACAATATCAAAATATTTGCTAATTCCCAGATTCCCACCATTCACACAAAAATATTTTCAGAATTATTCCTCCAGTACCACTAAGTACTACAAAGTTGTGACCTAAAATTTAAAGGCTATTTAGTCATTCTTTGTGTTTTTATACCGATGGTAGATAGAGTTTTGTGTTCAAAAGTTACTTAAATAAGGTGTTTTTCTTCATCCTGGTTATGTTTGCCCAGTGAATCTTGACTTAGCTCATTTCTTTCCATTCGTATTCATGTTAGGAGATTTGAGCTGCCTTTGTTGATGGATGATTTAAAATCTGTGTAACATTCAAAGAGTATAAAAAGGGAAAAGATTGGGCTGGAGAGATGGCTTAGTGATTAAGGTGCTTGCCTGCAAAGCCAAAGGACCCAGGTTCGACTCCCCAGGTCCCACATAAGCCAGATGCACAAGGGGGCGCACACATCTGGAGTTCGTTTGCAGTGGCTATAGGTCCTGGCATGCCCATTCTCTCTCTCTCTCCTTACCTGCCTATTTCTGTATCTCTCTAAATAAATAAAAAATTAAAAAATATTTTTTTAAAAAGGGGAAAAGATAGATGCCGAGATGTGTGGCACCCTTTCCTTCTCTTGGTGTCTTCTTCCTCTTTCACTTATGTTCATAATATTGTGCATTGTTTTGGGTTTATCCTTTCTATACCTTTGTGGATGTTTGTGTAATGAGAAGCACACATATATAGTATCTTATTTATAATTCTTTATATTCTGTGTTGAATGGTATGCATTCTATTTTACATGTTGCATTTCTAACTTAAAAATCTCTCATGGTGCTAGAGAGATTGCTTAGTGGTTAAGGCACTTGGCTACAAAGCTAAAGGGCCCAGGTTCAATTCCTCAATACCCATGTAAGCTAGGCGCACAAGGTGGCACATGCATCTGAAGTTCATTTACAGTGACTAGAGGTCCTGGCATACCCATTCTATCTCTCTTTGAAATAAACAAATAACCATATAAAATGTTTTTTTAAAAAAAATCTATCATGAGAGTTACTCTATCTCCACGTCTGGAAACACTTCTCCCCCTAAACCACTGGGTAGATGTTCCCTTTGGGTAGACGTGCTATAATCTATTTAATCAAACTCTTCAGCTGGTTTTGCATATTATTTCTGGAATTTTACAATGATACATAATGAAATATGCAATAATCATGCATGAATTTTTCATAATTACAGAATTTGGAGAGGCAGTACTTATAGTTTCTAATTTTTTTAAAATATAGACTGAGATAGTTCCCTAACCTATTTTCTTTTTTTGTAATATTTTATTTTTATTCATTTATTTGAGAGAGAGAGAGAGAGAGACAGAGAGAGAGAGAATGGAAATGGGAATACCAGGGAGTCCAGAGAATGAGAATGGGATCACCAGGGCTTCAGCTGCTGCAAAGGAACACCAGACACATGCACGACCTTATGTATCTGGCTTATGTTAGTCCTGGGGAATGGAACCTGGGTCCTTTGTCTTTGTAGGCAAGTGTGTTCACTGCTAAGCCATCTCTCCAGACCAAGTTTCTAATTTTAATTTTACCTAGATATCATTAAATTCCATGCCATAGTAATTGTGTCACTTCATCTGTCCTCCAATACTGTATTAAATTGTTTATTTTACCAAAACCTCAACAACAGTGTGATCAAACTTTTGAATTTTTACCAAACTGATGCATACAAATGGCATCTTTTTGTCTTGTTGTGAATAAGGTGGGAATTGTTTCCATATGGCCCAAAGCTGTTTTTATTTTATTTTGTAAAATTTCTCTTTTCTCAAAATTTTCAGAGTTACTTATATATCAAGAATACTGGCCTGTCTTATGTGACGTATGTTACAAGTGTTTTCTCAGTTTGTTACTTGCTTTTGGAATCTGTTTATGGTGATATCTGCCATTCAAATTTTATTTTTAGATATTTAAATTGATCACTAATTACAGTTTAACTGGATTTTGAATTTTAATGTGAAAACTTTATCTCATTTTCTAAAGAATCCATTCCTCTTTTTTCAGTTTGCTTGTTTATATTTTTCATATATTTAGAATTTAGGTGTGGTGTGAGGCAGGAATCACACTTCAACTTTTAGGTAAATACATTTCTTCATGCCACACTAACTTTTGTTAAAATATCCCTTTTGCCTGAGAGTTTTTTAATATGGTACTACATACATAAAACGACTCACTTTTCATTATCAATAGCTCTGAAATGCCTGCTGCTGTTGTCATACTAAATGTTCCAAACACAGTTGTTATTGTGTAACATTTACCCCATCCCAAACAACAACACCAAACCATCAACGTGTGACAGTTTTAAAATTAACTATAAGGTTTAAGCTTCCTGCTGTTTCTTGCAATATGGCAGACAGGTATTCAGAAAAAAAAAACTGTAAAATATGTAGAGATTTTGGATAAGATTCAATAATCAGCAATGATAATACATTGCCAGCTTAAAAGAAAATAAGCCAAATCTCTCAAGGCCAACAATGAGGAGAGAATGGACATTAGACCCAGAAACATATGAGGACACAGAAATGGAGACACCTGCCAACATCAGGAAACCAAATTCCAGAGCCTTCGGAACATGCGGTGTGGGGCAGTCAGAGATTTTCTTCCCCTTCCCCAAGAAGCCTTGTTATATACCCACAATCAAAATGTTGGGTTTTCTGATATCTGTTTTGTCTCAAAGTTAGTCCACAGTAAATCATCTGCCTCTCTTGGCCTGCCAATCCCAGTCCTTATTTTATCTGAGATAAGGGGAAAAGAGGCAGGGAGAGAGAGAGAGAGACAGAGAGAGAGAGAGGATAAAAGAAGCACAGGAAAAGAAAGAGAGAGAATTGGTGCACCATAGCCTCCAGCCCCTCAAACTCCAGACGTGTGCACCACCTTGTGCATCTGACATACGTGGGTAATGAGGAATTGAACCTGGGTCCTTATTGGCTTCGCAGGCAAACACCTTAACTGCTAAGCCATCTCTCCAGCCCACAGTTCTCTTTTTAGAGAACTACTATTGCATATGTATGGAGAGCACAGAAATATGAAATTAAGCCATGTCTATGATCAGATTGATATGGTGAGAAGGCATTTCTGTGATTAGAATGATATGGTGAGAAGCTGTTACTACCTTCACATTGCTGAGACAAAATACCAGAACAAAAGCAGTTGATGGGAAGAAAGGGTTCATTTTGGCTTGCAGTCTCAAGGGAAAGCTTCACACTGGCAGAGAAAGGATGGTCCTAGAGTAGAGGTTGGACATCACCCCTTGCCACATCAGGTGGCAAACAGCAGCCAGGAAGGTAGCCTATAGAAACAAAGCACAATGGTGCAGACTAAATATATTCACATGGAGGTATATAGCATATCAAGAAAAGATTGAACCAATCAATATAAGATCTCATGTGTGAGACCCATGGTGAAATCTCTGCAGTCCAATGCTAGGGAAAAGTATATTCATGCCAGCAGCTCTCTTTGACAGCCATTCTATTGTCTTAGCATCTCCAAAATCCTGGGGTCTCCATTCCAAATCATGGTTTATGCCATGCCTCCATGCAGAACCCTCAACAATCCTGCCCCACATTGCCAAGTGGACATCTCAAAAATACTGTTGTTGCAAATTCAATAACCCTTTCTTGCCTGAGTTTGTTATGCTTACAAAGCAAGTATAATGTGGGCAAGGCTGCCCAAATTTGTTAATCCAGGGAAGGATTACTTTGGAAATAAGAAAATTCCTTCAGCATCCTTCCTACTGTCCAATGCAGGACATCTGGCTCAATCTCAACGGTGGTCATCTTTCAAATCATTGCAGCTGAAGTGAACTATATAGTCTCCAGTCTAAAATGTTCAATTCTTTCTGTGCAATATGAAGTGCATAGCCAGCTCCTCTTACAAACTGCTGCTAGCCTAGTCCTGATAAAGTTCGGTATCCCTTCATAAGCCAAGCTTTCAAAGTATAGTTATTTCTGGGTTTAGGACTCTTGACTCTCACAAGCATTTATCAAAATCTCTTTATGGCATTTCAAGACACCTCTTAGTCCAATGTATCAAATCCTTACATCTTTCCCCTCAAATCAGTTCCAAAATATCAAAAGCCATACAGTCAGGTTTCTAGCAGTGACAACTCCACTCTTGGCACCAAATTTATGTTGCTGGGACAAAATACCCTACCAAAAGCAACCAGTTAGATGGAATGATTTATTTTGGTTTACATTCTCAAGGGGAAGCTTTATGATGGCAGGGGAAAGGTGGTAGAGCAAAGGGTAGACGTCACCTTTCTGACAGCAGGTGGAAGATAGAAACAAGAGAGTTATCCAAGCTCTGCCAAGAGTGAGCTAGCTATAACATCCCAAGTCCTGTCCCTAGAAATACACCACCTTCCATCAGAATCCATCTCCAGTTTTACTATGACCTGAATACCAAGCCTTCAATGTACATAGGTGTATGGGGTACATCTGATTCAAACCATCACATCAACCACAGAGGAGTTATGTGGAATGATGTGGTGAGAAGCCATGTCTATTATGTGGAATGATGTGGTGAGTTGCCATGTCTATTATTTTGAAAGATGTGGTGAGTAGCTACATCTATTATATGGGATGAAGTCATGAGAAGCCATGATATTATGTGGAATGATATGGTGAGAAGCCATGTCTATTATGTGGAATGATGTGGTGAGAAGCCATGTTTATTATGTGGAATGATATGGTGAGAAGCCATGTCTATTATGTGGAATGATGTGGTGAGAAGCCATGTCTATTATGTGGAATGATGTGGTGAGATGCCATATCTATTATGTGGAATGATGTGGTGAGCAGCCATGTCTCTGATTAGAATAATGGACTGAGCTTGTATAATAGGAAACCAAAGCATTGTAAATGAACAGAGTGTAAGGAAGGATGCTCAAATCAGATGGTCAGGTGAAGTCTGCTGATGACAGTGATGGCCTGGCCCCAGCAGTCCTGTAAGCAGTGATAAGAACTCAGTCTGTGTGAACTTATTGACAACCATAATTCTAGGTGGAAAGAACATAAGACTTAAAAAAAAAAAAACAGAAATGCCCAGGATTTCTCCACAGTAATTTGTGTGTGTGCGTGTGTGTGTGTGTGTGTGTGTGTGTGTGTGTGCGCAAAAGAAAGGTAGATTGTGAAAAACTGACTTGGGAAGACCGTGAGCATGGTTAGCCTGATGGGAATGCTACAGTGAGTGACTGCAGGCTGGAAGGCTTTCCCAGCAGAAATAAATCTTCTTACAGTGCTGGAGGTAAAAAGTCCAAGGTGAAGATGTTGGCAGATATTGTTTCTTCCAAAACCTCTCTCCTCACATTGCCTTGCCTCTTCTCCTGTGTTGACCTCACATGGCCATTCCTCTTGCACACTAATGTCTAGTACTTTCTCTAGTAAGGATACCAGTCTGATTGGATGTGGTCCTATACATGTCAGGTAGGGAGTGAGGGACAAAGAAACTCATCACAGCAGGTAGGCGGTCTTCATAATGGAAAATTAAGGAGTTAATTTAGATTCACCATGCTAGATTGAGGCATCTTACATAGCCCTGTAGAAACTTGTAGTAGGCAGTGGTACCTACAGGACTAGACACGTGGGCCACTCTGTACACCTGGATTCATGTGGGTACTGGGGATTTGAACCTAGGCTGTCAAGTTTTGTAAGAGATTGCCTTTAATCAGTGAGCCATCTCTCTAGCCCTACATTACCAGTTTTAATGTTGTCAATAGTAGGGTTTTAAAAGCCATTGAGAGGGGCACCTGTGCTGATGGGTCACTGTGCTGTGATGTCCTCCAGCCTGCAGAGCACAGTACTGCCCAAGGCAAGAGGTGGTCATGGTCATATGACCTGGATGGAAGATGCACCAAGGCCTGCACCTGGATCTGAGTGTCCTGCAGTCAGGAAATGAGGATGGCCATGGGCTCTAAGATGAACCCTGGCCATAAAGACCATGGTGTCTATGAGACAGAGCACCCAAGACCTTCAGTGAATGGGCAGTGCCCTGGGGCTAGCAGGGCAGGTATGTTTGGCACACACATGGAGCCTAAGTCCTCACTCCCCATTGTGACACGGGGCATCTGGGAACTGAAGACATGGCGGAAGGGGTATCCTGTTGCAGGATGGAAGAGGCACCTTGAAGGGGCTCAAAGAAGAGACTTACCACCTCAGGGAGACTGGAAGGAACCTACACTCCCCCGGAGGAAGGGAAGACAGCCCATGACAAGAGGAAACAATAAGAAGATGACGAACTGGATTTGTCCATCTTCATAAGGGGAGGGAAGTGGTCAACTCTATAAAACCACATCCTAGATCCCCTTAGATGGACACCAAGCTCTGGTTCCCCTCCCATCCTGATGGTAGCTTTTGTTCATAGTAAACCGGTTACCTTTATTTTCAATGCATCTCTGAACTTCTCTCTGTCCTGGGGCATCCAATTCATTGTTTGCCCATAGGCTGAGCCCCAAGCCCCTAGAGAGCTAGATTTGAGCCCCTCCTCCCACTGCATACCCATGATATGATCAGCAAGGGAATGAGTTTGGTAGGAAATGAAAGAAGGACAGAGGCAGAAGCCAGTGAGATCCCAACAGAAAGTCCAGTGATAAATGGTAACTCCTAAAGAGCACTGTGAAAAATCACAGGGAGGGAATCCTGTGTTATTAATACGCCAAACAAAATGGGTTGTAAGTTACTCAATTCATAAATGAGGATGGCATTGAAAAGTATACTATATTGGAGAGGAGGTGCAGGGCCAACTTCTAAGTGGAGATAGCATAAGAACAAAATGAAAGAAACTGTAACCATTAAGGGATGGTTTAAGAAACTTTGTCTTAAAGAGATGCAGTGGTAGCAGGCAGCACTGGTGAGAAATGTGGAATCTGATTTGATACACATCATATGTTTATTTCCACACATAACATTTGAGTTTTAAGTCTGACTTAACGGATAGTAATTTGTTTATTTCTCCCTCCACTTTGTTCCTTTCTTCTGGAAAATACTCCTCTATACTAAGTGACTGCTCCTGGAGGGATAAGTGGGCTGCCAATGAAGAGAGGGATAAATTCTAATTCACAATGGCTGATCTTATAGGTCCAGTCAAATTCTTGTTATTTGAGATGAAACACTGAAGTTATTCAGTGGAGCTTTTCAAGTAGAAGTTGAGGAAAAGTAATTCTTCCCTGTTCATAACATTGCCAGACTGTAGGCTTGAAAATGCCTCTACATGGATAAGATGTCTGTGTTTACATTCTATCTGAATTGAAACATCCTCTTTTACAGGGTGAAGGGAGGACAATATGACAGGAAGTTAAGGAAACGTCAGAGGCTGGGGAAGCTCATGAGACTTGCAATGCCCAGGAAGCTCAGAAAGTTACAAGATTCACAAGACACGTCCACAAGTTTATAAAAGAAGTAAACATTGGCTTGAGGAGAGAGAGCTCTCTTCAGCAGAATTGACTGCGTTTTGAGCAGGAAGAACCATCGATGCCATTTCCAGGGGTCATCACCAGTGTTGAGGTGGGCTTTTGGATGGTTTCAACCGCTTTTGGCTCACCCATGCTCCAGTACATGACCCCAGTACACAACATTGGTTCACCAAGTTGATTTTGGCAGACTTGTTGATTTTTTTCTGTCACTGGGTGAGCAGACATGGACTCATGCATCTGCAGGAAAAGACACACACACACACACACACACACACACACACACACACTGCTCTGGAGAATGAATCCCTCCCCAGAAGAACCCAACCAGGGGGCTGAAGAGATTGCTCCATGGTTGAGGCACTTGCCTGCAAAGCCTGGAGATCTGGGTTCAATTCTTAGTACCCATGTAAAGCCAGATGCACAAAGCTGTGCACATACCTGGAGTTCGTTTGCAGGGTTAAGAGGCCCCGGCATGGCTATTCATATTTTCTCTCTCTCTCTCTTTCTCTCTCCTCTCACTTCTTGCAAATAAATACAAAATTCCAACAGGACAGGACAGTGGGCAGACAATGATGTGTTCCCAGAAAGAATCCCACAAGGGGAGAAGAAGAGGCAGTCAAAGATGTGCTTCTGGATGGAGAGATGTCTTAGAGGTTAAGCGATTGCCTGTGAAGCCTAAGGACCCTGGTTTGAGGCTCGATTCCCCAGGACCCACGTTAGCCAGATGCACAAGGGGGCACACATGTCTGGAGTTCGTTTCCATTGGCTGGAGGCCCTGGCACACCCATTCTCTCCCCCTCTCCCCTCTCTCTCTCTCTCTCTCTCTACCTGCCTCTTTCTCTGTCTGTCACTTTCAAATAACTAAATAAAAATAAACAGACAAAATTAAAAGATGTGCTTCCATGACGTTCATGCCCGTTTCAGCTTCTTTCTCACTTGCTCAGAATCATTCCCAGTGACATGAAGCGTGAATCCTCTGGTCTCTGTTGGGTCAGAGTTGGATATCTAATGCATCCAAGGACCTACAAAGCAGGTTTCTTCTTGAAGGGCTTACTTTTGTGGTTTACTTATGATAGTTACTTCTAGCGACAGAGAACCTTAACTTTTCCTCCTTTCTTATACCTCACAGCCAGCCAGCTTTTTGACATTTACAATCAAAACATCTCCTTAACCCAAGGACTTCTTACCATTCCCTCAGCCACCAGCTGTTACCTAATTCCAGGCTTATACGAGTCTCAGATCTTTCCAAGGTTTTCACGTGCTGTGTACTCCACTTAGAGTTCTTCATTAACTCAGCCAAAAGCAACCCATGGACCACTATGTGGGAGTTGCTAATATCTCTCCTTAAACTGCAGTTCTTTTTGTCCACGAGAAACCTCATAATTATCTCATATCATTTTTTTAACCATTTCAGCTTTGCCTACAGTTATTTGAGAGCTATTATGATAGTCACAGCGAGAGCTCCTGCAGTTGGTACTGCTCCATGCACAGCACCTTGTCTATACTATGTTCCCACATAATGCAAACTGTGTGAAGTTATTAGACGCTGACCTAGAATTTTTATTTAGATAGAAAGTAATAAACTTGGAGCCTATTAGGTAAACTCCATTATTTCTTTTTTGTATTTTGTTTAAATGGAATTCATGGGTTTTAGTTATTTATTTATGAGAGAGAGGGGGAGAGAGAGAGAGAGATAGTAGGCACGCTGGGACCTCTAGCCACTGCAAACGAACTCCAGATGCACGCACCACCTTATGCATCTGGTGTATGTGGGTACTGGGGAACCAAACCTGAGTCTTGGGCTTTTCAGGGAAGTACCTAAACTGCTAAGCCATCAATACAGCCCATAAACTCCATTATTTTTTTAAAATATGATATTTCATAGCCAGTGGACAGTTGTAACTTGTTATTTTGTTGATTTATTTATTTATTTGATAGCGACTGACACAGAGAGAAAGGGAGAGAGAGAAAGAGAGAGAAAATGGGCGTGCCAGGGCCTCCAGCCACTGCAAACAAACTCCAGACGCGTGCGACCCCTTGTGCATCTGGCTAACGTGGGTCCTGGGGAATTGAGCCTGGAACCACGGTCCTTAGGCTTCACAGGCAAGCACTCAACCGCTAAGCCATCTCTCCAGCCCTATTTTTTTTTAATAAAATGACTTTTGGTCACTTTGGGGACTAACAATGATGACTGGTGAAAAGATGAGAGTTTATGTCTCTTTTTACCTAACGTTTATATTATTTCATATTTGCTTCTCCACATTAAGCCTTAAGACTGAGAAAACTGGGCTATCATGAATGAAAAGAACGAGGAAATGTGACCTTTCATAAGAGAACATGGGTATTACATTATTCCTGGTGTGAAGTTTTCTAGTTCTACAGGAACATATTGTTAGGACCTCAGTTCAAGATAGCATCCCTAAACAAAAAAACACATCAGTTGATACCTCCCTATAATTGTTGACCCAGTAACTGCTATTCTTGCTTTATAAATATTGTCTCATTTTTGAAACTTATTTGCTTAAATAAAAGCTGCTACTGTAAGGTTTACAGGTTAATTATGCCTATTCACACACAAACCATGTTTGTTTTAAATTTGGTACTAACAATTTCTGGGTTTAGTAACAAAATCATTTTAACATAAAATGCTGTTTACCATTTGTAGCTTAAAAGCTGACAGAGACACTTGTCACTGATTCACTGATACTGTCCCATCTTGAATCACTTATCTTTGAACATAAAATGATAGAGATTAAAACATCTTTGATTACCAGAGTTAGACAGTCCTTGTATCATAAACCTTAATGCAAACAACAAACAAAAAAAAAAAAGGAAGATCTGGGCTGGGGAAATGGCTCAGTGGTTAACTGCATTTGTTTGCAAAGCCTGATTGCCCAGGTTTGATTCCCCAGGCAAGATCTCACTCTAGCCTGGGCTGACCTGGAATTCACCATGATTCTCAGGTTGGCCTTGGATTTACTTCCATCCTCCTACCTCTGCCTCCCGAGCACTGGGATTAAAGGCGTAAGCCACCACACCTGGCTAAATAAATGTATTTTTGAAAATGGAAGATCTTTGAATTCTGTTTTCATTGCTATGACTAAATGGCAGGTTAAGGAAGAAAAGGCTTTGAATTTGAAGGGACTATATTACATCATAAAAGCAGAAACAGGAGGCTGGCTGCTTCCACATTCAAGCAGAAAGCCAACTGAAAGTGGGGTCAGGTTATAAAATCTCAAGGCCCACCTCCGGTGGCCCACTTCCTCTGGTAAGGCTCTACCTCCTAAGGGTTAAATAATTTTCCCAGGTAGCACCACCAGCGGGACGCCACGTGTTCAAACACATGAACTTGTGTGTGTGTCGGGGGGGGGGGTATTTTCCTTTAAACCACATTAATCCCCAACTAAAAGAAATATAATCATGCATTGAAAAGTTTACTTTTAGAGATCGTGAATCTAACACTAAAATTTCTTGTCCTACCAGCCAGATTTCTATTAAGAAATCCCCATTGCATGATAATACCAGTAATTCTTAGCTGCCGAAATGAGAAAATATCGCCATTAACCTAATAATATCATACAACCAGCCATATAGCACAAACACTAAATGTAACCCTGAACAGAAAAGAAAATGGGAATTGTGCTCCATGGCTATGAGATATTATATATGTACTCTGGATTATCTTCTCTGGACCCATTTTTATGCAGAGAAAATGATAGCTTTGCATGAGTAACCTGCGATAGACCATGGTTTCTTCAAGCTAACTTTTTCTTACTGCCAAATAAATCTCTTTTAAATATGTTCTCTGGGAGACAATCGTGACATCCATTGGCCAACTGGATCTGGGGTTATGCCTGGATACTTTCCACGTTGCACGTGGCTGTCAATTTTAATTGTGTATCAACTACCCATCATATTTGGCACATCTGTACTTAACATTGGCATTAATTTTACCCTATTGTTCTAATTGCAGTACTTTGATGTAATGACACCATTCAATTCACAGATGGTACTGGTGGGGGGTTTTTCCCAAAAAAAAAAATATAATGTAATTTTAATTTGGAATGTGAGAATGCCAAAAATAAGAACTCTACTGATTAAGTTATCCGGGCCTTGCTAAACAGTTGAGCATTTGAACTAAATAGAGAAAACCAGGAAAGAGAACAGCAGGTTTCAGTCCAACCTACCACAAATGTTTCATTTTATTTTTTTGAGGCAAGCTCAACAGAATGGACTTTTTTTGAGAGAGAGAGGAGGGGGGGGGGCATGCCAGGGCCTGAGCCACTGTAATTGACATCCAGATGTGTGTGCCACCTTGTGTGCATGTGCGACCTTGTATGTTTGTGTCACCGTGTGCGTGGCTTACGTGGGATCTGGAGAGTAGAACCTGGGTCCTTAGGCTTTGTAGGCAAGTGCCTTAACCGCTAAGCCATCTCTCCAGCCCTTTTTACATTTTGATTGTAGTCTCTATGGCTGAGAAGACTTATTCCCTCCTAACCAAAAACTAAAACATACTTAATACAAATCTGTGTTTTTCAACTGAAATTAAGGTATTCTTTGGGAAATGAAGTCTTTGGTGGTTGGAGGGTGGGGTATAATTTTAAAGGTAAGTTTGTAATTTAAAATATGACATTTAAAAACTGTGAAAAGCATCATTCCAGGTTTGAAAGCCATAGACATGTGTCTCTATGTCTCTATATTTTACAAAGCAAGCACCCTTCACTGTTGAGCCATCTCCCCAGCCCCAAGATATTTATTTATTTGAGACACAGAGAGAAAGGAAAGAGAGAGAGAGTGAGAGAGAGAGAGAGAGAGAGAGAGAGAGAGAGAATGGGTACACCAGGGTCTCTGCCACTGAAAACAAACTCCCGACACATGTGTCACTTTGTGCACCTGGTTTTATGTGGGCACTCAACAATCAAACTCAGGCTGACAGGCTTTTCAAGAAAGTGCCATTAACCACTGAGTCACCTCTCCAGTCCCATCTCTGTATTTTAAACTATTTTCCTGGAATATCACTTCCATCAGTTTTTAATATCATGACATAATGTTATGGAAGCAAATCAGAGTGATAAATGAGTGATTTTTTTTCCCAAAGGTTATAAGACACTTCATTAATGGAGGATGAATAAAGTTGAAATCTTTCCTTCTCAATGGGAAGTATTTTCTGCCTGTATGGTGTTGTATGACGCGGGGCACCTTTCTGGTAAGAAGACAAGGCATGGTATTGCTGACCTGACTGTTATTGGCTTGGAATAGGCAAGAAGAGAATTACACCCTAAGAAGATTTTATGTGGGTGATTTGCCTAGAATAATAGAAGCTGGAAGAAGTGATGGAAGAGAAGAAAGTCTTAACAGATCATCAACGTACTTCAGAGACAGCAACCCAGTGCAGTAGTGTGCTAAGGGATTCCAGTGTAGTTGGATGTGCTTGGTGAAGTGAAGGGTGGATAGACTTGTTCCCTGTTTTTGTCAGAGTGGACACGCACACCAAGGATTCCCAAGGCGTAGCACAGGGAGAATGCTGAAAGACATCAAATCCTTGATCTTCCTGGATGACTGTGGCTGGGCCCTTGGCAAAGCCAAAGGACCCAGGTTTAATTGCCCCAAACCCACGTGAACCAGATGCACAAGGTAGCACATGCGTCTGAGGTTCGTTTGCAGTGGCTAGTGGCCCTGGCATGTCTCTCTCTCTCTCTAGATCTGCCTCTTTTTCTCTCTGTCTCTCAAATAAATACATAATAATAATGAAACCATGAAAACTTTTTAGAAGTCAAAGAAAGAAAAAAGAAATACTTCTTCAGTGGGGAAGGAGCCAACCTTCCTATACTGTAGGTGAGAAAGTGTGGCTTTTGTTGAGTGTGGATGTAGGCAAGGCCAGGTTCATTGGTGCCTTCATCTCTGGCTGTATCAGAACCTCTTTCTCTTTCTCTTGCCTCGGGGAAAGGTATAGTGACTAACTGTCATATTCAAGCAGGCTTGTAAGTGTCAGACACCAGAGAATCGATGAACATCACAGGTTCATACCTGGGTGTATCTGAGACCTCTTGAGGTTCTGTCAGATATGATTAGGAATTTCAAGGGTGAAAGACGAGCTTGTCATATCATCTTGTCCAAAGACCCGAAGCTTGGATTTATTTTACTCTGAAGCTCATGGTTCTTGGAAACTCTCAGCACCGTGATGTCCCTAAGACCCTCGCATCTTCCGAAGGGGTGCAGGGCAGCCCGGCCCATTAGAATTGTCAACGTTTGCGCCAACATAAAGGAGTGTGGGCACTGAGTATCACGCTTCCTTGAAGCGACAGTTATTGACCAAGCCTGGTTCAGTGCCGGCTTGTGCGTTCTACCAGGCCTTTCTTAACAGCGCTTCACACTGCTTAGATAAGGTGTAGTTATTAGTTCAAAGGGTTTTACCCAGAGCAACTTGTGCTGACTTCCATTTTGCTTACTTCCTGTTTCTCAGAGTTTCAACATCATGTTCAAATTAGTGCTGTCTTGCCTATAGTGATCAGTAATTAACGAGTTTGTAAAGCCTACCCTTCATATTTACCCTTCCCAGCTTTTCATTTTATTTTTATTTGTATTTATTTATTTACAAGCGACAGACAGAGAGAGAAAGAGGCAGAGAAGGCAGAGAGAGAGAGAGAGAATGGGTGCACCAGGGCCTCCAGCTAGTACAAAGAAACTCCAGATGCATGCGCCACCTTGTGCATCTGGCCTACGTGGGTCCTGGGGAATCGAGCCTCGAACCAGGATCCTTAGGCTTCACAGGCAAGCGCTTAACCTCCAAGCCATCTCTGCAGCCCCCGCTTCCCAGCTTTTGAAACTGTGGGCCATGACCCCATATGGGCTCACATAAATGAATGTGGGAGTTGCAAACTATCGTCAATATTAAAAACAAAGTCTTGAATGCACAGTAACCCCAAACCAGTTCAAGATCAAGCACACAATGAACTGGAGGTGCTTCTGTCAGTGTTCACCTGTTCATCTCACTTAGCTTCACTGCAGTTTTGGTTCTTGAACACACACCACGTGCACCTGATTGTGCATGTCATCGCATCGTGCAATGCTAATGAAACCCCGGACTCAGATGCAAGACTGTCACGCATTACCATTCACGGTGAATTTTACTGTCCATGCAAAGGTTTCTGCTCTTACAGAAACAATAGTTTCACCACGGTGAATGAACATCTTTTGCTACCATCCTGCTTTAGAGACTATCGAATTACTATGTCATTGGGTTAGGTATGGTTAAATTGATTGATTCTGAAATTTGCTGGTTGGTGGTCTGAGGGTATAGCTTAGTGGGTACTATACTTGCCTGGCATGCATGAGGCCTTCCGTTTGAAGCCCACTACCGCATAAACTCACTATGGCAGTGTACACCAGTATTCCCAGCACTTCGCAGTTGGAGGCAGGATCCGAAGCTCAAGGCCATCCTTGAACATGAGACCCTGTCTCTCACCTTCCTCAAAATGCTGGTTGAGATACTGACTTGAATACTTAAAAAATTTTTTAATGAATTTTGGTTTGGGATCAAGATAGAATTTCTTTTTTTTTTTTTTTTCTCAAGAGATCATCCTAAACATACTTCTGTCACTTTGTACTATGTGTTTATGTGATGTGGTATCCTCAGCATTGACCATCATAAAATCAAAATATCGATCAACTCTGAAAAGCAGAACATTTCCACACTGTGTGCTGCAGTATGAAGCCTTCAATTTTAAGTCTTTATGTAAAATAAGCCATAGGAACATCTATCTCATTAATATGCAAATTTGCTTTTGTCTTTAATAAATAATAAAATTACATGTATGTTAAAGAAATGCTTCAGGGCTGGAGAGATAGCTTTGGGCTGGAGAGCTGGCTTAGTGGTTAAGCGCTTGCCTGTGAAGCCTGAGGACCCTGGTTCGAGGCTCAATTCCCCAGGACCCACGTTAGCCAGATGCATAAGGGGGCACACTCGTCTGGAGTTCGTTTGCAGTGGCTGGAGGCCCTGGCGCGCCCATTCTTTCTCTCTCTCTCTCTCTCTCTCTCTCTGTCACTCTCAAATAAAAAAATCAAAATAAATTAAAATGTTTAAAAAAATGCTTCAAAGGACATTCCTTACAGCTTATTATCAGGAAAAGTTTGATTTGTACACCAATTTTATTGATCTATGTATCCTAAGTTGTGCAACAATTTCCCTGGCAAAGCAGGGCTGAATGGATAAACTTGTAGATAATGTCTTGATTGACAGGTTACACATCATGACATCCGGTGGAATCCTCACATAGAAAGTCCTATTCCACCTCATGGTGACTTTGCATTGTTTTGGACCTTCTTATATGGAAGATGCATGTTTTGTGCTCACTGTACGCAAGCATGTATGTTAACAACCTTCCAACTCAGCAGACCATGGAAGAAATTGGTCCCTAGTAACATCAGGTCTCAGTCTCTGGTTTGATCATGTAATTAATAATTATTAGTAATGTTAGACGAGTGTTACTCTTGGATAGGTAAGCATAGCTAATGAGCCACTGCATTTCTATTTCTTGTCATCTCATTATCATTATATAGAACTTTCCTCACCATTTCCCCATACCATTTACAATTCATCTGCTTCCAAATACCTTTCAACACAATTTTTTTTTCAGAAAAAAAAGGTTTTCGCTTTGAGTATAGATTTTTATTTGACATATAGGTCTGCATGTGTGTGTATATATAAACTTCCTCATTATGCCAAACATTACAGCGTTTTAGTCAGCTTTTGGAATCTTGTGCAGCTGTTAGTTAAAGTGGCCATTGCAAGATGATTTTACATATAATTTTAGACTAGCATACTGCAAGTTTGAAAAGGCCTACACCTGTGTTTACCTGCGTACCATAATTGATTCTAGAGAAATCCAGATGATACCCAGGTGCCCATCCCACTATACTGCAATGTTTGCATTTGCGCTAAACATATCTGTGCTTTCTCTCGTTTCTACGCTCTAATTGTGACGGCAACCCTGCTCTACGCCCTCTGGGAGACAGAATTCCTCTTCCCTTACGGAACACAAGTACAAAATTTGACTTGTCCTCACGCAGATTTTCGAACCCCACTGGAGGAAACATTCCAGAGCATTTAGGGCTAATTTTGAGGTAACTGATGAAGTCCTGGCGCTGACTTCTAAAATAACGTAATATTTGAAGACATTGGCAAGCATTTGTGTGGAGCAGGCATAGCCTGTCGATTGGCAGACGTAGATGTTTTCCCGGGGCATACTTAAACTTGACTTGTAAGCTTGTCACACTGAGACCCTCGAAGACCATATCACTTGCCATCCCTTCCACTCGGCCATTCCGTGGCCAGCACTGAGACATTCCAGACTGACCTACCCAGCTGAAATGCTCTGGTCATTAAGTTACTCGATGGTTACAAAGTTAGAGAAGTTGAGTTTCCTGAAATACAGTCTAGATGCAAAACACCCAGGTTAGCGCATCTTCTAAATGAGCCAACATTTTCCCAAGCAGCTTAAAATTAGCCAAACTAATATACTTTCAATCTCATTGTTTTAGTTATGACCCTGGATATTCAGTTGTTGAAATGATAAAAAATCTTTTCAGCTTTAGTTCTTCCACTGACCAGCTACTCCTTTTGACCCTCACCTGCAGATCCTTTGATCCACGTGCACCGTAAGTACTAAGATGTGAACAAATTTTGTTTGGTCTGTGGAGCGGTTGATTGACGCCAGCATTTCTGGTAAATTTCAGTTTAAAAATCCTTCACCGACAGTTTTTGAGGCTCAAGGTAGTTATTTCCGTATAGTGGAGTTTGTTTATTCCCCCATGAGTACCCTTGAAACTACTTGTTTCAGCATGTAGTATTTTTAAATGATCTGAAATCACCAGCTAAGTTGATAAAAAAGACCATATTATTATTTTGCCATCATTTACAATGCTATTGGTATCCTATGAATTAAGAAAGCATTTATATAATTCTATATTTCTGTGTGTGTTAGTAACTCTGAGCCTTGTCCACAGCCACTAAATATCTTTTTTGAGAAAAAAGTGTTAAACTATATTAGTCATAACATAATGAATTAAGGTGACTCAAATTTCCATTATTGCTTCTTTTTTACATTAGAACACTGTCATGTGGTTTAAGGTAACCTGAAGCCACATATTATTTTATATTTTTAAATAATGAAATAGGTCTTACACGTAGAGTTTCCTGAAATCACATATTTCATAATGCAATGTTTCATGCAAAAGATGGTATGGTATCAGTAAATATGCAAAATCCTTAATTAGATTGTTGTTTTGTCACGGTGCCAACCCAAGGTCTCATGCATTTTGTGTTTGGATTTCCATCAATCAAAGATTCCGAGAAACAGGAGTGCTATTCCCTCATCTTTGGTACATAATGTATGATATAAATCAATAACAATAAGACAAATGTGATTTAAATGAGTATCAATAACTCTAATTTGTATCCTAAAGGAATGGGAGGAGAAATTACAACTTTGATTGGCTTTGTTCTAGGTACTAATGTAAGCACCTTCCATATTTCCACTCCTTTAATACCCATAGAAATCATATGCAATATCACACGATTCTCACTTCATAATTAAGGAAAATACGCTTCAGAGAGTTGAGGCAACTTTTCATATTTTTGAACAGTCTGTACTTAGGAACGTGAGTTGGGTTTCTGCATTCAGCTTTCACTCGTGAGTGTTCTCACTCAACTTTTGGGCACAAGGCCGTACAGAAGATATGATAAATTTCTCACATATCTGGTATTTAACTTTTCAGACAAACATCACTCGCATCTATATGTCAAGTAACATCAACCTAAATTAAAAATAAGTTGTTCTGAGGCTGGGATGATGTGTCAGTGGGTAAACATGCTCACTTGCAAAGCCTGATGGGCCGGATTCAATTCCCCAGTACTCACGTAAAGCAAGATGTACAAATGGCACCTGCATCTGAAGTTCATTTGTAGTGGCAAGAGGCCCTGGATTACCTATTCTCCCTCTCTTTTCTCTCTCTCTCTCTTTTCCTCCTTGTCAACAAATAAATAATATAAAAATTAAGTTATCATTAATCTGTAGCAGACTTCTTTTTAAAAATATTTTTATTTTTATTTATTTGAGAGAAAGAGGCAGAGAGAGGGAGAGAGAGAGAATGAGAAAGAGAGAATGGGTGCACCAGGGCATCCAGCCACTGCATGTACCACCTTGCGCAACTGGCTGACGTGCATCAGGGTAATAGAACTTGGGTCCTTTGGCTTTGCAGGCAAGCACCTTAACCGCTAAGCCATCTCTCCAGCCATGTAGCAGACTTCTAATTAACCCACTATGTCAGTCAGGGTTCTCTAGGACATCAGAGCAGTCGTGGATGTGGGCTAAAAGGGGGGTTTATTGGATTCACTTACAAAATACAAATGCTGGGAAGTCTAACGATAGTGGTCTGCAAGCCAGAGCATTAGAAAATCCGGTACTGCTCAGTATACAAAGGGAGATGGTAGGCTGGAGAATCGGAAAAGTGGGAAGCTGTTTAACCCACAAGGTCGGATGCGAACTGGGAAGTTGCCGAATCCAGTAAGTGCTCATTGTACAGGACAGGTAAGACTGGCCTCCCATGTCACCTGTCACCGGGGAAAGACAAATGGCAGACACACACATGTGCAAGTGACAAGGGCAGCTGGGCAAAAGGAAAGCAAATCTCTGTGTTCTCCTACAACTTCCCTGTTTACAGTCCCTCACTGGAAGGGCCACCCCCTCCAGGAAGGACGTCCTCCTCCCAGGTTAGTACTTCCTGGATCCACTCTCACAAACCCACACAAGAGGCAGGTGTTTCACTCCACTCCTAATCTGATCAAGTTGACAATAGAGCTCACCCATCACGTCCGTGTAAGGATGGACCCAAAGTGGCACTTGAGTTTGTGATTCCAACACACCCATAGCAATGGGTCGCAGCCCCAGGAGAATCTGGAAGCTCCCAGGCCACTGAGACTGGAAATATGCAGAGTCAAAGCAACGAAAGAGACCTTTTCTCACAAAAGCAGGTGGAAAGAGAGAGGGTAAATACCCAAGGTTGTCCTCTGACTTTTAAACTCATCCTACTCCTACACGCACACACATTAAAAAAGCTTTACCTGGGCTGGAGAGATGGCTTAGCGGTTAAGTGCTTGCCTGTGAAGCCTAAGGAGCCCGGTTGGAGGCTTGATTCCCCAGGACCCATGTTAGCCAGATGCACAAGGGGGTGCATGCATCTGGAGTTCATTTGCAGTGGCTGGAGGCCCTGGCACACCTTTCTCTCCCCCCGCCCTCTCTCTCTCTCTCTTTCTCTCTCTCTCTCTACCTGCATCTTTCTCTGTAGCTCTCAAATAAATAAATAAAAATGAACAAAAAAATTAAAAAAAAAAGTTTTACCTGATTTTTAACAGTTTTATTTTTATTTCTTTTTTTTTTGTTACATAAGTAAAATCCATCCACATTTCCCTGAGCACAATCCTCAGTGGAATTATTGGTATTCACTGTGGGATGACTAGGGCCTTACTCACTTTCTGTTTTTGGTGGTGGTGGAGGGGGCTGTGCCTCGGGATATTTCTACCAACCCCGTGGCTTTTATGATCTTTCCATACCTTCTTCTGCAACAATCCCTGAACCTTGGCAGGTCTATTAGCAGTTTGGTTTAACTTTGATGTGTTTTGTTTCAACACAGTGTCTGTCACCATTTCCCTGGAGCTGGCTGCCGGACTAGCAGTTGGCAGTAATACTCATGTCGCTGCTATCTCTGGGCCTTGGTAGATGCGGTAGAGGTATCTCGTCTGTGGTGGGCAGTCAGATATGTTTTCTTGTCATACTGATAGATTTTGGATCTCCCCCATATTTTCTGCTCTCTGTAGATTAAAACAGATTCTCCAACAAAGAATGAGAACAGCTTTGATTAACGGGGTATGCAAAGAAATTGAGAGAGCATTTGGTGTGTGTGCCCACCCTATTTATCCAGAGAGCAATAGGGTCTTCTCTCTGGGGTCTGTGAGTTTCCTGGCCATATGATTCTGACTTGGCTCCCAGCATGAGATACGAGTTCTCTCCTACCACGTAAGCTTCATGTGCAATCAGATGGCAAATGGCTACCCACAAATCTGTGTGCCACCATTGCACACGTGTATACTTCTTGTCTGACTGGTTGATTGCAGTTGCAGGCCCAAGAATCACCAAACCTGGTAGCTGCTCTGTCCATGTGGCCAGATGCCTCAGCAGTCCCAACCTGGCACTGAAGATGGTACCGGAAAGCCTGGAGGTTTCCTGAGGAGCCACTGGGTTTCGATCCATGCGGGTCTTCAGTTGATGCTGGTCTTTAGTCTGCACTGGTCTTCAATCCATGCTGGAAGGCAGTGAGCCGCTCTGGCAGCCAAGTGGAAGGAAGGAAGGAAAGGGCTCTTTTTACCCAGTTTCCTTATATCAAGTCCCCCTCTGAGCATGGCCACCCACTCTGGGGAAGGTCTCACTCTGGGGGAAGGACTTCCTCTTTTAGTTGATCCTTCTGAGAAGCAACCTCCGAAACTCACCCAAAAGGGATTTCTGTGGATTACTAAACAGATCAAGTTGACAACACCTTAACTATCACAAGTCCACCCCTTGTCAACTTGGCATCAAATCATGTCTCCTTACATCATACATAATTTCCAAATGAAAACAGTAACAAGCTCATAATTCCGCCTAACATTGCATAACTATCCCATGTACAACCGGAACCACAAAATCTTCCTCCCAACACAAAGTTTAGTCTCTAATATAATGGGTCTAATATAAATTCAACAGTTAGCTAATGATATAATCGTAATATTGGTGTAGATACATACAAACATTGTTATCAAGGCAGGACAGAAACATTGCAGTCATGGTCCTTGTTTCTGCAACTGGTCAGGTGGCCTTAGCTGGTATTTGTAACTGCCTTCTTCTACTACCCATTCTATATTTCCTCCACCTTCAGCAAGCACCTCAGTAGGTCTTGGTTCTTTACTTGGAGGGATAACCCATACCTTCATTGCTGAAGGATCTGGGCCATTAATTACACTACTTCTATTGGGTTGGTGCAGTTGTCCATTGAGTTTGACAACAGGACATGGTAACACTAACAGATGCCCTAAAGGATCTCCTGCACTCCAGGCATACTCTTCCTTACCTCCATTGTGGAGAAGCAGTCCAATTTTCCCCTGCTAATCTGGACCAATCACCCCTGCTATCACTGTAACTCCTTTCTCAGCCTGTTCACTCAAAGGCATTAGGAGCCCAAAGTGACCAGGGGGAAGTCTTAGCTTCCAGTTCAATGGAATGTTCTTTGTGTCTCCTGGAAAAAGCACTCCCCCCTCTGGGACCAAGACTTGTAGTCCAGCAAAGCGTAAGGTTGCGGGAACAAGAAGCAAAAATCTAGCTAATGGGTCACTTGGGGTGATGGTAAGTGGGACCATTCCCATTTCCCCCCCCTTGATTCCTGGACCCGTGAATCCGGGCTATAGGAGAAACAGTACCATATGTAGGACGCTGATTCAGAGCATATACAGCCTGCTGGAGGACACTCCCCCAGCCCTCCAAGCTATTGCCACCTAGTTGGCACTGTAGCTGTTTCTTCAAAAGGCCATTCAACCTTTCTATCAAGCCAGCTGCTTCAGGATGGTGGGGCACATGGTAAGACCAGTGAATTCCATGATCATGAGCCCACTGCCGTACTTCCTTGGTGATGAAGTGAGTTCCTTGGTCAGAAGCAATGCTGTGTGGAATAATGCCATGATGGTGAATAAGGCATTCTGTAAGCCCACGGATGGTACTTTTGGCTGAAGCACTACATGCAGGAAAGGAAAATGCATACCTAGAATAAGTGTCTATTCCAGTAAGGACAAAACGCTGCCCTGCCCATGATGGAAGAGGTCCAATGTAGTCAACCTGCCACCAGGTTGCTGGCTGGTCACCCAGAGGAATACTACCATATCGGGGGCTCACGGGGTGGAATGTGGTAGTTTGAATAGATGGCCCCCAGTATAATCAGTTCTTTATTGTTTGTAGTTTGCATCTGCAGCCACCTGGCTGGAGGCAGTGTCACTGGGTGGATCTTAAGGTGTGGTGGTGGGTTTCAGATTTCATTCTAAAGATATGCAAAGTGTGCCTAGCTGGAGTTCCTGAAGTGTGCTGTGCTGTGTGGCTTTTGACTTTTGGCTTGTGCTTCTCTCTCTCTGCTTGGACCTGTGAAGGCAGGCCAGCTTCTTCTGCCATTTATGGAACTTCCCCTGGATCTGTAAGCTTCAATAAATATCCCTTCCTCCATAACTGTGCCTGGTCTGAAAGTTCATCTCAGTGAACCTGAAGCTGTCTGCTACAGCCAGGAAAGGACTTTCTTTCCTCTCAGTTCCCATGTGGTCTCTCAGTATCCAAAGATAGTAACCTATAGAGTCTTCAACAATAATGTCATACCTTTTACTATATGACTTTATTATTTATTATTATTATTATTAGTAGTAATAGTAGTTTATATCCCATATACTAATAAGTATAGGGGAATAAACTCATACTAATAAGTATATGTGAATAAACTCATGGCCCTATAGATATTAGCCAAGTGTTCTACTCTAGTATTGAGCTTCATTTCATGCCCTGCCTTTCTTTATTTAAAAATTGTACATGATAAGACCACATCAATTTCACGTATTAAAGATGGTAGATTGTCATTCTTCATAAATTTTATTTTCACAAGATCTTTTTTTAGGACAGACAGCATGGATAATTTGACAGCCTTAATAGTATCTCCATGCATTCTAGAATAGATCTATTCTTTGCTGAAGTCATTTCCAACACATGCATGTGAGAGATTAATTTTATAATTACAGGGAGTTGCAAGAAGACAAATTGGATAATGAATCGAAATTTCCAAAATGACCATTTACTCAAAGATTATCCATCCTCTTGAGGAGTCTTTTCAGTTACACGTGAATCTAGAATTTTTTTTCCTCCCAAGAAATCCAAAATTATAATAAACAGCCTCATGGCTGTTCTAGGGAATCAGTAATACTTCTTAAAGGAATGGCAGTTAATGGCTACATAGATGGCTTAGTGGTTAAGCGCTTCCCTGTGAAGCCTAAGGACTCCAGTTCAAGGCTCAGTTCCCCAGGACCCACGTAAACCAGATCCACAAGGGGGCACACACATCTTGAGTTTGTTTGCAGTGGCTGAATGCCCTGGCGCACCCATTCTCTCTCTCTCTCTGCCTCTTTCTCAGTCTGTCACTCTCAAATACATAAATAAAAATAAACAAAAAAATTTTAAAAAAGAAATGACAATTAAGATGTGGCACCATGCAAAGGAGGGGACAATTCTTCACAACAGGGCACCAGGAATCTGTTGAACATACTTAACATGAGGTGCCATTAAAAATCCAGAAACTGGGCTGGTGAGATGGCTTAGAGGTTGAGGCACTTGCCTGTGAAGCCTAAGGACCCATGTTCAAATCTCCAGATCCGACATTAGCCAGACACACAAAGGTAAGGCAAGCGCAAGGTCGCACATGCCCACTAGGTGGCACGAGCATCTGGAATTCGATCTCAGTGACTGAAGCCCTGGCATACCAAATTCTCTCTGACTCTCTCTCTGTCTAAAAATAATAAATAAATAAATAAATAAATAAATAAATAAATAAATAAATCCATAATCTGAATTGAGAGGTTGAGATTTGAACAATTGAGGAGTGCTCATATATGAAATGAAATGATAATGGTATACAAACTGACAGGAAACAGGATATTCAGAGAAAAGACACTTCCTGTCCAGACACTCACCTCAGTCTGTCCTGTCCCCTTTCATAGGGTGAAGTCCAACAGAACTATTCTAATTCCCAAGCTGTTGTGTGTTTATTTCCTTTTAATCTTTCTGAATAAGAAAAGGAATTTAGTTTTCATTTCAGACTCTATCCTCTACTGTGGGTGAAGACCCTAAAAGTTTCCCTCTGTCCCTTCTAAAGAGTAGAATTAGCAGAGCACGATGGTGCACACATTTAACCCCAGCCGTTGAAAGGCTGAGGTAGGAAAGATCATCATGGGTCCCAGGCCAGCTTGGGGCTTCAGAGTGAGTTCTAGGTCAGTGTGTGTTAGTGTGAGACCCTGCTTTAAAAAAACTTAAAACAAAATGACAAAGTAGAAACGCATCTGTCACAGCATGGGTCCACTTGGAAGCAGCTGTTGGGTTTCTGTGTCCAGTGTGAGCTGAGCCAGGGTAGAGTGATGGGGCTGGTGAGGTTGGAGGCTGTGGAGTCACAGATGTGAACCGGCCCTGCTGAGGACTGAATGCAGTCCCGTGCTTCTTCTCTCAGCACCTTTTGTCTCTGAAGAGTCTTGACTTCCTTCTAATACTGAATTTCTTTTTCTCTCCAACATTTTTTATTAGTTATGTTCACAGTGTACACAGTCATGTTGGTACCATCGTTAGCCTGCTTCCTGACCTCCCCCTCCTCCGCAGGGACCCTTCTCATTGGGGGATATGGGTCATACACTGTCGGGGTAGCCATCACTTATGGGTAGGAGGCAATGTCTCTGTGCATAATGACCCCAATGTGGGGCTCTAACAATCTTTCCGCTCCTTCTTCTGCAAATTCCTCTGAGCCATGTTGGGTTCATTTTAGGTCTGCTTCAGTGATGACATCCTGGAAGCCTCTGTGTCTCTGGATCTCTGGTTTGGTACGAGTTGATTGTTCTCTGTGTCTATCTCCTTCACCCTTGTGCTGGTACCAGGCTCACCAAGAAAGCAACAGTCTTGCTTATTTCCCAATTACTCTTAGTTTCAACTGGGGCTCTTTTGAGGTATGATGGGCTGGTTCTTTCCTTAGAATCTAAGACTATCTGAAAAAGAGAAGTGAATTCTACAACAGAAACTAAAGTTAGCACCAGATAAATGGGATAACTATTGTTTTTTTTTTTTTTTTATAGAGAATTTAATAGGTGTAGGCCCACTTGTAGCCCACAATTGGTGGGAGCTTGATAATGGAGAGCGGGCTCATTTTTGGAAATGGTTCTGTCTTGTTTCCCAACTCCAGCTATGGGTTCTGTTTCACTGAGCAGATCAGTTAGCCAAATCAAGAGCAGTTGGTTTCCCACCATGGCTGTGCACCACTATTGCGCTTGTGTGAGCATCACAACAGGTTATTTGCTGTGGGGTAGCTTAGGCCTTGAGTTGCTTGGACAGATGTTGGTCGTTTTCCCCTACTCACTCATGTAGTGCCTTCTGGTACTAGGTGAGCTAACTGTCTGGGGATTGACTCTCTTCCAGGTTCCAAATAATACTGAATTTGACAGCATGAACCAAGTGAAGCTTCTTTATTCCTTGCTTTACACACATTAGTGTACTTCTGGAGTCACCTGTGAATCTTGATACGATATAAATTTCTGTTTTAGTAAGCAAGCAGAGAGGTCTGAAATCTCTTCATACCACGTTCTGGACATTGCTGACCATGTTGGTCTGTTAGTTGTATTTAATAGTAATGGGGACTTCATACAAGTGCCTGTCACCTACCAAAGGCTAAACAATTATTATTCTTGGAGGTGGGACTGGATGAATATATCTCACCCTGACCCAAGTGCCATATATTACATACATTATGTGACAGAAAATATCTTGAAGAGTAATTATTTTCTTCTCCTGGTCTGCTTTGCTTGCCCCAGGCTGAAATGTTTGGTTTGTGTGTTTTTATCCCTGAACCTCCCATCTCATACTACTTCCTGAAGGGGTTTTATTTTCCTCAATTATTATAGAACATATTTCCTGTAACACATTTGAAAAATGACCATGTATTATCTCTTGACAGCTCTTCCACTCTGCTCATATCTTTCTCTCCAAAATCAATAGAAAGTTCTGATGCCTTATTAGCCTCCTATGTCACTTGCCTTGATATTACGCTCTATATGTAAGGGCTGGATATGTTTGATGTATTTGGGTCAGAGAAACTCTGGCTCCTTTTCCTTTCGAGGATGACCTGGTGCAAGGTTGGGATGTGGGTCCCTTTCCCTTTATACAAGCTCTGGTATACCTGCCCTACTATATTTAATCCTCGAAGCCAGTGTAAGGCATAGGTCCACAGCATGTCCCTTCACTCTACAAGGGAATGCAGTGAACATGGGTTTCTTCAGAACATCTGTTGCCACTGCAAACCATGCAAGCAACATATAAAACATTTTAGAATTAAAAAAAAATCATGTGTGTTTGTTTTTCAAATATTCTTGTGTGACTTGAGCCTCTCTATAAACCTACTTGGTCATTATTATCTCTGCTAAAGATTATTTGGTTTTGGTTCTCTCTCTCTCTCTCTCTCTCTCTCTCTCTGTGTGTGTGTATGTGTGTGTGTGTGTGTGTGTGTGTGTGTGTGTGTGTGTGTTTGCATGTGTGAGCATGCATGCAGTCTTAAATGAGCTACTGGTTGGAAGATTTTTATAGAGACTTTTGAATTAAGTGGAACATTTCTGTGACCTTCGTGCTATAGATCAGAACAATAGTGGAAGGGAATGGGTGGAGACACATCTCTGCTTAGGAGCACTTAGGTTTAGATCCTACCTCTAACATACCCTGGAAGACTGATTTAGCAGAATGCCTAAACCCTGGAGAGTCTGGAGGAACACATATGATGCAGGAGTGAGTCACTCTTAGGTGTGTGCAGTCCAGAAGAGCACACATGATCCTGGGTTAGTCACTCTTAGTATGAGTGAGTGTGTGTGTGTGTGTGTTTACACATGTGTATGTGTGGTGTGGAGGCCAAAGGACAACCTCAGGTGTCACTCCTCAAGTACCATCTACCTTTTATGAGAATGGATCTCCTATTCGTTTGAAACTTGTCAAGTAGTCTAGACTGAGTAAGCAGTAAACTCATGGGTCTGTTGGTCTCCACCTCTTTGCATTAGGGTTATAAGTGTGTAACGCTTTGTCTGACTTTTAGCTAAACATGAGTTCTGAGGATCAAATTCAGGCCCTCATACTTGGAACACAAACACTTTACCAACTGAGCTATCTATTTCCAGGCCCCTGTCTTTTATTCTTTTATAGATATGTTTATGTCTAGCTATATATATATATATATTTCAATATATATATATATATTTCAATATATATACATATATATATATATATATATAATATAATTCAAATATATATAATTCAAAAATATATATTCATATTTATAATTCAAATAGACATATATTCAAGTATATAATTCAAACTGTGAATTTAGGAAACAAAGTAAAGGAAAGATGGAAGTAACAGGAGACAGGGAAAGGAGCGAGGGAGGGAGGAATAAGACTAAAGAATGATAAACTTCAGAAACCAATTGACTCAAGAGAAATCTGATAAGCAAGCAGTCAGGTGAGGTCTCTGCAGAGGGCAAAATGAATACAACTCTTCTCTCACGAAACCGTTAATCTATTCAGGGAAGGAACAATCAGGGAATGAAGTACTTCTCAGCAGTAGTTTTAAGTCAAGAACTGAAATTAATTTACTTGACTTTCAGGCTATGAGGCTGGCTTATACTGTGTAGAAGGCAGTTTTGCTCTCCCGGATTCTAGAACAATGTTGACAAAATATGTTCCTTGTTATTTCAAATACGGAACTCATCACCCACTGAGCTGTATCCAAGGTGTCTTTACAGAACAAGATAATGGGTCTTCTACGCACAAGTGAATCAGCCTCCATTTGTAGCAGGAAAGGGATATTGGAAGGGTGATGGGCATGGTGACACTTAGGTCCTAAAATAAAAGTATTTTATTACTTCCTATTGATTTAAACAGGAAAAGCTATATAAACATCAAAAGAGTCCAATGGTTACATTCTCTCAATATGTTAAAAAATGTCACTGATCTAAAAATTTGGAGACTGAATAAAGAAAAAACATTTATTTTTATTTGGGGTTTTATGGGTTGTTTGGTTAGTTGGCTGCTCAGCTGGTTGCTTGTATTTTTGAGTCAGGCTTTCTTTATGTCACCCAGTTTGACCTCACACTATGATTTTTCCCATACACCATCCCCGGCAGGAAAAAAAAAAAAAAAAGGAAAGAAAAAGAAAAAACTTGTAAGAGCAAGGGTACATGCGTTTTTTTTTGTTGTTGTTGTTTTTTTTTTATGGAATGCTTTGTGATACTAAGTGAAATTATTTTACTATAGCCAAGTTTTTCACTTATAAACTCGCTGGGTAAGTATCTCATGCTGCCATGCCAGGACCAGAGAAGCCACAGCAGGAGGAACGTACCAAGCTCAGACCATCCTGAGCTGAATGATGAGTTCCCAATAAGCCCGGGCTACAGAGTGAGACTTCGTCTCTGAAAATCAAACTAAATGAAACAGAAGTTGACCTCAACAAAAATTAAATTTAAAAAAATTTCAAAAAGTACCATACTATATTTGCAGTATCTGTGAAGTCATCTTGCGTGTAATAAAAATAACGCAAAACACTTGTATTGTTAGTTGCCATAAAGTTTCTAAGTTCTGATCATCAGGATCAGCTTGCCATGACCAGAAGAAATGATATAAGTAGAAACCTATGAGGGGCACACTGTTATAAATACGTGCTTGGGAAAGGTGGTCGGATGCGGTGTGGTAGGTTTGGAGACAAGGCTGGGTGCTCTGCGTTAAGGTGAGTTTGTTTGGTGACTAAGTTTCCTGCTACATTTATGTCATGAGTGTTCATACTTGGTTCAAGTGAGAGGGCATTGTGTCACCAAGGAAGCTGAGGGGGGAGGTTCCTCTCATGTTAATGGCCCAATAGCACAAGAGATCAAGTACTGATAGTCAACAGCCTCTCTCAGAACTGGCACTGTATACTGTTGTCCAGAGCAGGAAGATCATAGAGACAGCTGCAATGTCACATGGCCAAGAAAATGGACATACCACGGCCATCGACACACAGATCACTACCATCATTGGTGACAGGGAAGACTACAGTGACAGTGACAGATTCATGATAATTCCCAACAGATAACTTTGGGAGTTGTCTAACTGAAGGCAGACTTGACTCAAGGAACGTGCTACAGTGTATTCACTGAGAGAAACGAATGCTCTGTATTCATGAATCAGCTCAAATAACTAAGGAATGTCCAGTCAGTATCCATTAGAGAAACTTCAATATTGGCAAAGAAAGAGTGTATTCATTCTTTTCTCATGTGTACGAGCAGGTACCTAGTAAGAAGGTTCTTAAAGGAGAATGGGTGGGATTAGCGGTCCGTTTAAGCCAGCATCTCCCTGTGGCTCATATGTGCTTCTCGTTGTCTTTAGACTCAAATTTGTTGAGAATCCAAGAGCAAAGTGAAGTCAGGTGAACGTATCACAAAAGGGTTTCAAGATCTTGGCAATTATTACAAGAAGGTTGTACGTGTGTACGTGTGTGTGTGTGTGTGTGTCTGATCGTATCCCAGGCCAGAGTAACAACTGGAATGTTCCCAGAGATGTTTGCCAATGGTCACGATGATTCTGGACAGGGATACATATGAACATTCTACTCAAGTCTTTCTTAATCTTTCTAAAGTCAGTTAGGCAAATCACAGATGTCAACACACAATTCCAAGACACAGGGTACAGATTGCATGAGAGGCAATATATACAGATACATATTTTAAAGATAAATGGTACAGCCTCAAAGGCCCCTATGAGGAGATTTGCTCTTTCTGAGGGAAATGGGATGGCTCTATAAGGAATAACATAGTCTAGTGTAGATTGTGCACAATTGACTGGGTGACCTAGAGTAATCCTTTAAGGAGGAGAAAGTGATAGTTTGGATCAGCTTGAGAGCAGGGCAGGTGATGAGAAAAGATTAAACTTGAGGTCTATTTTGATAGTATAGACGCAGGATTTCTCCTGTGAATTGCATTTCCTATTAGTGAACATTTTACTATGTGAATGAGTCATATACATACACTTTCCATAGGCTTTTCCAGTGAATTTGTTCCATCATAGTGAAGTATGGAAGGCAAACGGAGAAAAAAGATTATGTGGATGCTTGTTTATATCCAGCCATATACTGACATCTTTGCTGTTTTTTTTTTTTTTTCTAATCCTGCAGATTGAACTCTGAGCCTTGCACACAATAAGCAAGGCCTTTACTACTGATCCAAATTCCCCACATTTAAATCTTCAGATTCAAAGTTTCTAGATTTATAGATTTTTGGTCCATGCTGCACCTCTATTTAATAACTCCTTTAATCCTTCCTTCCTTTGAGTATTTGGTTTGCATCAAATCATCGGAAACTTAATATAGTTTTTGAACTATTTTAACATTTTACATGCAAGTTGTTTGTGATTATGTGGATTGAAATATGTTCCCCAAAACTCACCATGATAACTTGATAAGGTTAAATGAGGATGGAGCCCTTGTCCAATTGAACTAGCGTCCTTATAAGAATGAGATATCAGCCGGGCGTGGTGGCACACACCTTTAATCCCAGCACTCGGGAGGCAGAGGTAGGTGGATCGCTGTGAGCTCAAGGCCACCCTGAGACTGCATAGTGAGTTCCAGATCAGCCTGGACTAGAGTAAGAACCTACCTCAAAAAATCAAAAAAAAAAAAAAAAAAAAAGAATGAGATATCATAGCTCTTATCAATACCCACAAAGAGGGGTAAGTGAGAACATGGGGAGAAGATAGCAGTCTGAAGTCAGAAAAAAAAAAAAAAACAGACAATTGCTTGATTTTGGACTTCAAGCTTCTGATATTGTAAAAAAAAATCAAATGTCTGCTGCTTAGGTAGCTCAGTCTATGGAATTTTATTATGGCACTCCGAGCAAAGAAATGCACTGCTGATAACAGGACACATGGTGATTGTTACATAAAATTTTGTTGATCTCATCAGGTCTAAAAGTCCAAGATAAAAGCACATAGGTTGGTTACAATCATGAGGAAGTCTATGAAATGACAAATAAAGTAGTATGTACTAGGGCTGGAGGGTTGGCTTAGCAGTTAAGGCACTTGTCTACAAAGCCAAAGGACCCTGGTTCAATTCCCCTGGACCCACGTAAACCAGATGCACAAGGGGGCACACACATCTGGAGTTTGTTTGCAGTGGCTAGAGCCCTGGCATGCCCATTCTCTCTCTCTCTCTCTTTCTCTCTCTCTCTCTCTCCCTCTCTCTTCCTCTTCCTCTATGTCAAATAAATAAAAGTAAAATATTTTTAAAAAGTAGTATGTACTAGCTGTAGGTCCATAGGAAATTTAGACCTCTAGATATTTTCCATTGTTGTTTGCAACATGGAAGATAGTTCCCTTTTTCGGAATAATGTGACATTTACTGTTTAACTGGTTCAGATCTTTTCACACATTTAGTCTCTGTTCTTGCTTCTGCTTACATGTTTATGTGTGTGTGTATGTGTGTTGTGCCTGTGCATATAAGTATGTTTCTACGTGCATGGATACATAACTATGTGCGAGTGTGCATGCACGTGCTTGTATGTGCACATGGAGGCCAGAAGTAGAAAACACATGTCTTATTCTATTGCTCTCCACCTTGTTTATTGAGGCAGGGTCTCTCAGTTGAACCCAGGGCTTGATAATTCAGTAGTGTAACTAACCAGCTAGCTCTGGAAGTTCTTCTCTCAGTCTCCCAAGAGCTGGGAATACAAACAGCCAAAAAACGCCAGCCTATCTGAAATGTATGTGGGTGCTGGGCTCCAAGCTCAAGTCCACGGGCTGTACAACATGCGTTTTATCTACTGAGCCATCTCCCCAACCTCCTGTGTTTATTTTCTTTTCCATAAAGCTTTTGTGCAAACGATACTGCTGGGGGAAGCTTTTTCTCTCTCACTAGCACACTTCAGTTACCCAGGCTCTCTTTTCCATTGCCACATTACATCTTCTTCATAACTCTTATCTCAGTCTGAATACGCCTTACATGCTTGTCTGTTTAACGTCTGTAGCTACCTATAAAATGTAACTTCTATGTGACTTTGTTTTCTTGGGTTCTACAGTGTCCCAGCACCAAAAGAGGGGGGTGGGATTCAATAAATACTATATATGTGACATGTATTTTAAGAACTTACTGAAAAAAATCTTATACCCAAATCTATGGCTGCATGATTTTTTTTTAATGTTTAGCTTATTTATGAGAGAGAGAGCAGTCAGATAGAGAACAGGTGCACCAGGACCTCTAGCTACTGAAAACAAACTCCAGACACATGTGCCACCGTGTGTATCTGGCTTTACTTGGGTACTGGGGAATTGAACCTGGGTCCTTAGGCTTTTCAGGTAAGTGCCTTGCCCACTGAGCTATCTATCCATCCCTATGGCTATATTTTTTAAATTAAATTTAACCAACACCTGTACACATATTTCCATCTAGCATTTTATTTTGTCTCACTAAGTTATGTTTGTGTTTATAATTTGATAAAAACACTCTTTGGAATCAGGCAGCTTGCTAATAAAAAAAAATGAAGTTTAAATCCATGGTACTCTACTTAAATGTTTAATGAACTTGGAACACACCAAAAAAAAAAAAAAAAAAAAAAGAGTGTCTGAACTATATATGATGACTGCTACATAATACTTTTTCTTTCTTTTTTTAAATGTTTTTTTTGTTCATTATTTATTTATTTATTTGAGAGCGACAGACACAGAGAGAAAGGCAGATAGAAAAAGAGAGAGAATCGGTGCACCAGGGCCTCCAGCCACTGCAAACAAACTCCAGACACATGTGCCCCCTTGTGCATCTGGCTAAGGTGGGTCCTGGGGAATCGAGCCTCGAACCAGAGTCCTTAGGCTTCACAGGCAAGAGCTTAACCACTAAGCCATCTCCCCAGCCCTACTTTTTCTGATGGATTGTGTTTTACTATCTCTTCTCTGTTATCTACTATCTGTTTTCCTACTCTTCTCTCTGTTCTGTAGGCGGACATAAGCAGGGGCCTGGCTCAGAGTCACTGAGTCAGAATGTTTATCCCCAACTCTGTGCTCCCACAAATTCATGTTGGAAGCAGATGTCCCCACAATGATGATCTTCTTTCTTGGAGGATCCTGGGCCTGCAGTTGGAACTTGTCTCCTTACAGAGATTGCAGAGTCAGCTAGTCCTTTTTTTGACTCATCCTTTTACCTGGTGAGGTTCAGAAAGGAGACACCATCGCTGAGCTAGAAAAGTCATCCTGCCCACATCTATCTAGTCTACCTCAACCTTGTACTTCCCTGTCTTAGGACTGTGAGAGATCCATGCCTGTTGTTTATTAATACTCGGCCTAGGTCATAGCAGCCGAAATGTACTCAGGTATCTTTCCACCACACATGAGCCCAGAGACAACACAGTGAAGGAAAATGTAAAAATAACTACAAAGGCCGTGGCTGTGGGAAGAATAACAATTCTCCATTGAGAAATAGACATGACTTGGGTGAGAGATTCAGGGTTTAATGCTATATTGAACTGCACTCTTCCTTAGTATTAGAGAATGAGAGAATTAGACACAGAAGTATTGAGTACTAACAAGAGTCATAGCCACAGTACCAATGATAATTTTTAAAGTGTTTGGTACTTAGGATACTACCAGTGTTTTGTGTATGACAGCATCCTCATTTTCAAGATTCCTAGGAGGTAGTAGATAGTGTTATTTCATTTATTTATTTAGTTAGTTAGTTAGTTAGTTTTGTTTGTTTGGTTTTGGTTTTTCTAGGTAGGGTCTCACTCTAGCCCAGGTTGACCTGGCATTCACTATGTAGTCTCAGGGTGGCCTCGAACTCATGGTGATCCTCCTACCTCTGCCTCCCTAGTGCTGGGATTAAAGGCATACACCACCACCCCTGGCTTAATAGTGTCATTTTAATTTTCATAGAAGTCTTTTAAAATGTCTTTAAATGTGAGACCTAAATAAAAGGGAAAAATACTTCTAATCTATAGAGAAAATTCCAAGTTTATAGCCAAAGCAAATTTTACTGAGACTGTTTGCCAAATTGTCCCTCCCCTACCTTTTATAGTCAATGAAGTAATGGATAGGAATTACACCATTCAACAGATGGTTTTATAGTGAGTTAGTGAAGAAATGGTGAATGAATCACTGAAAGGCTAGATTTTCAATTCTTTGTAGTAGACAGTAAGTGACTTAAAATGGAATTAAAATTTATATGCTGATGTATAACTCAAGTAAATCAAAATTCACTTGCAATATTCCATTCCATTCATCTTGGCTTTGTTTCCTCACTGCTAGGAGTGATAAGCATCCCACTCCACAATTAAGGACATTAAAATCTTGATAATGATGATGCTATAAGTAAGGTTTACTTGAAGCTAGTCAAATCTGATTGTGATTTTTATTTTTATTTACTTATCTATTTATTTATTCTACAGAGAGAGAGAGAGAGGGAGGGAGAGAGAGAATTGGCTCACCAGGGCCTCAGCCACTGCATCCCAACTCCAGATGCTTGCGCCACCTAATGGGCATGTGTGACCTTGCACTGGCCTCACCTTTGGGCACCTGGCTTATGTGGGATCTGGAGAGTGAAACATGGGTCCTCAGGCTGCTCAGGCAAGCACGTTAGCAGCTAAGCCATATCTCTAGCCACTGATTATGTTTTTAAATTGTGTGTTGTGTATCTAGTACCTCCACATCGAAGCATTTCCTGCCGAAGGGAGGAGGGAGACTTACAAGAACCAGGAACCTCACTAAATTTACAAGGCTCAGGAAACTCCTCGAGGTTATATGAGCAGTAAACAATTGCTAGGGAGTAGAGACTTTCCTGAGAAGTCACTTGCAAATGGTGAGGGGGGAGCTCCAGTCACGTAGCTTTCGCGAGTTGTCACTCATGGTAGGGTGGTACAGATGCTTTAAAAAATTTAATTTAATTTTTATTTATTTATTTATTTGACAGAGAAAGAGGGAGAGGGAGAGAATGGACATGCCAGGGCCTCCAGCCACTGCAAAAGAACTCCAGATGCATGTGCCCCCTTGTGCATCTGGCTACTGTGGGTCCTGGAGAATCGAACCTGGGCCCTTTGACATTGCAGGCAAACACTTTAATGGTTAAGCTATCCCTCCAGCCCCAGAAGTCTGTTTAATAACCCCTTAACCATGTCATTCATCTACCTAGCTGGACTTGAGTGGCATTACTTCCTCAGTCTGGCACTTGCGTTCTATCTGGGGTGGATGGGCATTTGTTAACAAAGCCACAAAAAAGTATATGTACCACCCTATGAGTGAGATGCTAACGTTCTGCAGGATTTTCTTTTTTCAAAGCCCAAACCAACAGCAACAATAAAAGCATGAAACAATCTAACGGTGAGAGCCTGACCTAAATGATCAAAAACTAACTGTTAGTGGTTTCTATCAACCGTTATTAGGTCATTGTGATGGAAGGTTTCCTTTGTACAACTCCTGGGGCATAGCATGAGGGTTCGCTCTTCTGACAATTATCTAGATGGAGCAAATACGTGCTCTTCTAAATCAGAATTCGCCTAATTCGCTCCGAGTGGCTGCCTTCTCCGTGGAGCTTCCATTGACCTTAAGACACCACTGCCTAGATTTCATCCTCTGTGTCCTGCCGAAATGGGCTTGTATCACTTAATAGGGAAAGGGCTGTGCTTAATAATGACAACCATACCCAGTATCAGTGTGTAGAGGGCAATGATATTGAGCAGATTTTAGTTGAACTGTGAGCGTCCCAATCTCACACCCAAATCTCATCTTCAGAGCAGCGCATGCGTATGAATGGCGTCCAAACTTCCATGAGAACAGGATGCATTAAACAGCCATTGACATGCTCGCTAAAGAACCTGCAACGTGCCCCTTCTTCAAGACAGAGCAACATCAGACGCGAAAGGACGCTGCTGGTCTTGGGGGAATGGGCATGACTGCTAGTGAGTACCCTGGGTTGGTTTATTTTCATTTTCATTTTTTCTCAAGAAGATGTCAAATTTGTCAGGAGATAACCACAGTTTCAGCCGTGGCCTGTGTTGCTTGTACTTGACTGAATGCGAAAGGCCACTAGGTGCTCAGTCCACTCCCCACGGCCCTTTGACTAAACAGGTCTCTTTTCCCAGGGTCTTGTGCACGGCGCTGTCTTCTGCTCATAGGGCTTTCCCTCTGCAGTTGACAGTGGTGCCAATGGAAGGGAGGTGTTCATGTGTACATGCACACTCATTTATTTAATTGACTAAAAATACCTAAAAGTAGGCGAGCATTATTGGCAAATGTGACATTGGGAAGTAGAAGATACATCTAAGTAAGGAATGATCCTCGTGTCTCAAAGCCTAAAAGTAGGGAAATAATCTTGTGCATTTCACCAAATTCTTCCTAATGGCGATAATAAAACCGAATACGCAATTGTACTCTATAGAAACAGCAGTGGTTTTGTGGGAAACCTTTTAAAATAATTTCGCACTCAGGGTGCATCACTATTTTTATAATCAACTGCCATCTCTATTTGCAAAAGAAAAAAAAAATCAGAAACTGAGAAAAACACACAACTCTGGATGACCACAGACTCAGACAAGAGAGGGTCAATAATCCCAAATTTCATGGTTTATCACCCAAATTTATCCTACTAGAGACATATATTTGCAATAACACACTAATGCTTCAGTGTATGTTTGTGTATGTGCAGGGGCATATGTGTGCAAATGTGCGTGCGTGTGTGTGTGTGTGTGCGTGCGTGTGTGTATGTAGACCAGAGGACAACTCTGAGTCATTCCTCAAGAGCCATCCAGTTTTGTTTAAACAGGTTCCCATTGATCTAGAGGTCTGCACGTAGGCTAGATGAGCCGGCCAGTGAGCCTCAGAACTTCTCCTTTCTCTGTCTCCACAGTACTGAGATTGCAAGCATGTGTCACCATGCCCATCTTCTTTTATTGTTTGTTTTATTTATTTATTTATTTATTTATTTATTTATTTAAGATAGAGACAGAGAGAGAGAAAGAGGCAGAGAGAGAGAATGAGCACACCAGGGCCTCCAGCCACTGCAAATGAACTCCAGATGCATGTGCTACCTTGTGCATCTGGCTTACGTGGGTCCTGGGGAATCGAGCCTTGAACTGGGGTCCTTAGGCTTCACAAGCAAGTGCTTAACCACTAAGCAATCTCTCCAGCCCCCCAACTTCCTTTATTTGGGTTCGGGGGATTGAACTCATGTCTTCATGCTTCCATGGCAAACATTTTTCTGACTAAGCCATATTGTTAGCCCTGAGATAAATGTCTATAGTTCCTTCTTCCCCTAGCTGGTGGATCATATGTTACAGAATCTGCAAAGCACTTTGCAACAATGCACTGAAAGCGCTTGGCTACATGATACACTATACACCTTGTAGTCGTAGCTGTTGTGAAGGTCTTTATCGGGATGGACAATGATCCCTCCTTCCTGTCACATCTGATTGAACAAAGAGGACTAGAGAAACAGTGCCTAAGCGAGCCCAGTGTGAGATAAGACCTGACTTCAACAGTTCTCTGGTCTGCAGTTTTGAGAAAGATGTCTCCATGGACTAGTTATAGCCATTGCACTCATCCTAATAAATAATAAAGTGTGGCTGAGCCCAGCGTCATTTATATTCATGGGCTAACTGGGTACATAGTTTTAATAATATTGACATTACAGTCACATGCCTAATAGCACATTGCCACAGTATCATGTGGTAAGTATTTCTTACCGATGCATTTCAGATCTTGACTCATAATCATTTGTTAAAGGCAATGGAGCTGCACATATTAATTCTCCCATAAAGGTGAACATCGCATGTTGAATGACACATGACTTAATTCATGATAGCTTGGCTTGTGACACCATGAATAAAAACTCAAGCCCCATGTTAAAGGGACCACGACACGTTTGTACTCTTACTACAGTCAGAAAAATGAGATGTGGAAAGAAAGACTGCCAATAGAAAACTGTTCTTTTTCTTTCTTTTTTTTTTTTTTTTGGTTTGTCGAGCCATCTCTTTAGCCCTTTTTTTGCTTTTTTGAGGTTGGGTCTCACTCCAGCGCAGGCTGACCTGGAATTCACTACGTAGTCTCAGGGTGGCCTCGAACTCACGGCTATCCTCCTTTCTCTGCCTCCTGAGTGCTGGGATTAAAGGCTTAGTGGTTGCTTAACCCTCATTCCTTGATATTTTGTCCTCTGATTCTGTGATCAATAAGAAGACAATGACTGAGAATAAAGCTAAGCACTCACATTTTTCCTCTGCTATCTAGGATATAAATATAAATAAATAAATATATATATATGTATATATATATGCATTCATATATGATGTTCATATATATATATTCATATATGATGTTCATATATATGTATATATATGTATGTATATATACATATATATATGTGTGTGTGTGTGTGTGTGTGTATTCCTTTCACCTTGCCTAGTTCAGTGTATGTGGATGGAGTTCAGCTAGTTCTGTATTTTTCTCTTACTTGTGCATGTGAACCCCGTAAGTTTCAATCACTTATTCATTAAGTATCTATCCACCTCACAAAATTTCTCCCTGATGTTTCAGTAGGTACAGCTGATCTAAGGTGACAGATTTTCTGTCTCCACAGCACCTTAACTGAGAACAAATGATATCAGACCTAGTACAGCAAGAGATAAAAAATGCTGTCAAAAGTTCCATCTATGCCTAGGGGAGATGGCTCAGAAGTTAAGTCACTTTCCTGCAAAGCCGAATGACCCAGGTTCTATTCCCCAGCATCCACGTAAAGCCAGATGCACAAAGGGGTGCATGCATCTGGGGTCCATTTGCAATGGTTAGGTGCCCTGGTGTGTGTCTGTCTCTCTTCTTTCTATCTCTCTTTCCTTGAAACTAAATAAATAATAAATCAAAAATAATAAATAAGGTATTTAAAAGACAAACAAACAAAAAAATCTTTCCATCTCCAAAGTCCACTCTCTTGTGGTTAAAAATAAAAACACTTTTTAAACAAGTGGCTTATTTCTATTTTTAAATTTTTTTGTTTATTTTTATTTATTTATTTAAGAGCAACAGACAGACAGAGAAAGAGGCAGATAGAAAGAGAGAATGGGCCAGGCATGGTGGCACACGCCTTTAATCCTAGCACTCGGGAGGCAGAGGTAGGAGGATTGCCATGAGTTCGAGGCTACCCTAAGCCTCCATAGTGACTTCCAGGTCTGCCTGGGCTAGAATGAGACCCTACCTAGAAAAACTGAAAAAAAAAAAAAAAAAAAAAACAAGAAAGAGAGAATGGATGCACCAGGGCCTCCAGCCACTGTAAATGAACTCCAGATGCATGTGCCCCCCTGTGCATCTGGCTTACATGGGTTCTGGGGAATTGAACCTTGAACCAGAGTCCTTAGACTTCACAGGCAAGTGCCTAACTGCTAAACCATCTCTCCAGCCCCCAAGTGCCCTATAAGTGATCTTATTGTAAGCAAATGCAATAAAAAAGGTGGGTGGATAGAGGTGGTAGACAGGACTGTTGTCCATCATTCTACCCCATTTCTATCCTTAAAGAAATGGAGCAGCTCTACAAGATATCCTATTCACTGCTATGGCATTTCTCATTTTAAATATTTTATTTTTGTGCTACTGTGGGTTTACAGATTTTTATGCAAATTGCCCCTGTGATAAAACAGATGCCCTTGAGACTTCAACAAATTCATCAATTTAGATTTTAACTGAGATGCTCCTATTTAATGAAAAAAAATCAATAGGAAAAGGACAAATTATCCCTTATTCCATTTACATAAGTAGTAATATATCTCCATTGCCTTCCAATGAGGTGAACATCATATGTTGCAAAAGCACATCCTTTTTTCTCACTCATTTCTTCTCTCTGCTCAGAGATTGTTCTAGATTTTCAGTTTTGAATCTTTGCATAAAATAACAAGGAAATCAAAAGTAAAAACTCAAAAGGGTCAGCATTCTCAATTTAAAAATTACACTATAAAACTGTAAAAACACACAAAGTGGGGCTGGAGAGATGGCTTAGCAGTTAAGGCACTTGCCTGCAAAGCCAAAGGACCGAGGTTTGATTCCCCAGAACCCATGTAAGCCGGATGCACAAGGTGATGCATGTGTCTGGAGTTCGTTTTCAGTGGCAGGAGGCGCTAGCACGCCCATTCATTCTCTCTCACTCCCTCTCTCCCTCTCTCTCTATCTGACTATTTCTGTATCTCTGTCTCAAATAAATAAATAAAAATAAAATATTTTTTAAAGTATACAAAATGTGGTACTGACTTGGCAGCAAACACATAAATCAACAGAATAATAGTAATTGTCTATATATAAACCCTCACATTTACTTTCAATGATTTTATACAAATGCAAAGAAAATTCAGTGGAAAAGAGAGTCATATCAATGGCAAGTGTTAGGACTCCCAACTTAACTGTATACAAAAGTTAACTCAGAATGGTTCAAAAACTTAAAATGTAAGAGAAAAAGTTTGAAATTAAGGAGAAAGCATTGAGGCAGATCTTGATCTTCACAACCTGGAATGAAGCAATGATTTTTTTAAATATAACGCACTCAACACACACAAACACACACACACTCACATACACACACACCACAGAACACCCCTAATCAATAAAACCAACATGTATAAAGTGAACATCTTGAAAGTTAAATTTCTTCATGTGTCAAAAGACATCAATCAAAATAAAGTGACAAATCACAGAGGTATGAAAATATCTTTAAAGTCTATTTCTCATAAGGGATTTATATGTAGAATACAAAAAGAATTATTATGACCTAAAAACTCAATGTTGAAAATGGGCAAAGGGAACAAATAGACATTTTTTTTTCTCTAAAGATGTGCAATTGGTCAATAAACATGTAGGAATATGTTCAAAATAAGCCATCAGAGAAATGAAACTCAAAACCACAATAATGAGAACAGTCCTTCACACCCAATAGGATGCCAGGAATCAAAAAAGACAGATGTAGGGCTGGAAAGATGGCCTAGTAGTTAAGGTGCTTGCTGGCAAAACCTAATGACCCAGATTCGATTACCTAGTATCGACACAAAGCCAAGATGCACAGAGTGGTGCATGCATCTGGAGTTCGTTTGCAGTGTTTAGAGGCCATAGCAAACCCATAATCAATCTCTCTCTCTCTTTCTCTCTCTCTCTCTACACTCTCTTTCTTCCTCCCTCCTTAAAAATAACTGAATAAAGATATTTTTTAAAAGATGGATGTGGCTAAGGATGTGGAGAATTCAAGCTCGCATGTGCTGCTTAGGAGCGTGGAAGAGAGTAGACATAAGAACAAAACACTTATATGTCCAGCAAAATGTTGGACCCAGATTTCCCACGTGACCCAGCAGTTGCCGTCCTCAGCAGATAATCGCAAGAAGTGGATGCATGTGTTTTTGATGTGACTACTTAGAGCAACCCTGACCAACCTGCCAAATACTGGAAACAGGGCATATGTGCTTTAGAGGATGAGCGCCTTCCCCTTGCTGTGGTGATTTTGATATACAGCCATGCTACAGCATGCATCCAATCTTCCCTTCTGCAATTGGTGAACAACTTTCCAATGTATGAAGATCTTGATGGAATAGCTAATTAGTTAATAACTAATTAATACCTAATTAAGAGGTTATAGAAAGAAATAGGACCCTCATAGCTAAGTGAAGAACATGTTGGGAGGTTGAATATAATTAGCATTGAATATTAACCACACTAGATTTTTGGTAAGTAACATACTACCAAAAGTACATTTAAAGTTTATGGTCAATGATTCAATCTGGGTTGTTATTTATCTTTATTTGTTTATTTGGGTCAAAATTTATTTGACTGTAGTTACCACAGCCAGGCCCTTGAGTGTGATGACACTGCAGGAAGAGAGCTGAAACTTAAGAAATTTGTAATTTTTTTTCAATGACTGTAACCCAGAGAGAAAATAAGAAAGTAGAGAATTGAGTATAAGAAGCAGTGTTGATGGCTGAGGAGGAAACATATCTCTACTGTGTTCAGCTGGCAGAGATGTTGAAAAAGTGACAGAGCTAAATGACTGAAGGGCTGGTTTTGTTTCAAGAAAAAAAGAATTAAGAACATGTAATATGAGATTATTGAGGTAAACAGAGTCCATCACAGAGACTCCTAGGGAGTAGTTGGTTGAGGTCAACATGGAATGACATTGGTGAAGGTAACTAGGTCAGTGATGGAGGTAGAACCCTTTTAAGAGAATAACTCATGAAAATATCAAAATCACAAGCATAAGAATAATGATGTCAAAATGGCCAGTGGCAGGGAAATCAGGCACACTTTAAGAAACTAAGGCTGGGAATTACTGTTCTGACCCACAGATTGAGTTAGCACAAGGAGATAAAAGAATAGCTCAGAGAATAAGGGTAAGAGTATAAGGTTTTCTTTTCTTTTCTTTTTTTAAAAATAAACTATGGCACAACATATGTCTGGGAGGTGTCTGGGTGGCTGAGAGGGGCAGAGAAGGGGTCCAAGCTGCATACATCCACATACATTTTGCAGAAGACGTTTGTACAGCTAGCTCAGATTCATAACCCTGCTTACCATCACAGATGTGGCCTGCCGCACGCCACAGAAATGGTTCGGAAAGCTTCCCAGAGCCGGAGTCTACAAAACCGTATTTACCATCCAGAAGGAAAGACAGGAAGGGTTAGCTATCTCACCCAGCTTCAAGTGTGTGCAAGAAGGAAAGTGGGGGGGACCTGGTCATGCTGATCTGTGAGTGCTGTTGCTTTAGCATTATTCCCCTTTCCTCTAAAAAGTGAGTGAAAATGAGCCAAGAACTGCGTCCCCCACGCAGGATGCATCAGGGCTGAGTGTCTGTTTGCCAACGGGCCACTGGTTGGGATGCAGACAGCTCATTCTTTATTCGGCCTCGCTCTCTGGCCTGTCTGACGGCACTGTCAACAAGGGGGTGACACCATGCCAAGGATCGTTGTGATTTTTATGACCTGGACATCTGTCTAGTATGTACTGGTCTAGGACCACAAGTTCTGTCGCAGAGGCCATGGAAAAACTGCCAGATGGTAATGAATTCTAGCCACTGCTGACTTCAGCTGGATACAAACAAATGACCTAAGGGGACCAGATTCCATCTCTCATTCCTAATCCTTTCAAGTTAACCTCTCCTTCCAAGATACGATAGCAAATGTGGCATTCATGTAGAAAGAAACATGAAATTTTGAAAGAGTATCAAGGTTAAATAATTTGGGTAACACAAAAAAGAAAACACTTTAAAGCAGATACTATTAATAAAAAAAAAACAATTTAATGTGGTTTTGTTTAATGGATCCTTGTATTTCCCTACATGTGAAAGGGATAGAAACAGAAATAATTGTAAAACAAAAATCACATTTGTTTTCCTGGTTTTGTTAACTTTCAACTAGAAAAGGTTATTAGTATTACTGCTTCCTTCACAACATTTAGAGTAATGTATCTAAAAATATATGACAGCTTATATAAACCGGGACTGTGGCCAAAGGATAGGATATTTTGTTCCGACAAATTTAATTTTCCAAATAAACAGAATTCATTTTCTTTTTTTTCTTTTGTTTTAGTTTAAACTCTTAGTAACTTTTCCAAATGTATCAGGGACTTACTTTAATGATACAGCAAATGGGTATGGATAATAAATTTTTTACAAGGTTTTATGTTTATAGCAATGAATCAGCGTTTGTGGGGCAGAAGAGATTAGACTGGGGTTATGGTTACGGTGACCTTGTTTTGTTCACAAATACAAGCTCGCTCAAATATGAGACTAAATTCCTGTAGTTTTCCTTTATCCCCCTCAAAAAACTGATGTGTATAAAATGACTGTCTCACTTATGTTGAGGATTAGTTGGTGTCACAAAATAATTATTTCAACTAATTAGTTTGTGGATTGAGAGCAATTGAAACAATTACTGACTTGTGAATTTACTTTCAGGACATAAATCCATATGGCAAATTGTGTGGGATCTATGTATAAAAAATATAGACAAGGGATTAATTCACCCATTTTTCACTCACTTTTATTTTTATTATTTTTTAAAGTTCTTTTTTTTCTTTTTTTTAAAAAGTATTTTATTTATTCATTTATGACAGAGAAGATGAGGCAGAGAGAAAGAAAGAATGGGCATGCCAGGACCTCCAGCCACTGCAAAGGAACTCCAGACACATGCGCCCACTTGGGCATCTGGCTTACGTGGGTCCTGGGGAATTGGACCAGGGTCCTTAGGTTTCGCAGGCAAACGCCTTAACAGCTAAGCCATTTCCCCAGCCCCATCTTTACTCGCTTTTAGCATACTCATCCAAGGGGAGAAGCCTCCATGTGCTTTCTTCTATACATCAAGTGGAGCTGTAGTGGGAACAGTTCCTGGCTGTGTAATGTGATAAAGCAAGCAATACTTTCCCTGCATTCCGCTATTAGTAATTTTGATGAATTGGTTGAAGGACTACTATTTGGGGTGTGTGATGGTTCCATTCATGCGTCCCTCATAAACTTAGGTCTTCTAAATGGTAGGTTCCCAGCTGATGGAGATTTGGGAATTAATGCCTCCTGGTGGGAGTGCATTGTTGGGGGTGGGCTTATGGGTGTTATAGCCAGTGTCCCCTTGTCAGTGTTTGGCACACTCTCCTGTTCCTGTTGTCCACCTTATGTGGGCCAGGGGTGATGTCCACCCTCTGCTCATGCCATCATTTTCCCTGCCATCATGGAGCTTCCTCTTGAGTCTGTAAGCCAAAATAAATCTCTTTTACCCACAAGCTGCTCTTGGTTGGGTGATTTCTACCGGCAATGTGAACCTGACTGCAACAGGGGGTAATATAGAGAATTAAAACAATAACAAGGTTTAAAATGGAATCTGTGAAGACATAGCTTAGAGATCAATATGCGTATTTCTTTTAGCAGAACTTCTAGGTATTTGTTGCTTATTTACTTATGCAAGAAGAGAGGTCTAACACTGCTTACCATTGAAAGGGGACCAACAATGGCAGGGAAAGCATGGCTGGAGCAGAAAACTAGGGCTCACATCTTCACATCAGCCAGGAGGAGAGAGAGGGAAAAGGGATGGGAAGATAATGGAAGGGAAAGGAAAAGAAAGGGAAGTGAAGTGAAGGGAAGGGAGGGAAGGGAAGGGAGGGGAGGGAAGGAGGGAAGGGAAGGAAAGGGGAGAGGAGGGGAGGGGAGGGAAGGGAAAGGAAAGGAAGCAAAGGGAAGGGAAGGGAAAGGAAGGGAAGGGAAGGGAAGAAAAAGGAAGGGAAGGAAGAAGAAGGGAAGGGAAGTGAGGGAAGAGGAAGGTACAGGTGAGGAAGGGTGGGAAGACGAAGGGAAGGGAGGGAAGGAAGAGGAAGGGAAGGGAGGGAAAGGAAGGGAAGCAAAGGGGAGGGAGGGAAGAGGAGAGGAGAGGAGCCAGGCTTGGAATTTTCCTTAAGGCTCACAATGAGGAACATTTTAAATTCAAAGCAATTCATTTGACATTCATCTTATTCTTCATATGTGATTATGATCATATTTCATTGAATGTGATTTTATTGTAAAATCCAATTTGTTCTATACACTTTTAATCTTTTTGTATGTGTGTGTATGTCCTGTGTGTGTGTGTGTGTGTACATGTGCCACAGTACATATGCAGAGGTCAGAGGACAACCTTGGGTGTTGGTTCTAGCCTTCCACCTTTTTGAGGCAGGGGTTAGCTAGACCATGGAGCTCCAGGAACTCTTCTGTTTCTGCCTCCCATCTTGCTCTGGGCCCATGGTGCTATAGGTTCATGCTACCATGCTGCTGTGACTGGCTTTGCATGGATTCCAAGAACAGGAACTCAGATCCTCTGTGTATACAATAAGCACTTTATTATTTTACCTACTGAGCCATCTCCCTAGCCCTTCTTTTATACTTTTCTAAGGAAGAAAATATAGTTTCCTATTTAAATAATGGAACAATATTCAAATATCATCAGTGCTTATTTATTTATTTTTATTTACGAGAGAGAAAGTGAGGCATATAGACAGAGAGAGAATACCAGAGGCTCCAGCCCCTGCAAATGAACTCCAGACACAAGCACAACCTTGTGCATCTGGCTTATGTGGGTCCTGGGGAATCGAACCTGGGTCCTTTGGTTTTGCAGGCAAGCATGCTAAGCCATCTCTCCAGCCTGTCATCAGTTTTAAGATGCACTTTGATTATAGAGAGATATTAGAATATGTGGGATATAGAGAAGTCCTTCTGAAATCAATGACTATATTGCTTAGGGCTCTCTAGAGGAACAGAATGAGTAGAATGTTTGGATATTGTAAAGGTGGTTGCTTTGATTAGGTTTCACGACACAGGCTGGGTAGGTAGTGTAACATGGACTATTAACATGCTGGAAAGGTGGAGAACCTGATCGAAGCTCTGCCCATGAACTTGGACGTGTTGACAGTGCCAATCCAATTGTTGAAAACCTGCAAGATTCCTGGAGAGCTGCTGGGATTCAGCTCATGTTGGAAGGCTGAGTACCAACAAAGGACACAGCAGCCGCGACAGGAGAGCCCACGCAGAAAGGACTTGCAGAGTCAGGTGCACGTTGTATTTTCCTTGAACCTCCATCTCTGAGGCACTTGTTGGAGGACGCTCTATCCATTGAACACAGTCTTCCGGTCTCACTTCAATCCTCTGTAGTAACTCCCTCCCAGACAAGCCCACCCAGAGATGTGCCTCCTAGGTGAGCCAGAAGTCCCATCAAGGGGACAGAACAACCATCACTCATCAAGTCTATGTTTAGCTTTCCCATCTTGTCTTTTCTATGGAGTTATAAGTGCATGGAAGGCAGGAACTATGGTCTCCCCTATCCTGGTGATATTTTTCATGGAATCTCATATATTCATTTAATAAGTACGTGCTAAAGAAATTAATCCTGGACTGAAAGATGGCTGTGTGGTTCAATGAACTCTCTGTTCAAGCATGAGGGCTGAAGGGGGGGTCTAAAACACCCCTAATTTGAATCTCCAGAACCTATGCTAAACATTAGCTGGACGTGGCCATTGAGGCCTGTAACTCCAGTTCCATAGGGGGCAGAGACTGAGGAATTTCATGAGCTTGCAAAACGTTGGCAAGTGCTGAGATCATTCAGAGAGCCTGGATCCAACAAAATTGGTTGGAAGAGGGATGGAGTGAGAAACCTGAAGTTGTACTCTAACCACCACAGGAGTGCTCACACCCCATAGCAGATGAATACATGGTGCACTTCAAGGGCAAACACACACCCACACAGCCACACACCGTACTTACCACATTCCATACACATGAACAAAATAATCTTTAAAAGAAAAAAATTATTCCAAAATAAGGAACATTGCAAACACAATGGTATGTATATACATATATATGTGTGTGTGTATATATATATATATTTGGAGTGACAGACAGAAAAAGAGGGAGGGAGAGAGAGAGAGAGAGAATAGGCATGCCAGGGCCCCCAGCATCTGGCTAACGTGGGTCCTGGGGAATCAAGCCTCCAATGGAGTCCTTAGGCTTCACACGCAAGCACTTAACCACTAAGCCATCTCTCCAGCCCAATACATATATATATATATATATATATATATATATATATATATATATATATATGTATGTATATACTTAACTAGATAGCATTAGGATTTATGAAATCAACCAGTCTTTGAAAAATCTTTAGCTAAAAGTTAGTTACCTACTCACAGGTTAGGAAAATGCTTGAGGTAAGTAAATAAATAAATAAAATGGAAGTCCCTATAAGATAACGAGGTGATGATCTAGAGGGTAAGTAGGAATTATATAAAAGGAAAATAAAATAAATACAAGTTTCCATTAAGAGAATGCAAACTGGAATGCCATGAACTCAAACAATTGGCCCAAACTGCCCTACCTGTGGGTCGCAACTTCATACAGGGTGGGGTAATGGAATGTGGGAGCTGTGGAAAATTTCACAGCAGTCAAAGGTTTTGGGGTTCACAACAAATCAAACAAAGTTGTTACTGTCAGGGCTGATCCATGGTGCGTGCGTGACTTCAGTCCAGCCTTGTTCCTGAACACGGGACGTGTGCCCTTTGTACTGTGCACGGCATCACGGCCCGTGGACTCATGACACCCACTAATGTGCCTGAAACATGTCCACTCTGATCAAAGATTGCCGTATGCCGTGCAGTGCAGTGTCTTCACTGTACACACAAAGATTTCTGTTCCTATAGAAATGCGATGGTATAATCATGGAAAGCAAAGACTTTCAGTATTTTCCTATTGTCATTCTTCATCATGGAAGTATGATATCAGCATACCTTGGTATTTCCTTGTGAGACAAAGAGGCACATCCATGTCTTTAGCGTGTTGAATTGCTTTGCCTTGAATAAATATTGTGTGTGTGTGTATGTCAAAGAATTGTTTTAGAAGCAATGATTTTATGACTTATTACTATTAAATATTTGATGTATATGTTGGTTTTACCTACTTCTGTGCTTGGAACCACTTAAAAAATTCTTGAGTGAAAAAGGGTCACCAGTGGAAAACTTGAAGAAGCCCTGATATTGGCAGCTGTCATCAAAGTTCTTAAGTGTTGCAGTGAGGTTCGCATTGCTGGAAAAAAAAAAAAAATTCACCTGACCAAGAAAGGTTTGAGAGGGGAAAAAAAAAAAAAAAAAAGATTTATTTTGGCCTACAGACTCGAGGGGAAGCTTCATGATGGCAGGGGAAAATGATGGCATGAGCAGAGGGTAGATATCACCTCCTGGCCAATATAAGACAGCCAACAGGAACAGGAGAATGTGCTAAACACTGGCAAGGGGAAACTGGCTATAACACCCATAATCCCACCCCAACAATACACTCCCTCCAGGAGGCATTAATTCCCAAATCTCCATCAGCTGGGAACCTAGCATTCAGAACACCTAATTTTATGAGGGACACCTGAATCAAACCACCACATTAAGGGTCAAACTGCGCTTTTTAATCTATGAATATGTACTAATTTCCATGTAAGATTTAAGTAAAATTTTAAAGGACTCATTAGCTTAAAAGCCATTTAAAGAGTTCACATATCAGTAGTAATATTTTATTTTGAGGGGAAAAAAATCTATGTGTCAAACCAAAAATAAATAAATAAATTGGAAGAGCTAAAATTATTTGTTGTTCTTAAAGATTTCTTTAATGTATGTTTACAACTGAGATGGGTCCTTATATCTGTCCCTGCAGTAGATATATTGTTGTGCCATATGTCACGTAGCCTGTGATGACCACACTAAATACATGACAGAAAAAGAGAAAAAAAAATAGTTAATATCCTAATATGCTTTATGTGTGTGTGTGTGTGTGTGTGTGTGTGTGTGTGTGCGCTTTGTGTCATCTAAGCCTTCTTATGCTAGTTTATACTTAAATTTTGCATTATTTATATTATTTATTATTATACTATTTTCTGTTACTTCTGTTGGCAGGGTGTGAATTGGCACTCACACTTGGTCACACGGTACATGGCTGTCTACATCAGAGATGAGGCACGTACTCCAGTTTGCTTCTGTGTCCAGCGGCCTATCTTCTTCCTCATCCTACTGCGGCATGGACGCTGGTTGTCAGCCTCTCTCTTCCTTTAGATGCACCGCTGAGCCATCAGTCAGAACCACACCCTCTGAGTTCAAGGTGACCGGTGTTCTTCCATCGTCTTTGGTAGTCTTGTAGCCCCTCTACCTGGTCATTACCATCCAAGTTCCCCAGAATACAGGACACACTTACCCTGCAGCCTTGTGGCGCTCACTCCCTGTATTTCTTTCTCTCTTTCTTTCTTTCTTTCTTTCTTTCTTTCTTTCTTTCTTTCTTTCTTTCTCTCTCTCTCTCTCTCTCTCTCTCTCTTTTTCTTTCTTTCTTTCTTTCTTTCTTCCTTCCTTTCTTTCTTTCTTTCTTTTCTTTCTCATTTTACTGTGACAAGAGCAGCTTCAGGAAGGAAGGGTTTGTTCGGGCTCACAGTTTGAGGTACAGTGTACCACGGTTGGAGAGGCTGGGGGGGCAGGGGCTTCAGGCTGTGGTCCGTCAAGATGCAGAGAGCCATGCACTCTGGTGCTCAGCTGCCATGTGCTTTTGGTGCAGTCCGCTGCTGCTTCTCACCCAAATTAACCCAATCTAGAAACTTCCCCACAGACAGGCCCCGAGGCTTGTTTGCATCGTGATTCTAAATCCCTTCAAGCTGACAAGATTAACCCTCACGCTCTGTAAGCAACCTGGGCGCACCTCATGGCCTTGTATGGCACCACTGAGCAGATAATTCTCAAATTTGTGTCCCTGTCACGAGTAACCCAACTGTCCATTATACTATTTACTTGGATGCCCCATAAGATTCTCAATATGTCTCAAAACGAACTTGCCCTTCCCACTTTACAATGTCCATCTCCTTATTTCTTTTTTTAAAAATATTTTTTGTTTATTTTTATTTATTTGAGAGCACACGAGAGAGAGAGAGAGAGAGAGAGAGAGAGAGAGAGAATGGGCGTGCCAGGGCCTCCAGCCACTGCAAAGGAACTCCAGACACACATGTCCCCTTGTGCATCTGGCTAACGTGGGTCCTGGGGAGTCCAGCCTCGAACTGGGGTCCTTAGGCTTCACAAGCAAGCGCTTAACCACTAAGCCATCTCTCCTTATTTCTTGCTCATCTTTTGTGCTAATGTGCTCCTCAGCCTTCTGACACCCTGAGATGTTGTTCTTGTAGCCTGCTTCGCTATCTAAATTGTCCTTTCTGTAAATGAGCCCCGTGCTCATCCCGTTTTTAATCTTTTGTCAGTCAGACCCTTTTGAAGATCACAAACTTATTAAAATTTTCTTCCTCTATTCCTAGCGATTTTTTCCAGGCCTTCCCTACTCCATGAAGCACTTATTTATCCTACCATATCGTGAATTGTGCTAGGTATAGATGTGGTTTGGGTGCCCCAAAGGTCCCTTGTGATGGAGGCTTGCACATCAAGGAGGCTACTGCTGTGATGTGGCTCATACAGAAAGGTCATTAGAGGACTGGGGACATGAGGTAGTTCTCCTGAGACCCCTTGGAGTTGTCAGAGCCGATTGCTGTAGGAGAAGCACCCCTGTCTCCCCCATCCCCTCTGCCTGCTCCTGGTTTGAGATGTCCTCTCTAGCTTACTCTCCCACGCAAGCCCAGCATGGCGCTCTGCACAGCGAGGCGATACAGCCAGGAAGAAACCATCACTTTAGAACCCGTGATGGGGCACAGGGACTTGGAACTTTGAACTTTCCACACGCAGCCAGGAAGCAGCCATCACCTCGGAGCCTGCACTGGGCCACCGGGGCTTTGAACTTGGAACTTCCAGCCCAGTGAGGTGATGTGACCTGGAAGCTGCCATCACTGCGGAACCTGTGCTGATGCAGCAGGGCTCTAAACTTCCAGAACGAAGAGGTGAGTTACAGTGGCATTCTATTCTACCACGCCGCTAAATACTTATTTACCTGGACTCCTTGCCTTTTTTTTTTTTTTTTTTAAATTCCACTTGTGTTTATTTTCTGTGTACGTAAGCTATGTGAGGACACAGCGTTTTTTTGCTTTAGCTACTATGTATGTACTCCCAGATCCTGGGATGGCACCTCATAGGTGTCTATTGTGTAACTATTTATATCAAAATCTGAAAAATGCTCTATGGGTAAGGGGGAGAGAAAATTCCCTTGACAAAGGTAGCAAGGCATCATGGGTGAAAGAAGGGAAGCAAGTATTGTTATTAGTCACCGATACACACCCCCAATCCTCTTTTCCCTATCCTTCTCTTGCTAGTCCCCTTCCTTCATTGTTCACTTATTCCGTAACAGTAGACAGAGAGAGCTAAGTTAGATCAAAGAAGAGTTCACACTGCAGAGATGTAGATGTACGTTGCTCTTGACAACAATGAACAATGAACCTTAAAATCAGAGTATGTATGATGACTGGAAGTAGAAGGGATGGAAATGGACAGACATGAGAGGGAGGGGAGATGGGGAGAGTGTGGGGGGGCGAATGAGAATAAAGTATAAGGACATATATGTAATGAAAGTGCCACAACAAAATGCATTACTGGGCATGATTATTTAAATTTAAAGATGCTTTTAAAATGCATTTCTGAGTACGTGTCCCCAGAGAGAGCAGGTGTTATGTACGATCCATCATCTGGAGTCAGAGGCTAAATGAAACGATCTCTCTCTCTCTCTTCTCTAGGGCCACGTCTTGTGATACACGAACCGGAACTTCATCCTGACAAGTGTCTCATGAACGCAGGATCTTCCCAGTCTGTTACCTGAAGCCTGTAATATAGTTTATATAAGCCTGGCTTGGACAAGCTGAAAATAATAAAGTGAAAGGAAGTAGTAAGACTTCAGGTGGATTATCTTCCATCACAGGAAGTCATTTTAAGTCATAATTTGGTTCAGAAATAATGTTGTTCAGTGGGTTTCTTTTGTTAAGAGTCCTGAGGAGATACTGCTGCCCCATTGGAAGCAAGCACAGTAACCACTGAGCAATCTCTCCAGCCCTTCTGTCCCACGACCAAGCACTGCCCAGAGCTGATGTAGATGAAATCTTCCTCAAGGGAAAACCTGTGGAAATAAGTCTGGAGGTTAAAAACTTAGTAATAAATGTTCTTAATCTTGTCAGTTATCTCAGATTCCTACTATTATTTTTAACGTCATTTGTAATGTGAATTTCCATGCTATTTTAATTCATTAGTCATGGGCTATCATTTTTTTTGAAGTAATTACTGTAATTTCATCAAATGACATAATTGTAGTAAATACTTTGATGTAATTACCATAAATATGGAAAGAGACACCCGAAGGTATAATAATGTCACAAACTAAGATATTTATGATGTGTAAAGACAAATTATGATGACATTTATGACATGTAATAATAACATCACAGAGTTATGTGTTTGTTTTATATAAAGAATAATGATATAGATATAGATTGTGAAATTACATCATGTAGATTATTTTATAAAAAGTGATGAAAGTTTAGAGCTCGCAAGTCCAAATTGATAGATCATTGTCATTTTTAACAGTTTTTAATTTAAACCTTAACAAATATACTATTTTACTGGAATTAGAGTATTTTATTCTTAAAACCTAGGCATAGACACAAAATGAGAAGGTTCCTTTTGTCACTAAGAATAATTTAATTTCACATGTATCTGGAGAAAAGCTCAATGTTTGATCCACATTGTTGATTGAGTTTAGCATGACACAGTGCTTTCTTAAAACAACAACGGTACGTGATACTTATGCAAGCAGACATCTACTGCAATGAGAGATTTATTCTTTCATCAGATTGCCACATTTTGGGCTGAAAAAGAAATAACTGCTCATCCACATTCCTACCATTAGACTAATATGAACCACGTTTTAAGGGGGAAAGTTTGAAGCAAAGCCTGATTTTGTGAATCTTAGCTCTCGTTTGGCTAACACAACAAGTATATTAAAAAAATTCTTTCTACAAAGTTGTAGGTACTTGGTACTAAGTTAAATTATTTATGGTATATTAGGGATCAATGTCTTTCTACATTTAAGAACAATCAGTTCCGGGTAAAAGCTCTTCTTTATATATCTGGTAAATTCACTGGATCTGAGTCTATCATGAGCCTAGCCTTTTCCTGCCGTCTTGGGTTCAGTTCCCCAGCACCCATATAAAGCCAAATGAAAAAGTGGCACAGGCATCTGCCACTTGTTTCTAATGAAAAGAGCTCCTGTGGCACACGCCTTTAATCCCAGCACTCCGGAGGCAGAGATAGGAGGATCACTGTGAGTTCGAGGCCACCCTGAGACTACATAGTGAATTCCAGGTCAGCCTGAGCTAGAGTGAGACACTACCTCACATCCCCCCCACACACACACATTCACAAAAAATTAATAAATAGAAATATTTTTTAAATAGTCATTCTCTTCTACATCCTCAGCAGGCTTCTATGTTGTAGGGTTTAATAATTTTCCCTTTACCAACCCTTAGTTCCAAGTGACCACACTAATTGTTTGGAGTATTTTGCTACTGTTTTTGCTCCATGGGCTGCCAATGGTCCATTTACTCATAACAAAACCAATCTACTCAGAGACTCCTGGGGACAGGGAGATGGCTCAGCGGTTAAGGCACTTGCCTGTGAAGTCTAGGGACCCGGATTCAAGTCCACAGAACCCACATAAGCCAGATGCACATGGTGGCACATGCATCTGGAGTTTGTTCACAGTGGCTAGAGGCCCTGGCACTCCCATTCTCTCTCTCTCTCTAATAAATAAATAAAATAAAATATTTTTAAAAAGTTTACTCATTTCTTGAAAGCTTACTGCCTGCAAGCATTTCTGCACTCAAATTCTGAACTTGTAAGTTTTCTTCATAGCAAACAATAGCATTCACCATATATACCCATATCATCCCATGTTAGATAACAAGATATAAGACCAACAAAGTTAGCTCAGAAGCTGCACTTTCAAAAACAAACAGGGCTGGCGAGGTGGCTTAGCAGTTAAGCGCTTGCATATGAAGTCTAAGGACCCCCGTTAGAGGCTCGGTTCCCCAAGACCCACGTAAGCCAGATGCCCAAGGTGGTGCATGCATCTGGAGTTCGTTTGCAGTGGCTGGAGGCCCTGGCGTGCCCATTCTCTCTCTCTCTCTCTCTCTCTCTCTCTCCCTTCCTCTTTCTCTATTACCCTCAAGTAAAAACAAACAAACAAACAAACAAACAAACAAACAAACAAACAAACAATATTATATCCAGGCATGCTTGGAATTCTATCACTTGGGAAGCTGAGTCAAGAGAATTGTAATGTTTCAGGCTACCTTGGGCACATAGTGAGTGCCACTGTGGCAGTGTTATATAGCAAGACATTTGCTCAGAGAGAGAGGGAGAGGGCAGGGCAGAGAGAGAGAGAAAACATCGAACCTTGGTGAGCATAGAATTACTCTCTCAGGTTGAACAGCCAGTCCATCCCCCAGGCAGGTAAGTATACAGCCTTGAAAGTTATTGCAAGGATCTCTTCCTCTGTGGTATCCAATAGCACAGTAACCTTGGGCCATTTCTCTGTTGCCACATAGCACTGGGCTACAGGGATGTCATGATCTTTGTTTAATCTGATGGAAGTAAGGTCCTGGAGTCATGTCTCACCTTCATGAGCAAACACGACGGAGGTCTTGACTTTGCTTTTGAAGAATAGGAGATCGTAATGTGGGAGGTTGTCAAACTGAGTATGGTGTGGCACATTCTCATGTTCCCAGGATCCAGAAGGAAGGGGAAGGAGACTGATGGCCAGTGTGATGTGAGGCCTCTCTGTTCATATATCAGATTCCGAGTCAGCCACAGGCTATAGAGTGAGCCCCTGGATCAAGTAAATAAAATAAATAAGGAAATTATTGTATGGGATAGCAACAGTTTTCACTTTCCCTTTACTTGATACATATTGACTACATTTGGGAAGTTCTCAGGGCTAGAAATATGTGATGATATTTTAAACTGTCCCAAAGCTCTACCATTTAAGGTTTACTCTGCTCTTAGCCTCCAAACCTCGTAAGTTTATTGTCTTATCTCAGGTACTTGTTTTGAGAAACAGGGTGTATAGAGTGGAAACACATTCTTACATAAAATGGTTGTGAGCTGCTCACTCAAATCTTTGCCCTACAAATTAGTTTTCCCATTATCAGGTATCATTGGTGAATAGGACCCTCATAGTAGGTTAAATGCTTTTGATTTCACCACAAAATATCTGCCATAGAATTGATAAATATTATACAACAGGAATTCACGTTCTTGGGCTGGAGGGATGGCTTAGCAGTTAAAGTGTTTGCCTGCAAAGCCAAAGGACCCAGGTTCAATTCCCCAGGACCCACATTAGCCAGATGCACAAGGTGGCACAAGCATCTGGAGTTCATTTGCAGTGCGTGGAGGTCCTGGTGCACCTTCTTTCTCTCTCTCCCTCTTTCTCTGTCAAATAAATATTTTTTTAAAAAAGAATTCATATTCTTCAATGATTTTCTTAAAATGTTTGGGAAGTCAGAGGAGTCAGTACTATTTAGTCAATGAAGTAACCTTGGACACTAGACCTGTGTTCCTTTAAGCCAATACTTTTCGTTTTGCCCAGGAAGGTCATGGTAACTTAGGATCACACCAAAAATAATCAGTGCCCACATTCATCCAAGAGCCCTCTTTCAGGGCAAAAGTGTCCTGTAGCTTAGCTCAAATTTAAGTAGTATTTTCACTCAGAAAAAAAAAAAAAAAACTCATTAATGAAGATGCTGGTGGTTTGAAATACAAAAAAATAAATAAATAAATAAATGGGAAGAAAGAGTAGTCGCTATTTTGTGCTTTTAGTTATTCTTTACTATAATAAAATACTGGGAACTATAAAGTTATAAGCTTCAGAGGTTTATCTTGGCTCACAATTCAGAGGCTTCAGCGCAGTTACTTGAACTAACAGACTTTTGGGTCTGTGTTGAAGTGAAATGTTACTTTGAGGTACATGTTCTATAACAAATGGTCCCCCTCCTGAGAGCCAGGAGGCAGAGAGAGATTTGCGTCTGTAACATCCGAGTCTGCCTCCAGCCCTGCCTTCGCATAGGCCGCTCTCCACAGCTCATGTGACCACCGTGGCTTCTGTTTGTATCTTTATTGAACACTGGTGCAAGTGTCTGCTTGTCAGATCGCCGTGATATGACAAGGATATGTCTGAGACCAGTGGAAAATGTTTGGCCCGTTTTTGCTGCAAAATGAAACCAGTCCCCATTGTGTTCTTTTAAGGGTAAACCCAATTGGCTGATTTCAGCTGTCGCACTTTCCGAGTGTGAATTGATTTTCACTCAAAATGAGAGTGAAAAGCTCAAGTGCTTGCCAAACTTAAAATCACCGAGCTGCCTGGAGAAGCTCACCCACACATAAGACATCACAGGGGGCAAAAATGTTCCCATCAGGTGCCAGCAGCTGGGTGGGGAATCATTCCATAGAGCTACACTTCTCTTAAAGAGCCAAAAAACAATTGTGCACAGGTGTGTGCAAAGGTTGCAAATGAGTTAGTTTCATCACCTGGGCTGAGGAGGGCTCCCTCCCACTAATATCTCAAGGAAGATTTGGAGTGTCCACGTGGCTGATCTTGTGGGGCTGAGGGCGGTACTGAAAAGTGTATTTACTTGGAGTGGACTTGTGGTTTCTGAGAGCCGGAGACATTCCCGAAGCGATGGAGTCTGCCATTTCGACACGATAGCAAAAAGTACAACCGAGCTTCGGCCAGCAGGACCGGAGATCCAGGTGTGCAGCCTGACACTGTGAGTCTATTTTCATCAAGTGTCAGGGTGGATAATCACAGTTCTTATCTCTCGGGGCTGCTGACAGGGCTGGACAAGTGGAAACCTTGAGGAAATGACTGCTTTCTGTGTGCGCTGGCTCGTATCAATGCCCTCTAACATCATCACTTTGTTCTCAAGGTATTTAAATGATGAAGAGGTCAGTGATACCCCAGACTTTCAGGCACTCTCCCAGAAAGTCCAACTTCTACATTTGTTTAGCATCGCATTCTTTTTTAAATGCCATAGGACATTTTGTGCTGTACCAGAGAGAGTCCTGGAACATTAAGATGCTTGATGACTGTAACATTTTTTTTTTTTGCTTTTTTTTTTTTTAGATTTTCAAAGTAGGGCCTTGCTCTAGCCCAGGCTGACCTGTAATTCACTATGTAGTCTCAGGCTAGCCTTGAACTCATGGCAATCCTCCTACCTCTGCCTCCCAAGTGCTGGGATTAAAGGCATGTGCCACCATGCCCAGAAACTGTAATTTTCTCTAAGGAATAACTAATATTTTAAGAGAAGGCTGCCAGAAGTCAGTACCAACCAGGTATGACCATAAGGCCATAAACATACAGCCCAGCATGTGGGAGGAAGAGGAAGAAGGATCACAAGTTCAAACCCAGTCTGGACTATATAGCAAGGTCTTGTTTCAAAATAACCAATTCCCAAAATTTGGAGCCTGGAATAGCATTAAAACCATACTAAGTTTTTTTTTAAGCCAATTAAATATTCTTGGTGGCATAAATAGGAATCAGCGAATTAATATAGTCCCTTTCTCCAACAAATGAACTTTTTGTTTAGCTAGGAATGGTGGTGCTGGCCTATCAGCCGGTGGTTGGGAGGTGGCAGCCATAAGACCAAGCTTGGTTCAGAGCTATCTTCAGTTACATCGCATGTTAGGGGCCACACTAGACTTAATCAGAATCTGTTATGAAAACAGCTACGGCAGAAGAACCTGATGTGTTTGCAAAGTTCAGTGAGGCTCTGTTATGTGAACATTGTGGTTGGAAGAGATAGGTCACCGCGTAAGTGGAACGTGGCGGCAGCTGCCGTGAAGGGCATTGCAGGATATACATATTTCAGGGTTTAAGACTGATTAATATAGTACAAAGTCCCTGACTGCAGGACGTATGAATGTCTTCAGCCATCTCTCCACAGTATAAATAATATTACCTGCCAAATATTAGTTACCCTGAAAATATGCCTGGAATAATTTACTATCACATTAAAAGCACAATTCTGTAGCACATTTTTTTTATCATTATCTATTAAGTAATTCTTACCAAAAGTTATGTAACATTATCTATGGCTAAAATATGTTTAAGTCAAGCTATATCTGTCTGGAAGTATTCATGTATATATGCATGCTTGCTTAGAAGTTGTTATGCATTTGTGCGTGTGTGTGTGTGTGTAGTGAGTGTTGTCAATATCTTCAAAGGCTATGTATAGATAGGATGATAAAATGACTGAAATATTTTTAAATAAACTTTCACTTTTAGAACATTTTACATATACGGAAAAATTATACAGTTCAGAGAATGGTTGTTGTGGTGGTTTGATTCAGGTGTCCCTCATAAACTTAGGTGTTCTGAATGCTAGGTTCCCAGTTGATGGAGATTTGGGAATTAATGCCTCCTGGAGGCAATGTATTGTTGGGCGCCGGCTTGTGAGAGTTATAGCCAGTGTCCCCTTGCCAGTGTTTGGCACACTCTCCTGTTGCTATTGTCCACCTTATGTTGGCCAGGGGGTGATGTTCACCCTCTGCTCATGCCATCGTTTTCCCCTGCCATTGTGGAGCTTCTTCTCAAGTCTGTAAGCCAAAATAAATCTCTTTCCCCCCTCTCCCCACAAGCTGCTCTTGGTTGGATGATTTCTATGAGCAATGCAAACCTGACTGTAACAGTTGTCTACACTCTTCCCAATCTCCTTGGTCACTAAGACCTCACAGTAGTATGGAGCATTGGTTATAATTTATAAACCAGGGCTGGGGAGATGGCTTAGCAGTTAAGCGCTTGCCTGCAAAGCCTAAGGACCCAGGTTCAAGGCTTGATTCCCCAGGACCCATGTTAGCCAGATGCACAAGGGGGTGCATGCATCTGGAGTTTGTTTGCAGTGGCTGGAGGCCTGGCGCGCCCATTCTCTCTCTCTCTCTCTCTCTCTGTCTGCCTCTTTCTCTCTCTGTCACTGTCAAATAAATAAAAATAAACAAAAAAATTATAAAACAATATCAAGATATTTTTATGAAGCACGTTTTTGCTGTGTTTGTATTTGCATAGTGCTTTTTTCTTAATGTCGTTATCTGATTCCGGATCCCATGCAGGACAAGACACATTTAGATAATCTGTTTCCTTACTCATCTCCTGGCTATGACAGTTTGTAAGACTTTAAGACTTTAAGACTTGTCTTTAATGAACTTGGCAGTTTTGAGAAATAGGAATCAAGACTTTTATAAAAGAATACTGCTTTGCTATAACCTTTTATCTGATGGTTTCTGTATTATTGTACCTGGGGAGGGGGATGGAGCTTGGGAGGAAGATACTTTCATCATATCTCCTCAAAGATACGCTTGGTTACAGTAATTTACGTGTGTTTATGCTAACCTTGGCCACCTGTCTAGGACTGTGTGTCAGGTTTCTCTACTATAAAGAGTTGGGGTGGGAGAGAGGGGGCTTAAGAGTATAACCTTTTTTTAAAAAAAAAAATCAAAGCTCAATAAAAAAAAATTAATCTCATTTAAGAAAAGAGGAACAGAACCGGGCATGGTGGCACATGCCTTTAATATTAGCACTTGGGAAGCAGAGGTAGGAGGATCACCATGAGTTTGAGGCCACCCTGAGACATAGTGAATTCCAGACCAGCCTGGGCTAGAGTGAGACCCTACCTCAAAAAAAAAAAAAAAAAAAAAGAAAGAAAGGAACAAAATCATATAACACAACAAAGTTTTCTAAAAGTTTTTTTTTTTAAACTTTTCACGGACAGTAATTGACATGTAACTAAGAAATTTACTGAATATGGAAGAATTTCAAAAATATATATTTGCTCTTAAGAGGTTATGGTTGTTAGAGTCAACTTTTGTTTTGCTAGCCTAGAACTCACTATGTAGATCAGGCTGGCCTTGAACTTGTGGTGCCTGCTTCTAACTCTGGAGTGTTGGGATTATATGCACACACTATGACGCCTCACTGATGTCTAATCTTCTTCCTCTCCTTTATGGAATAAAGAATTGGTGAAAAATCAGCTGGGTGTGGTGGCGCATGCCTTTAATCCCAGCACTTGGGATTAAAGAGTTCAAGGCCACCCTGAGACTGCATAGTGAATTCCAGGTCAGTATGGGCTAGAGTAAGACCATACCTTGAAAAAAAAAAAAGAAAAAAGAAAAAAGAAAAAGAAAGAAAGAATTGGAAAAAAAATCAAGCCCATTGGGCATACACAGATGGGTAGGCCTGATAGTCCAAATACCCCCCACACACTTTAGGAGATAAACACTTATGTAGCAGAGGAAAATCATACTTTTTTTTCATCCCAGATATTATAGTCTTTAATGGAGTTATTTTAGGACAGGAAACAGTCAAAGCTGATCCGTTATGAGCACAGTGCTCCTTCCAAAACACTGTCTCTCACTTATCACTCTTTTGTTCTCCAAACCTAGTTTAATTTCCATTTTTCTTTTTTTTAATTTTTAATTTTTTTCTTCATTTTTTTATTTATTTATTTGAGAGCAAAAGACACAGAGAAAGAGGCAGATAGAGAGAGACAGGGAATTGGTGCACCAGGGCCTCCAGCCACTGCAAATGGAATTCCAGACGCGTGTGCCCCCTTGTGCATCTGGCTTACGTGAGTCCTGGGGAATTGAGCCTCGAACTGGGGGTCCTTAGGCTTCACAGGCAAGCGCTTAACTGCTAAGCCATCTCTCCAGTCCTAATTTCCATTTTTCTGATTCCTGACTTTTGTTTTCATGTTTTCTTTCCATTTTGTTACCTACTCTCTCTGTTATTTGTGGTGATGAACTTTAAGAACAAATTGTGGGAACAAACTATGGGAAAGAACTGGGAATATTTCTTTTTTTAAAATTTTTTGTTGTTGTTTGATTTGAAAGCAACAGACAGAGAAAGAGGCAGAGAGAGAGAGAGACAGACAGACAGACAGAATGGGCACACCAGGGCCTCCAGCCACTGCAAAAGAACTCCAGAAGCGTGTGCCCCCTTGTGCATCTGGTTAACGTGGGTCCTGGGGAATCGAGCCTCGAACCGGGGTCCTTAGGCTTCACAGGCAAGCACTTAACCACTAAGCCATCTCTCCAGCCCGAGAACTGGGAATATTTCTAATGGACCTTACAGGTAACTTTTCTGATATAATTTCTGTCAGATGCTAGTCTTCATACTTGAAACCTGATTTAAAGTTAATCCTATAACTGGGTAATGCACCTTCTTAAAGCAATGTGACTAAGTTTCCTCTGCCTTGGTACACCTTTGGTCTGAACAGCACAGATGACCAATACTGACAAGTTATGTTGAGAGATAATGACTGATCTTAAGATCAGAGGCCTGGTGGGACTCTTGACTCAGAGCAAACACACATTCATAAGAAGGGCTGATCGTGGTTTTGAAGGCAAGGTAGTCAGTAAGTACGGGCCCACAAGTCTGCTGCAGGCAACAGGTGGGCTTAGTGTGTATCTGGACACTGAACAGAGTTCAGCAGGTCACACCCCTAAATCCCTTCCTTCAACAAATGCTTAAGGATTATCCTTCACTCATGCAACGTACTACTTGTTCATGTGTTACTGGTTTTGGGCATATCAGTAAATGCCAATGAGTAACTGCACACAGAGGAAGCCATGGTGACATCAGATCAGTGGTGACAGTGGATGTAGCAGGTTTACTAATGGCTTAAACGAAAACGAAACCTCTCTTCAGTTTCCTTTTTCCTCAAGATGCTGCTAGAGACAGCTAGCCCACTCCTGAGAGAGGGGTCCAAGGAGTTAGCTCTCCCACCTCCTGGTCTCTGCCCACTTTTGGATAGGAAAAGTTCCTGATGGTCAGTCTTTCGTAAATCAGGGCTGTGCACCACCCCCAAAGTTATCTACCTTGGAACCCATTCAATTTATCTTAATGTGTAATACAATTTGTCTCTGCTGCTCACAAGGAAAATGCTATAATTAATATAGTTATTGCTTTTATGCTTACTATTTTAATGAAAACCTCTTGAAAGTTAGGAATATGGTTTTTAAATATAAGTTGTGGCACACAGCTTCAGCTTCGCTGAGATGAACTTCCAGACCTGGCACAGTTATGGAGGAAGGGATTTATTGAAGCTTACAGATCCAGGGGAAGTTCCATAATGGCAGAAGAAGCTGGCCTGCTCTTATAGGGCCAAGCAGAGAGAGAAGCCAAAAGCCACAAGCCACAAGCCACACAGGATAGCACACTTTAGGAACTCCAGCTAGGCACACTTTGCATGTCTTTAGATTGAAATCTCAAGCCCACCACCACACCTTAAGATCCACCTAGTGACACCGCCTCCAGCCAGGTGGCTACACGTTCAAGGTACAAACTAATAAAACACTGAATATATTGGGGGCCATCTATTCAAACTACCACATATGTATTTTTTTTTTCTAAACAAATGCTACTCTTGCTTTCTCAGCTGATGAAAGCTGCTTCTCCTCTTCATTTTGTTTTGTTTTTGTTAGTTATTTTATTTATTTATTTATTTGATTTATTTCAGAGAGAGAGAGAAAGAGGTAGATAGAGAGGGCATGCCAGGGCCTTCAGCTACTGTTAACGAACTCCAGATGCATGAGCCCCCTTGTGCATCTGGCTTTACATGGGTCCTGGGGAATCAAACCTGGGAGTTAGGCTTCACAGGCAAGCATTTTAACCGCTAAGCCATCTCTCCATACCAGTGGATTATTTCTTTAGCTTCAACTCATGTAACTACCAATAATAAGAGCTTAGTGAATCTGCAGGACAAGGATAAAAAATATGAATGGCTGGGGCTGGAGAGGTGGCTTAGAGGTTAAGGTGCTTGCTTGCAAAGCCAAAGGATCCAGGTTCAATTCCCCAGGACCCATGTATGCCAGATACACAAAAATATGAATGGTTAAAACCAAACCTTCCCTTTTGGGGCTCTAGTCCTGTCTAGCATAGATGAGCTGAGGCTCTGTCCCGTGATATTTTCCTCTGGAATAGGGTATCCTGGTTCCCAACAGATGCCTATCTTCAGGACTTGGAAAAGAAAACTCAAATTCCTGAGGTTGCTTGGGAAGTCCCCGAATTGTAAGCTAATCCATATTTTTCTTTCCCTCTACATGCATATTACTTAAAATTACAGAGTGAGAAGAATAAAGTCAATACTCTTTGCATGTGTATAGAGTATATACGGCCACGGTGGTGATGGTGGTGTGTACCTTGTGTGTATGCATGCTGAACACAGAGGAGAATGTCAGGTACCCTTTTCTGTTTCTTTTCCAGCTTATTTCCTCGAGACAGAGCCTCGCTTACCAAACCTGGAGCTGCACTTTGGGTGATACTGGCTGAATCTCTTATCTCCTCATCCTACAGGATGGGGGTTTTGGGAGTACATGGTCAAGCCCAGCTTTTTACATGGGTGTTGGGGTTCCAACTCAGGCAGTCTCAGAGTCTCATGCTTGAGCAGCAAGCACACTTACCTGTTGAGCCATTTTTCCATCAGAATAAAGTAATTATTTATGACAGGTTATAGTACAAGTTTCAGAGGTTTTCATGTTAAAAATATTTGGGGCTGGCCAACTTGGTGCACACCTCTAATCCCAGCACTGGGAAGAAAGAGGTAGGAAGATCACTGTGAGTTCGAGGCCACCCTGAAGCTACATAGTGAAATCCAGGTCCGCATGTGCTAGAGTGAAACCCTACCTTGAAAAACAAAAACTAACAAACAAACAAACAAAAACAAAACAAAACAAAAGTGGAGGAATTTATAAGGTTACTTTTTGGTTTGATTATATTAAAAATAAATGATTATACAAACAAGTGATTATACTAAAATAAAAAGAATTACATATCTTAAAAGACTGAATTTCCCTGGGTGGGGTCCTGCAGATTAATTGAGGATGGAAGATTTTGAGTTTGAGGCCAGCCTGTGCTACATAGTGAGACCCTATCTTTAAATAATAATAATGATAAACAATAAAAGGGTGAACAACTAATTAAAGTAAAAAAGGGAATTTCATGGTATATCAGAAATATAAAAGAATATTTTTTTTATTTTGTTTTTTGAGGTAGGATCTCACTGTAGCCGAGGCTGACCTGGAATTCACTATGGAGTCTCAGGGTGGCCTCGAACTCACGGCAATCCTCCTACCTCTGCCTCCCGAGTGCTGGAATTAAAGGCGTGCGCCACCACGCCTGGCTATATAAAAGAATGTTAAAAGTGTTATTGATTGTGGTTATGAACCAATATGCTATTATTTACATATTATTAAGTCCAGTCTGAGTTATTTATTCATTTATGTATTAGAGACAGAGAAAGGGAGAGAGAAAGAGAGTGAGAACGGGCTCGCCGGGGCCTCTAGCCACTGCACCCGAACTCCAGACATGCCACCATGTACACCTGGCTTAAGTGGGACCTGGGGACTTGAACCTGGGTCCTTAGGCTTCACAGGCATGCACCTTAACTACTAAGCCATCTGTTCAGCCCCAGTCTGATTTTTTTTTAGATGATAGCTATTGATCCATGGTCCTGCTCATCTGCCCATAGCAGCACACACTCAGCAAGTCGTTGTCGATGAGTACTGACACTCTTCTGGCCCTCTGAGCCCCCAACCCCTCCCGTTCTCCTCCGGTGTCTCTCATCATTTATTTTCTCCTGACAATCTAACCATGTTCTCCCGGAGTGTTGTCAGTCCAGGCATGGGCTAGCTCACCTACTATGGGGACAACGTTGGCATTTGATCTAACTTCCTACGTCTCTATTATATTTTTTTTTCTTTTTACTTCACTCTATCATTTGGATTGATCAACAACAAAAAGAAGAAACATATATTCATTACTTCCATCTATGAACTCCCTGGCAATACATTTTATTTCTATATTATTTGTTGCACATGGCTTTTCATGGTCTTCCTAGAGATTAAAACACACACGCCGAGTTCATACGGAAACAATTCGGATTACTGTGTTTATCACTTGACTAGACTTATAGAACTTCTGGCACTTTTGTTCCTTTTATCTTTTTGTATATTGCATTCTTTTTCTCTACTATGTTAGCAATTCATGCATTTTAAATAACAGTTATAATTTTCCTGCTTTAAAGGTAATTCTTATTTCTAATTTATCCATTATTTATTTATTTTGTTTGTCTACCATTTTCTCCATCTGGGATACACACACACACACACACACACACACACACACATACGCATATTGGTTTTTTGAGGTAGGCTCTCACTCTGGTCCAGGCTGACCTGGAATTAACTATGTAGTCTCAGGGTGGCCTTGAACTCACGGCGATCCTCCTACCTCTGCCTCCTGATTGCTGGAATTAAAGGCATGCACCACCACGCCCGGCTTCAATATTTTTTTTTTAATTTCATTTATTTGAGAGGGGGAGAAGGAGAAAGAGGCAGATAGAAATAATGAGCATGCCAGGGCCTCCAGCCACTGCAAACTGCAGATGAATGTGCCACCATGTGCATATATGGCTTACATGGGTACTAGGGAATCAAACCTGGGTCCTTAGACTGAATAGGCAAGTGCCATTAACTGCTAAGCCATCAGTCCAGCCCATCTGGGATCAATTTTATTCTTCCTGAGTTATTCCAGTTTTTGTTTGTTTTATTTTATTCTAGTGTAGGTCTGCTAGTGAAAATTGGATACAATAATGTCCTTGTATCACTTGCATTTTGGAGAGAGAGAGAAAGAAAGGTTTTGTCTCAGCACTTTAAAATATCCTCCTGGGGGCTTGGGAGATGGCTCGGTGAGGGCCCGAGTTTAGACAGGCGGCTCACTTTTCCTCTCTGTGTTCCAGAGGCGGACCCATTGGGTCCCTGGGGCAAGTTAGCTAGCTAGAGTAGCCTCGTAGGTGAGTTCTCAGTTTAAGGGAGAAACCCTGTCTCAGTAAATAAGGTGGAGAGCAGGCAGAAATTGAGGAAGGCACCCAACTTCAGCCTTCACACACACACCAATGCATACGTGTACCCACGTACCCTGACATATGCACCCCACACAAAAACATACCATATTGTCTTCTTAGTTTTTTTTTTTTTTTTTGTAATTCCTGTTGAAATGTCATGTCACTGTCTCATTGTTGCTACTTTGAGGTAAAATGCTTTCTTTTTTTTAAAATTTTTTGTTTATTTTTATTTATTTATTTGAGAGCGACAGACAGAGAGAGAAAGGCAGATAGATAGAGAGAGAGAATGGGCGCGCCAGGGCCTCCAGCCACTGCAAACGAACTCCAGACGTGTGCGCCCTCTTGTGCATCTGGCTAACGTGGGTCCTGGTGAATCGAGCCTCGAACCAGGGTCCTTAGGCTTCACAGGCAAGCGCTTAACCACTAAGCCATCTCCCCAGCCCTAAAATGTTTTCTTTTTAGGGTCTGTTTAGATTGTCTTTTGGTCTTTGGCTTTCAGAAGTTGTACTCCGGTGTGCCCCTAGAAGGATTTTCTTTGTGTTTATGCTAAAATACTCTCTGTGGTTTCAATATCTCTCACTTGATGTATTTTTTATACTCATGAGCTATGCCTCTGTTTCATTCTCCACATATTCCCCTTCAATTATAAATATGTTAGAACTCCCAAGAACATCTAACATACATTTTTTTTGTTTTCTCAAAGTTTTGTTGAGAAATGTTGTACTATAAAGTTCATGCTTTAAAATATGATGCTAATCAAAATTAGCCAGATAAAACTTGTATGATTCAAATTATATAATAGATTAGTTAACTTCAAAGGACAAAGAAAGACAGTAATAGTAATCAACATTGTTTGGAGAGTGGAGAAGAAAAAATGACTGTCTCATTGGCACAAGAGTTTTAGATTTTTTTAGAGAAAAATGTGTTATAATCCTGGAGATGGTGCAGGCATAGTTGTTAGCAACATGAATGACCTTAATGCCACTGTAGTATATAATTTAAAATGGTCAAAATGAAAAAAAAAATCATGTTATAAGTTTTAGAACAATTTTAAAGCATCCCTTTAAAGTGTTTGTTGGGTCTTAAATGTAGCAAATATTGATTTGTTAGTGTCCTTTATCAACCACAAAAAGCCATTCACTACCTCATCTGACAACAATTTTCCACTATCCTTAACTGAAACCCTGACCCATTGGCTCACCATTTCCATCTTAGTAAGCCCTGGCAATGACAACTCAATATTTTGTCTCTGCAAATTTAACAATTTCAAATAAATTTTACAAATTTCAAATAAATACCATCACTTGGCCGCTTGTGATCAATCATTTCCACATGACAGCTTTTATAAACTTTCTACATCCTACAGCCTGTGTATACGTTTCATTGTGTTTATGGCTTAGGTAGTGTTCATCATTTGAATTTGGCACATTTTGTTTAAGCTACTCATCAGTTGGTAACCATTTGTGTTGCTGCTACTCTTTGGCTTTTCTGAATAAAGTTTTTATTACAGTCATGAAAAAGACTTGGTGAGGATAAATAGTTCCATTTACCTTGGAATCTTAATACTTTATATTGGAGAAAAATGCCAAATGATTTTCCAAAACGATTCTAGCATTTTACTTTTTCACCAAGAATACATGAGGCTTCCAGATTTTCCTCGTTCTCCTAGCACTTGCTATGGGTTGTCTAGTTTATTTTAGTTATCATTGTAAGTATTAAGAAAATTAACCATGTGACCATCTGCAGATAGGATATTAAGAGATATTATAGCTTAAATTAGGTTCTCATGTGGGGCCTTAACACTGAGGACTGTGGCCTTGTAAGAAACAACAGGTTGAGCAATTTCTTTCTCTTGGGGACACACTGAAAAAGCAGACACCACAAACCAGGAAGTGATTCTCACAAACCAATACTTTTTGATATCTTTCTCTCCTCAATAAAGATTCGTGGAAATCCATACAAGTCAAATTCAGCAACACACATTTATATGGCTACTGTAGTTATTCAGCCTCAATGCATTTGTTTTCTGACTTTTTTTTAAAAAAATTCTAGTAACTGAACAGAATTTCAATAATTACCCTTATAGATATTTTTACACATGTTAGTGGTTTTTGTACTTTACTAGGTCAGAGCACATACCCATGGGAGTAAGCTGGTTGGCACAATGTGGGTTCTGCTACCTGCAGGAGATTCCTGTCTCTCAGTCCCAACATGCTAGAGGGATAAAACAGCACCGAGGGGTGTACCTCAGTGATGAGATGGCATGTGCTCCTGACTTGGAAGGGGGCCTTATGTGCCTACTGACAGCCTTTGACTAGAATCACTCTTGAGACCAGAAAATGTGATCTAACTTTAGGATAAGAAGAGAAGGAAAATAGATTTTGGAGAGGGCTTGGCATTGTCAATCAATAAGAGTGTGTGTGTCTGCATGTGTGTGCGTGTATGTCAAGGCATGCATATGAAGTCATAAGACACCTTTACATGTTGGACCTTGGCTTCAATCTTGTTTGAGGCAAAGTTTGTTGCTCACCAGTTCATTCGCCCAGGAATCCCCCCGTCCCCTGACCTCAGTGCAGGTGTGCTGGGATGACAGACACTTACATTACTGCATGTGACTTTAAATAGGTCCTGGGAATCCAAATTCAGACATTCACATTTGCACAGCAAACTATTTATCCACTAAACCATTTCTGCAAGTACCCCAAATGAATTTTTGATAGAACTCTGACCTATAAGGCAGGATCCAACTTTATTTTCTTAAGGTGCAAACCTCTAAGTTTATGGGTTTCTCAAAAAAAAAAATAATCAGTGATAGTTTTTATTTTTGTGTGATTTTTCATTGTTCCCTAGCAGTGTGAGAAAGTCAGGTACTGACATCACCATATAAACCCTCTTGGGGTTTTGTGAGGAAATTGACATCAGGAATCACCTCATAAAGAAGAGGTGCTTTGTCCAGACTTATGTAGGCACTTAACAAATTCTGTGAAACACATTATTTGATCTTAAGGAAAAAAAAATGTAAGTGTAAAAAAATTCCCCACACACTGAAAAGCTTGATAATAGCAATTCTGCACATCTAAGGAGACCACAAGTGTGCACGGCTCTCACGTGGACTCAATTTCACTCATCACTCCCTTTTCAGTGAAAAATGGATTGTGACCATTGATTGTTTTCTTCCATTTGTCAAAGCCCAAAGTCCGGTCAAGAAAACTATTTCCATCGACTTCACTTTAAAGATACACCTCATTCCCCCTTTATTCTTATCAAAAGCCCTTTGTTTGGGCTTAGTAGGGCAAGCTGAATGCCTAAGATCTGAAATGCCATAGAGAAATACTCTTCTGTTAAAAAAAAAAAAAATCACATTTCCATGAACAGAAATGTTCAGACACAAGGAGCGGATAGCACATTTTTAAAATACCAGAGTAAACCATCGTATTCTTTCCCCAATCGGCTGTACAGCTTCTGTGAGATTGTATGCTAACGTAGCCCTCACACACTGAATGTCACTGACATGAAGACATTCTAAGAAAAAAAAATTTTTTTTTAAATGAAGTTTGATTTTCCTGGCAGACACTGCTAAAGCTATTCCAGTTTAGACGTTTTAGCATAGCCCTAGCTTCAATCACTTCCACGGGCAGATCTTTATTTAATCGTCTCAGTTTGAAAGGCATATTTGTTGTCCATTTTAAGCACATTTCTTTCATTATCACTTTGTCACCCGAAAATAGTATTTTCTTGAGGGCTCGTTTTTATTTAGCAGAAAATGACCATAATGCCCTTTAAAAGTTGTGAAACCTTCTTTTGACTATTTCCAAATACCTAGAAATGCAGACTCAAAGATTTTTTTTTTTCCTCCGAGTGAAATTTTAACTTATACCCATGTATCAGGCTAAGATGTTGGGCAAAGAAATAAAGAAGTGTTCATGGTAGGAAGGTGACCTGTGCTTGACAAGGCTTACGATGTTCCAGAGCAGACAGTTTTTCATGGGCCTTTTCTGGGACTCCCCTGCCCCTATTTGGGAAGGGTTCTGTTCTAAGGCTTGCTTTTGACGACAGTTCAAAGCTGTCCTGCCTACTCGCTTCCTGTTTCATCACCCTTTGAATAGTGCTCTATATTTGGAGAGAGGCTTCACTCACTCGCTTCTGTGACAGCCATTATATATAATTGTATGCAGATGTAATGGAAAATGTAGCTATTCTTAATTATATGTAACACTTGCATGTGTATATTTTAGTTTCTAACAAGTTCCAAGAACCTAAGGGAAAACCAACGTCCTTCTTCCATGAGAAGATCCAGGCTGGCCTCAAACTTATAGATTCATGTCATAATCCTGCCCTGGCTTCCTGACTAGCTGGGACCACAGGCATGTTCCCAGTCTCAAATCTCATCTTAATACCACATGAGAGCTTGAATTATAGTTGTGGCCTCTTAAAATACATTTGGTTTCATTTTTTTTTAACCTTGTTCTCTCTTGAGTTGCTGGTAATATTTTACATTATGTTATTTCTCTTGCTTTCTTTTTCAGAATATATTCTTTTCATGCGATATTTTTCTTATTTCCTCCTCCCAAAAGTGAAAATAATCATGTTCTAGCCCCTTCTTGACCTGGCCATGTTTCCCTTGCCCTCCTAAGTCTATACTGAGGTGTCATGTTTGTCTGTAATAAGTTCCTGTGTTCTTTCAGGAACATTCTGTTTTTTTTTTTTGTTTTTTTTTTTTTTTTTGCTATGATGGTTGTTGACAACGTATAAAATTGAGAAGAGATTATAACATTTAAAAATGTACTTATTAAGTGTATGAATAGATACATTAATTGTCATCATGAATGAAAAGTTTATCTTTATAACATTTTAAGAATGTATGAATAGATACATTAATTGTCATGAATTCATTCTTGTTCAGCTTTGCAGTAATTGCTTTTATTTTGACCCTCTTTCTCTAGCATGACTTTCTCTTTTAATCTTTTATTTAATTATTTGAGAGAGAGAAAGAGAGAGAGGGAGAGAAAGAGAGAGGAAGAATGGGCACGCCAGGGCTTCCAGCCACTGCAAATGAACTCCAGACGAGTACACCCCCTTGTGCATCTGGCTTATGTGGGTCCTGGAGAATCAAACTGGGATCCTTTCGCTTTGCCAGAAAATGCCTTAACTTTTAACCCATCTGTCCAGCCTTGGCATGGCTTTCATAATGAATACTGATGCTGAAACTTGGGCTGATATGTAATAGCTTAGTGGCATAAGAATTGAAAATGGAAGTCACTGGGGAGGTTCATTATAGAAAAGAATTCTCCTGATAGCTGAATTTGCACTGGATTTATTTTCAAAAAGATGCCTATGTTCATGAACATCTGGAGCAGTGGCTTCTGAGGACCACAGAATATCCAGTTTCAGCCTGGATAATGCTTCTCCACCAGCTTCCTCTGAACTGTTCATCAGTAACATGACCCTCTTCATTCTGGGCATAGTTTAAGAAAATTCTTACTTGGTGGAAAATTCTCTTACCTTATAAGTGAAATTACTTTAAGGTATGAAAGGGTTGGAGTTATTTGCAAAAGGCTCCTTAGAGTGAAGGAAGCCACACCTCGCCTCCTTACTGGAATTATTTTATTGCTATAAGTATCTTAGAAAAGGACATTTTAAACTGAATAAAGGAATAAGCTGTCCCTACTATGTTTTCCAGCAGGAAAAAAAAAAAAAAATCAACCATCCACATATCAGCATATCAGTCACCTAAGGAAAGCTCACTGCTCATAAAGAGTTAATAGTCACTTACACTTGTTGGGGATCTTGGGTTAAAGTCTGAAATATCACCCAATATTTTAATGTATTTTTTAAAAAAATATTTATTTATTTTGAGAGAGAGGGAGAGGAAGAGGTTGGGCCAGGGGGGAGAAAATGGGCATGCCAGGGCCTTCAGCTGCTGCAAATGAACTCCAGATGTGTGTGCCTCCTTGTGTGCACGTGTGACATTCTGTGTTCGAGTTGAGTCACTGAGTCTGGCTTATATGGGACCTGGAGATTGTAACATGAGTTCTTATGGCTTCACAGACAAGTGACTTAATCTCTAAGCCATCTCTCTAGCCCATTCCTATGTATATTTTCTTAAAATAAGGAAGAATGTTTTCATTTGCCAGTTGCATAAAAGTAATAATATTTCCAACAATCCTCAAATTGAACTTAATGTAATATTATAGAAATTACTTTTCCCAGTAACGATGATGATCAGGTACTTGAATGGTAAATAAAGTACCATTGGAAATATTCCAGAAGTTGATCCATTACACTGTTAAAAAAAAAAAAAAAAACTGGGATAGGGCTATAAGATCCTCCACTCCAAGTACATCATTTTCAGATGTGAAATCTGACAGACATGACCAGTGTACAGTAAAGCCACCACACTGCTTGAGAGAGGAGGTTCTGTACTCATTCCACTCTCTTAATCTATGTTTTTACATATATATGATGTTTATCTTCCTCTTTTGAATTTCGGTCTTTAAGGATTTCCCAAGCAGAATTGCACGGTTTTTCGGGAAGCTTCACTCAGGAATTGAATGGCAGTGAACAGTCTCTCCCGTAGCAAATGGAGGACACTCTTTCTGTGATGGGAATGTGAATCTTCTCTCTTTCCAAGAGGCAGAAATCTTTCCTACAGCAAAGAGAACGGAGGCTCGGGTCAGGGATCGAATAACGTTAGTGTGCAGATGACATCATGATGGGCTGCAATGCGAGATGGAAATTTGTCCGATTTCTGAAAATAAATTTAACCTATATATCTTTTGGAAACTTCATACATGTGCACAACACATTTTGATCCCTCCGATTACTCTCTCATCTTGTCCTTTTCCCTCCTAACTAAAGTTCTTCTTCCCATTAAATCCCATCTTACTTCTATGCTTTATCTACTTTATTTTTTGATCCATGGATTTAAATCAGGATCCCTTGCATAATCACGGGTAGGAGGTTATTTTTCTGGAGAATGGGCAATGCCCCAGCAGCTGTGTCACTGAAGGACCCAACTCCCTCTCCCAGCAATCCGAGGTCTCCACCGGTACTCTGGGAGGTGCAAGGTCTCCGGTACCATCTCTCATGTATGGCTCGATGTTAACAGGCTTGGGGGCGGAAAGCGCCCCTCCTCTGTGAGTTCATGCACTTAGCCAACTTGCCATACTCAGAAAACAGCAGTTCTACAGCTTCAATTCCCGTTCTTTCTGCCTCCTCTTCCTCCAGAGTGCTGAGCCTTGGAGGCTGGGGTTTCCATAGCATGCTTAGGACAGTTAGAAGGCAGTTCAGCGTGTTGCCTGATTAGCATAACCACAGTATAGGATACTTCCATAAGGCCTAGAACCATAGCTACATACTTTTGACCAGACTTTGAGTGCCAGCCATAACTTCCCTCCTATGAGCAAGCCTTAAATCCAATCAGAGAGCAATGAGTCACTCCCATACCCTTCCTGGTACCCCTGTCACCAGACACCTCTTGCCTTGCAAGTTGGTCATGAAGTACAGAATCCACAGCTGGGCAGGATGGTTTGTGATGTTTCTCTCCCAGCAGTTTGAGCTTCTGACACAAGACAAGCAGCTATTAGGCTGCAAGCTTCCAGGTCACTTCCACCTTGGTTTCTATTCTTCCCTATAACCTAAGAGTGTGGGGATGTGGTGGTTTGATTCAGGTGCCCCCATAAACTTAGGTGTTCTGAATGCTGGGTCCCCAGCTGATGGAGACTTGGGAATTAACGCCTCCTGGGGGCGCACTTATGGGTGTTATAGCCAGTGTCCCCTTGCTAGTGTTTGGCACACTCTCCTGTTGCTATTGTCCATCTGATGTTGGCCAGGGGGTGATGTCCATCCTCTGCTCATGCCATCATTTTCCCCTTCCATCATGGAGCTTCCCCTTGAGTCTGTAAGCCAAAATAAACTTTTTTTTTTTTTCTCAAAAGCCGCTCTTGGTCGGGTGATTTCTGCCAGTAGTGTGACCCTGACTGCAACAGGGGTTACCAAGAGGAAACACGATTGATTTTAGCTGCCTCTATGGCCTTTCTGACTGTAGTTAATGGAGAGGTCTCTCATCCCTGGCAGCAGAATTTAAGATTGCTGCCATATACTTTGGGGAGCATCTTTATCCACCCATGTAGGGAACCTGTTTTTAATTTTTTTAATAGTCTATATTTTAAATTGTCATACCAAGTAGCAGGTTTCTGATCTTAACTCATTACAATTTCTAAAGAAGCAAAAGTAGTATCATTTTTTTTTTTTTGAGGTAGAGTCTCACTCTAACCCAGGCTGACCTGGAATTAACTGTGTAGTCTCAGGTGGCCTCGAACTCACGGCGATCCTCCTACCTCTGCCTCCAGAGTGCTGGGATTAGAGGCGTGTGCCACCACGCCCGCTAGTATCAAAAATTTTACACATTAACACGATAAAATTATTTATGTAGAGAAAGGTAAATATTATTGGCATATTCAGTTAGAGTATTACGATTTTATGCAACATTGATAAAATAAAATATTTTATGATACTCTCTGATCTTGAGAATATTGTATAGAGAGGTAACTGTGCAAAGGCTAAAAATTCCATGATAACTATCTTTTTATCTATTTTATATTTTCCATATTCTCAGTACTTATTAAAACCAGAAAGAAGTATGTTCTTTATTGTTGTTCACCATATAGTTACTTTGGATTATTAAATTATAAGGTCTTGATACGTTAAGTTTGTGTTCCTTTATTTTCTTAATGTGTACTTTATGTCTATTCTGATGTAATTGACTTAGAATGGTCACTTATCCAGTGCGACACTGCCAGACCCCAACAAGGCAAACCCGGTCATGCTGTCACCGTGACCATTTGCATAATAGCTACAAATTATAGAATTGAATTCCTAAACTGCCCAAAAGATTATTGGTTCAAATGAAGGCAGTTTCTACTTGACTAAATTTGTCAAAAGACCAGTCATTAACAGTTTGAAAAACCTCTATCATTTATTACATCTGAAGTTTTAAATTCTATACACTGAAAACTACCAGGGAAAGAAAAGCCATTATATTAAAATTAAGCCAGAGAGTTGTGTTTTTTTTTTTTTCATTCTAGGTTGTTTATATTACATTACACCCTTGCAGACAAAGTTAATACTCCAAGAACATTTGAAAACATGGCTACAAAGAACGGCTCTACTGTCTTATTGATAAACTGATATGTTATTATTATTATTATTATTATTATTATAAAAACTATTTGAATTCAGTCTTTGAATGTAATGATTCTTTCAGAAAAAAACTGGAAGAGGCTTTAGGGAATAATGCATTTTGTCCATCATCTGTCTTCTATCTTCATTTACTTGCATCTGTCATTTAAAAACTGAAATTTTTAAAGGGGAAAATAAAAGAGAAAGTTTTACCACTGTTTTCAGCATGCTGTCAAGGATGTATTCCTTGTCATTCGAGGAGTAGTCTATGCAATTTCCTTCTCCTTGATAGGATGGAATATTGACCTTTCCTTTTTAAACAGAATAAAACAGGTTATTGTGACACTTCCCACCTCCCACATGCAGCTTCAATTTCTATCGGGAAAGAGACAAAAGAACATTTGAGAATCAAAATCACTTCTACTTCGCTTCCTTGGTGCTCCTCTATGGTAGGACATGGAAACGGAGGATGAATATTAACTAAGGTCTAAGCATTCCCAAACTTCCTCTCGAAAGCCAGCCGTTCAGAAGTAGTCCTGTTTAATGGCAACCAGAAAAGGAGGGAGCCAAAACCAGTTCTGAAACCTCAGAGGAAGCAGTATGTTCCAGTGACATTTCCAGTATGCTTTAAATCTGTCCTAAATGAGGAAATAAACGTGTATTATGGAATTTATAAAGACATCTGATTATAGGAGGAGGGTCTTGTCTTGTGTTTGTGTGTGTGTGTGTGTGTGTTTGCTGCATGGGTAGAACACTGTCTTAGTTGTTTAATTAGATTTTCATAAAATAAGAATTAGAGACAGGCATGGTGGCTGTGGTGGTTTGATTCAGGTGTCCCCCATAAACTTAGGCGTTCTGAATGCTAGGTTCCCAGCTGATGGAGATTTGGGAATTAACACCTCCTAGAGGTAGTGTATTGTTGGGGGAGGGATTATGGGTATTCTAGCCAGTTTCCCCTTGCCAGTGTTTGGCACACTTTCCTGTTGCTATTGTCCACCTTATGTGGGCCAGGGGTGATGTCCACCCTCTGCTCATGCCATCATTTTCCCCTGCCATCGTGGAGCTTCTCCTTAAGTCTGTAAACCAAAATAAACCTCTTTTTTTTCCCACAAGCTGCTCTTGGGTGGGTGATTTCTTTTTTTTTTTTTAATTTTTTTTCTTTATTTTATTTTATTTTATTTTATTTTATTTATTAGTCAGTTCTGTATTCAGCAAATACAGTCAGTTTGGTACCATTATTTGGCTCATCCATGACCTACCCCCTCCCCTTGGCCCCTCCTTGTTGAGGTATACGGGTCATGCATTGTGGAGTTAGCCCACAGTTATGGGTAAGCTAAATGTCTCTGCATATCATGACCCAACATGTGACTCTGACATTCTTTCCCCCCACTCTTCTGCAAAATTTCCCTGAGCCATGTTGGGTTCATTTTTGGTCTGCTCCAGTGATGAGGTGTTGGGGGCCTCTGAGGCTCTGGCTCTCTGATTTGGTAGGAGTTGATTTTTCTCTGTGTTGATCTCCTTCCCCCTTGTGCTGGTATCCGGTTCATCAGGAAAACAGCACCCTTGCTTATTTCTCCAATTTTTCTTAGTTTCAGCCGGGGCCCTTTTGAGGTATGATGGGGTGGCTCTCTCCTTAGGATCTACATCTATCTGAAAAAGAGAAGCAGATTCTCCAACAGAGAGTAAGTTAGCACCAGGACAAATGAGATAACCCTTACTTTTTTTTTTTTTAATAGAGAATTTAATACGTGTAGGCCCTCTTGTAGCCCACAATTAATGGTAGCTTGATATTGGAGAGTGGGTTTACGTTTGGATCTGGTTCTGACTTGTTTCCCAGTTTGAGAGTGACAGACAGAGAGAGGAAGATGCAGGTAGAGAGAGAGAGAGAGAGAGAGAGAGAGAGAGAAAATGGGCGCACCAGGGCCTCCAGCCAATGCAAACGAATTCCAGACGTGTGCACCCCCTTGTGCATCTGGCTAATGTGGGTCCTGGGGAATCAAGCCTCGAACCAGTTTCTTAAGCTTCACAGGCAAGCGCTTAACCGCTAAGCCATTTCTCCAGCCCGGGTGGGTGATTTCTACCAGTATTGTGAACCTGACTGCAACAGTAAAGTGGTACTGAGGAGTGGGATTGCTGCTAGATACCTGACTGTCTGGCTTTGGCCTTTTGGAGCTGACTTTCAACAGAAATATGGAAGGATTTGAAACCTTGGCCTAAGAGATGTCTTGCAGTACTATAAGTACAGCTTGATATTCTGGTCAGAGTTAAAAGACCTGAATGCAGTAAGAACTATAGACTGTGAGGTTTGGCTTATGAGGGTGAGAAAGAGCTTTGCTTGGACTGGGATAGCAGTTATGAGTTAAGTTTGCTGTTATGCCAGTGTCCTGAGAAGTTGCGCAGGGTTGCTTTGTGTAGAAATGGATTGGTGTAAGCAGAGGGAAATGGCACAGAACAAAATGAAATCTTTGGGTAAACTTCTGTCTATTCCACTGCAATTGAGAGATTACAACCTTTGAGATTGGGCCAGCTGACCTGCACTGGGCCAACAGGTAGAATGTAGACTCTTCTGTAGGGGCCTGAATGCTCAAAAAGTGTCCTGTTCTTCAAAGTTTGCTTTATTCTCCCCTGGATTAACAAATTGGCACCCTACCTGGTATTGTGGAGTATGAGAAATGCAGGAAAGAGACGGTCATTGAGTTTGTAACATGGTTTTGTGTTTTGGAAATAGCCATGGGCAGCTTTGCTGGATGTCTGCATGGAGACCCCAAGCAGCCATGAGGATGAACCGTGAGTTGCAGTGGAGACCCAGTGGAGATGCCAGGACCATCAGATGGCTGCTAAGGAAAGCTGCTGGCCCCAATGAAGTTTTCCAGAACCGTGAGTAGCCTAGCTGGAGGGGCGGAATTGGAACTCCAGAGACTTGTTGCTGGTTAGAATTATCAGATTTGGAGATTTGTCACTGGCTAGAGTTGTTGGACTTGATGCTATAGTGTTTGATGTTTGCCCTGGTTTTTTAAATCTTGTATTGGCTGAATGTTTCTTTGCTTTGCCTAATGTCATCTTTTGCAGTGTGAATGTTTATTCTTTGCCATTATGGATTTTTTGAGGTTATTATTATTATTATTATTATTGGTATTATGGCTCAGTTAAAATACCTTGGATAATGGGGATGTATGAACATCATTGGAATTGATAAAAACTATGGGGACTTTTAAAGTTGGAAGAATGCATTGTATTTCATATTATGGATAGATATCAGTTATGGGGGCCAGGGTGGAATGTGGTAGTTTGATTCAGCCCAATTACCTGGATTAAATTTACCAGTACCCATATAAATCCAGATGCACAAAAAGGTGTATGTATCTGGAGTTCATATATAGCAGCGACAGGCCTTGGCATGCCCATTTTCTCTGTCTGTATCTCCTCTCCCTCCTTCCCTCCCCCCCTTCCCCCCCTCTCTCCCTCTCTCTCTCTCTTTCTGTGCTTGTATATATATATTTAATGACTTTAAGGTAATAACAGGACCAATGCCTAAAAGTGGAGATCTAACTTGAAAGATAGGTTTCCAAAGGAGAGTATCGGTGATTGCCACTGTTGAAACCTAGTGACAATCTTACTGATGACATTAAAACCTTTAGTCATTTAAAATTAATTTTCAGGGCTGGAGAGATGGCTTAGTGCTTAAGGCGTTTGCCTGCAAAGCCAAAGGATCCCGGTTCAATCCTCCAGGACCCATGTAAGACAGATGCACAAGGGGGCGCATGCATCTGGAGTTTGTTTGCAGTGGCTGGAGGCCATGGTATGCCCATTCTTGCTCTCTCTCTCTCCCCCTCCCTCCTTCCCTCTTTCTGTCTCTCAAATAAATAAATAAATAAAATATATTTTAAAATTAATTTTCAGGTAAATGATCTTCTAAAGTAGAATACAAACTCACTGGCATAAAATGATTTTCATGAAATGTTAGTGAAACCTCCATGTCCAATGCTCACCTATCCATCCATTAATTATTTCATCTGTTATACAAAATTTTCTTTTATTTTTGGCAACTCCACACATGTGTAGAGTATATTTTGACCATATTCACCCAATTACTCTCTCGGGTCTCCGTATCACCCCCCACTTAAACACCTATTTCACAGCTAATTCCCTTCCTATTCTAATGTTTTTTGTTTGTTTGTTTGGCATGTGTGTGTTCCACTGACTTAAGTTGGAGTCGCTTGTCTGAGTATGGTGGGGGGTTATTTCATGGAGCATGGCAACTTACCCGTGACCTCACCAATGAGGGACAGAACTCTGATCCCCCAGTGGTGGTTAGCTGCCAATGTAAGAGGATGAGGTCCTATGAGCTCCCCACCATCTAAGATGGAGTGTTGACAGGCTCAGTTCTATGCAGGAAACCACAGCTGGTGTGACTCTCTGAGTATAACTGCCTGAAATATGCAGAAGACAGCATTCCACAGCACCTCTCTACATCCTCTAGCTCTTAAAGTTTCAACCAATAGCACTAATGGGTGCAGAACGAAGCCTTTAACACGCGAGTCTTTATGGGATATTTCAGATCCAAATGATAGTGGTGATGCAGTTGGGCTACTTGTTGAAGGCCAGGCTCCAGTCTCAAAAGGTGTGAAAATGTTGGTTCACACTGAGGGAGGGTCAATGTTCAGTGTCCCAGGGAGGAGAGAAGGTTGTCCACTGTTGGCTTAATGCTGGGTTATTTATGAGTGATCAGGATTCACAAGCAGTTCCTCCTCATGCATGAGGCATAGTCTGTTTTGTCTTGTCACGTAACTCATGGGGAAGGATTGGAGTTGGATCCACAGAACTCACTCCAGAAAAAGTGCCGTAGTGTGGTGGTGTGTGCTTGCAAAGCACAGCACTGGGGAGGTGGAGAAAATGCATGGGCCAGCCAGTCTTGCCGATTTGGTAAATGCCAGGCTAATGAGGAACTGTCTACCAAAGAAGTGAATGACCACTGTGATAGTTTGAAACAAGACCCCCCCCCAAGTTTTCTTTTCTTTTCTTTTCGTTTTTTTGTTTTTTCAAATTAAGGTCTCACTCTAGCCCAGGTTGGCTAGGACTTCACTATGTAGCCTCTGAATGGCCTCGAACTCACTGTGCTCCTCGTACTTCAGCCTCCTCAGTGCTGGGATGAAAGGCGTGCGCCACCTTGCCTGGCTTGGGGAGTTTTATTAAAGCTTCTTAGATTTCCGGCTTCCTGGCTGGAGGAGATGTCACTGGGTAGATGCTGAGGTTCAGCTCTAAGGTGTTTGTTACTGGGGGTGGATCTGAATTCCAGCCTAGGATATGCAGAGTGCCCGGTTCTGCCTGGAGACCCCGGCATGTGCTTGTGCTGCTGGTGGCTTGCTTTTCTCTATGTGTGTGTGGACCTGCGAAAAGGGGGGGCGGGCAGCTCCTTCTGCCATTACAGAACTTCCTCGGAATCTGTAAGCTTCATTAAATTCTAATCCTCCTATAAAATATGTCCGTCATGGAAGTTCATTCCAGTAACTGAAGCTGACTATAGCACCCACCACGGGGAATGAGTAAATGTTACCTTAACGTGGTCCACACACATGCATGTACACACACACACATACACACACACACACAAGCAAAAGGTAATGGAGGGATTCATAAAGTCAGAGTAACCAGGGCAGAGGAGAAGGTTGACAGAAAAGGAACAGAAAACAAGGGACAATGGCCATATGAACCATTTCTTCTTCTGAAGTTGTTGCGGGAATAGAATTCTTCACAACTCAGTTGATCTGAAGACTTTGCCCAGAGCCAAGGCAAGAGGAGAGAGGGGGTTAGTGTGTCACTTTGGAGGGAAGAATAGGTGGTGCTCACACAGCAGTGCAGAAGGGTCCTCTACCACAAAGGGATGTAAATCACTGGTCCATGTTCTAGTTGGGAAGAGGAAATGATGACCTTCCAGCCCTTGAGTGTCCCTGTGCTATCCATGGAGAGGCCAGCAGAGCTCACTGACATGTGCATGTGGCCAGTGCTGCTGTTTCTATCACTTTAAAATACATAGGTTTTTCGAGGTAAGGTTTCACTCTGGCCCAGGTTGACCTCACGATCGAACTCATGGCGATCCTTCTGCCTCTGCGTACTGAGTGCTGGGATGAAAGGCGTGTGTCACCACGCCCAGCTTAAAAAATATATGTGTGTGTGTGTGGTGTGTGTGTGTTTGAGACAAAGAGGTAGAGAGAGAGAGAGAGAGAGAGAGAGAATGGGAACACCAGGGCCTCCACCCACTGCAAACGAACTCCAGACGCGTGCATCCCCTTGTGCATCTGGCTAACGTGGATCCTGGAGAATTGAACTGGGATCCTTTGGCTTTGCAGGCAAATGCCTTAACTGCTAAAGCCATCTCTCCAGTCCATCCCTTTTTTATTTGTTTGTTTTTATGGTACTGGGGATCCAATCAAGCCCTCGCACATGCTAACTGAGAGCAGTAGCAGTTGGTTATAGCCCCAGAAGAAATTGTTCTTAAATCTTTCTTTTCATTATTTGTCTGGTATCAATGCATTTGTGTGTGTGTGTTGGGGGGGGGGGTCTCAAAGCCCTTCTGTCTGTAGTAACCAGATCATAATTTCAACTGTAGTGTCCAACGAAGTAAATCTCTTCTGTTTCTGCAATTACATGTTTATATTAAGGAAACAGAATTTGTTTTGGGGTCTTCTGTTAAAAATATTTTGTGACACAATCCTTGCAAAACAAATGTCATAATTTAGGAAGAACATAACGTAGGCTTCTCTGGTGGTGATTAAGAATGACCAAGGAGTCCAGATTCTCCCCAGCCTCCGCTCCCTATATGTGGTAATGCTCTGTGCCCTACTGCACCGCTGCAATGCGTGTGTTGGGGCACCGATGCCCAGCGTGAATGTTCTTTGGGGTAAGGTCTTGCAGAGGAGATTAGGGTTAACCAAAGTCAACAGAGTGAGGACTTAACCCAGTGGGATTGGTGACTTTAGAGGAGGCAGGAGGGACACCAGTGAGGTCTCTGGTAAACTGTGCTAGAGCGATATGAAATGGTACAGAGCAAGGGCATGTCACTCTGCTAACCAGGCACTGAGTCCTCTCCAGAAACTAAATTTGTTGGCACCTTGATCATAGTCTTCTAGGCTTCAGACTATGACAAAATAAATTTCTATGGATGCGTAAGGGTGTAGCATTTATCAGTGCAGTCTTCACCGACTAATACAATGAAGGTTTAATACAGGTTCCAGAATCAGGAACCAGTTCAAATAATATTGGCAGTCATCAGGTTAATCTCGCTGATGCTCCAACAGTTGTGTCAGGATCTGACTACTTTCCCTGGTCTGGAACTTTCTACAAGCATTTCCTTTTGCCCCTTTTATTCCTCTTTCTCTCTCTCCCCCACCTCTCCACTTACAAGTCCAGATCTCACTCTCTAGCTCAGGCTTGCTTGAAAGTCTGGGAGATATTTCCACCTCAGCCTCTAGAGTGTTGGGGTTCCAGGTGCGAGCCACCCCAGACAGCTGGTCGCCTGACTATTTCTTCAATCTTCCTTGCACCGGGGAGTGCACTTCTCTGAAAATTGTCGGGCGCTTCAGAATTCCCTAAGCGTGTGCTCTTCATTATCCCTTAGGGAAATACCATGACTTCATTCTCTATGTGACAGTCTCGAGTTTTTTGCTTTTTTATTTTTCCAGAAACATCCACCGCTTTGCCTCTCTAGTCATAATAAACTCTTTTGCTTGCAACCACCAGGTTTTTTCTCCATATGTATTAAATGACATTTAAAACATAGTCACCTTAAATTGTAGACTCTCTCTTGATGCAGCTGTGTAAGGATACGAGCCATTCTAGTGTGAAAAAAAAACTGCCTAGAAGATGTGGGTTCCCACTGGAGAACACAGAGCTGGTGAGGCCTTCCCATTGGCTTGGATACTCAAGAACATTCTGGTCCAAGAAGTTCCAGAGGGACTCAGACCTCCTACGTGTTTCCCTCTTCCTATTCCACTAGGCACTATAGGGGCAGCCTTGTGTCTTCTCTGTCCATTGCTTCTCCTACGGCCAGATGACACCATTGTTGAATAAACGAATGATTGAAGGATATGATCTTATCAAAATAATAATAAAAAACTCTAAAATTTACTTCTAATCCAACCCAGTGTCATTTAGGTAAATGTCCCATAAGACCCACATGCTAGAGGTTTGGTTGCAGCCACCAGTGTTCCTAAGAATAGGTTGGACCTCTCATAGGTGGGACCTATTCTGGGGTAGTTAATCAGAAGCATGGTCTTGAAGGTAACCTCGAGAGCCTGAGCCCTGGCCACCATGAGGGTCAGCAAGTGACTCCGTGCTATGTTCTCTGTGATGTCTTGTAACATTATAGACACAAAGCAACAGGGCCAAATTGACCAGGGACTTCAACCTTCTTTTCTTTTAAATTGATTGTCTCAGGTACTTTGTTATAGCATAAGAAAGCTGGCTGATACAGGTCCAGAGCTGAAACTCACACCGTGAACGCAGACAAGATGATGCAGGGCCAAAAGAGATAACCCGGCGCTGAGTCTATGCAGCCACATGGTCACAAGCTGGGTCCCTGTCACAGTGCGTTTTCCTTCTACTGAAAGACAGTCCAAATGAACAATATGAAAAATATGGCTGGCCTGTAGAAATAGCTCAGTGGTTAAAGGTGCGTGCTTGCAAACCCTGATGACACAGGTTCAGTTCCCCAGTACTCAGGTAAAAAGCCAGAGGCACAAAGTGGCACATGTATCTGGATCTTATTTACAGTGGCAGGAGGCCTTAGCGTGCTCATACTATCGCTCTCTCCTCTCTCTCAATTAAATAAATAAAATAAATATTAAAAACAGAACTAATCAGGCTAGAGAGTTGGCTTAGCAGTTAAAGTGTTTGCCTGTGAAGCCTAAGGACCCAGGTTCAGTTCCCCAGCACCCAAGTAAGCCAGAGGCACTAGGTGGCACATGCATCTGGAGTTTGTTTGCAGTGGCTGGAGGCCCTGGCATACGCACCCGTGTGTGCGCACGCTCTCTCGCTCTTGCGCTCGCTCGCTCTCTCTATATATATACTGCTTTCTCTCTCTCTAGTAAATAATGTAATTAAGAACTCTTGCCATAGGGCTGGTGATATAACTTAGTGAGAGAGTGCTTGACTAGCATTCTGCACAGGGTCCTTTGCTCGACCCCCAACCCTGGGAAACAACTGTTACCATAAACAGCCATGTAATTTGAAAAATTACGGCCACCTTTTCAGAACTGAAGTGTTCTTCAGTGTAGCTGGGAGGGTGTTTGTGTCACTTTACATATCTCAGGAAAGAATCAAAACATGTATTTGGCACTCCAATCTTCTATTTTATTTTTTTTTAAAAATATTTATTTATGAGAGAAAGAAAGAAAGAGGGAGAGGGAATGGTCACACCAGGGCCTCCAGCCTCTGCAAACAACCTCCAGACCCATAAGATACCTTGTGCATCTGGATTTACATGGGTACTGGGGAATTGAGCTCAGGTCCTTAGGCTTTACAGGCAGGTGCCTTTACCACTGGGAAATCTCTTCAGCCCATTATTTTAACTTTTTTTTTTTTTTTTTTGAGGGAGAATCTCATCATATGACACCTTGACATTACACTCTTGGGTTCCAACTTCAGCTCCTTGTGTTGCCAGCGTAACAAACACAGACCACCATCCCTGGCTGTTTTCATTTTTACTTATTAATTTATCTTCATGTAGTGCCAGGGATTGAGCCTGGGATCCCCCACATGCTAGGCAGGTGCTTTTCCACTGAGCCATACATCTCCCCAGCCCAGCATTTGTTCTTTTTTTTTGTATATATATATTTTTTTAATTAAGGAGCAAGTTGTATGGACACACCGTATGTTAGCGCCATAATTTCCTTCCTCCCTGGCCCCATTCTGTTGAGGATCCTCCACAGTAGGATTGCTGGTATTACCCCTGGGTTTGCTGGCTATGAGATATACGAGCATCAGTCAGTCACTGTGACTGACAAGGACAGGATAATGCTTCTGGGCATTTCCTTCTGCTCAGTGGCTCCTGTAATCCTTTTGCGCCCTTTAATTACTTTTGATCATGTCTGTTTTTCCCACTCTCATTCCCTCTCTTTCTCTTCCTTCCTTCCTTCCTTTCACCTTTAACTCAGATTTACATCTTTTACATAGATCCCTCCTATTACATATTTTTGTTGTTGTTATTTTATTTTGTTTCTTGAGGTAGGGTCTCGCTGTAGCTCAGGCTAACCTGGAATTCACTCTGTAGTTTCTGGTTGGCCTCGAACTCACAGAGGTCCTCTCCTACCTCTACCACCTGAGCGCTGGGATTAAAGGCGTGTGCCACCACGCCCAGCCCTATTACATAGTTTTGTTTTCCCCTTTCGCTTGCAAGGACTTCTTGATGTTTTTAGGCCATGGAATCCTGCGGAGTATTTCCGGCCTTTACAGATTAGCCTCCCCTAACTCTCCAGTATCCTACCCCTTGAAGATAAAATCCAGGAAAGTGAAGCGGGGCTTTAGGGTGTGCTGGAATCAGGTTCTCCTCTCTGCCTCCTGAGCACTAGGTGACAGTGGGAGCTTCCAGTCTTGCTTTGAGAAGCAAAGCATTAATTTCCAGCATACCACACAGCCCCCAAACAACTCCTATATGCCGCCCGGCAACCAGTCTTGGGTTCGAGGTCAACCCAACTTGTCCCTGGAGACCACAGCTATTGTCCTGCTATGTGTGAAAACATACGTGATCATCGTTTTTAATTTTCTACTTGTTCTTTGTTTTCCAGCAGCTTCCTACTCTTACATAATAATACTAAAAAATATTGCCTCATGCCTATACTAAACACAAATTAAAGTGGTCATCAGATTTATCTTGAATGGATTCTTGTTTTTCTGGAATTATGGCTTATCTATCCTGCATATCTTCCTAAATTGTCTGGTGCATTCAGAATACACTCTTTGAACCACCAAGCTTGGTGCAGCATGCCTGTAATCTTAGCACTTGGGTAAGTTGAGGCAGAATGATTTCATGTTCCATAATAGCCTGCCTTATATGTCAAGACCCCCATCTCAGAATATAAAGCAAAACAAAATTTTACTATTTTATGGAAATTTTCCATCTTTTTCTAGTTCCAGTGGGAACTTGGGCTTCACTATCTACTATTGGCTGTAGGAACCTCAGTAAACAGCAAAAATAATTCTCATGTTGCGTTTGAAGCCCGGTAGCGTTAACGACTCTGGTTCCCTTATAATTTTCTTCTACTGGTCTGTGGCTTCCTGTCTGTTGATCAGATTTCATTACAAAGTGCCAACTTTGTGGGAAGAAATATTGTATAACTAACTATACCATAATGATAAAAATAACGAAATTAAAAGCCAATTTAAAAACATCTGATAGCTGAAAAATGTAGTCCAGGGCCAAAGTAAATATTCATGGTAATCAGGATTCTTCCAGCTTTATCCTTGTGAATCCTTGTCTAATCCGCACTTCCAGTTATCTATTCATTCATACACAATCTCTTCCCGACCCCCTGCAAGCTGTCTGTAAAGAACTCTGTCGAGGCCTGGTACAGGAAGCATACAGGGGACACATTGACCACGTCTGTAAATCTGCTTACACAAGCACAGCTCTGCACTGTTCCTTATCCCTTAACTGTGGAACCCACCTGAGACTTTAGGACAATGAAAGCTTTATTTCCCATGATAAACCTTCAAGCTTCTTTCAAGTCCACAATAAGAAGCCTCTAATCCGTGATATCTTCTTTCCCTGACTGTTTCGGAAAATAAAAGCTGATGTTTTGTTTAGTGATTGGAGATGACCTCCTCGCTCAATATACACACTTGCACACTTGTGTGTATACAAATACACACATATATAATAATTTGGGTGCATGTGTGCATGTGTTATGTGTGTCTGTATACATCCAACTCTCTATATAATTATATATATATATATATATGTATATAGATCTATATTACTCTTCTTAAACTTTCTATGATTTCTACTCTATCTCCTTATTTGCTATATGAAAAATTAGGCTGACATTATGGCAATTGTGTCTTTATTATGAGTTACACCAAATTTTGAAAATGATTAAAAGACCTAGGTGCCAATGGTTCATGAACTTTGGCAAAATTTAGGCTTTTTATTGCCAGACTACGTTATTATCATTTCTATAGTAGCGGACACATAGTGAATGGTTATGACAAAGGCAGTGCAAACCACACAGTCCCCTTATAGTTGTTTTCTTTCCATTCATTTTCATATACATTCTGATTTATTCATGTGTCAAGATATCTTTCCACAGTACCAGCACAGCCTTTGTATGTTAGAAATTGCCCAGAAGCCCTGTAAAATTGTCAAAGTTTTCAAAATAAAGTGAAGAATCTTTGAGTATCTGGAAAAAAAAAAAAGTAAGTGAAGGATTGAAACTTTTGCTGTGACAATAGGAAACCACCTGTCCAGTAGAAGAGGTTATGGACAAAGGTGTGGGACTTAGGTTATACTGGCTGTGACATCAGAGATCTGTGGAAATAGAGACTTGGAAGGAAAGGGGTAACTCTTCAAAGGGGGGAATCTATAGTTTTCTTTGCTAAATCTGTAATCAATGTGCTGGTCCAAACACTTCCAACACTTTCAATCCTATGTCCTGGATGTTAACACAACGTCTGTCTACTCATGAGGTACCTATAGTCACTTCTCCCTTGTATGTCCTGTATGTCCACTCAGTGGATGATAATTCTGCTAGAAGGACAGATTGAGTTAATTATTTGGGATTGACTACTAAAGCTAGGAGTTCAGAAGAAACTTTGTTTTTGTCAAACTTGTGGGAAGCACCAGGAGAAATATATGCTGGCTGAAGGCTAATTTGGAGCTGACTATATAAAGCCAATGAGAGTAAATGTCTAAATATGCCCAGTGGTTCCCCCTACTCTCTTGAAATCCTTCATGAATTTATTAAAAACACACACACACACAAGTGATTTTATATAAACAAAGACTTTATTTCAAATATATTTTACAGTTTGTGTGTAATTATGATTGCTTTCCAGATTCTAAAATTTAATAATAAATTGAACAGGCAAGTGTACAAAATAGTGGTGTTTACTTAGGCCTACTGAGTTCCTACAATCGTTCTGCTATTTTGGTTTTTGTTTTTACTTTTGAAGTTGAATGAGTAGAAACATTAGTGACAGCACAACTTGCATCCTCTTAGTTATATTTTGAATAGCAACAAAATGTCATTCAATTCCAGCATATTTGTTTATGTCCATAAACACTGGCTGTAGGGGGATAAGAAATCTCATGTATTTGGGCCTGGCTGATTAAGAAATGATGATAAAGTATTTTATCAGAGCTGAATGTTTTCGCTCATTCTTTGAGGCAAAATATTTTGTTAATAAACTTTGTGAAATCACAAATTGTAGGACAGATGTTTAGCCTGCTTAAGAAAACATGACTATTTTAAAGAACTTTTGGCAATGCTATTGCATACATGGTACATACTAATTACAATTCTTACTTATAGAACAGGTCTTCTCTGCTAGCTATTAGATTGCTTTATAAATTGAGAAAATAAATTGGATTTTTTTTTCATAAACCATCTTTAATTCAGACATTGAGCTGGATCATGCTTACCTTGACCTCCACTGTTACAAATGCTTCAGAAACGATGTGAAATTTAAATAGAGACGACATCAGAACTTTTAGATTGGTAAGGATGACAGTGCCTTGTTTTTGTTTCATAAATATATCCATAAACATCCAGCAACTAAAACTGGCAGATTTTTGAAATTAAAAAAAAAAAAGGAATGGATATCTTTTGCCCAATTGCCAATATTTTTGTTTATTTGTTCAAGCGATTGGCCACAGAGAAAGGATCCCTCGTTGTATGTTAGTCCTAAATTCTGAAACTAAAACTCAGAAAGGCCATCATAAAACTGAATGCTTTGAAATTCAAATACAACAGGACAAAACTGGGCGAATTTAATTCGGAGGCGGTTGGGGATTTGCACCACGGAGAGCTGAGGTTTCCAGAACAAGCAAGAGTTTCCCTCACATCCACATCCTCATAGCACTGGTTCTGGAGGATGAGTGACGTCGACGTAGGCCTCGATGGTCTCTCTGTCTCTGTCCATAGTGATGTTGACTTCCCAACCCCTACAATGGTTATTTTTTTTTTTTTTGTACTTTTCAAAAGATCCTAGTACACCTTAATGTTCCCATGATAATTTCACTTCTCTAGCTTCCTGAGCCTGCCAAAGTCTGCTGTTTTGCTAGTTGAACTTGAACTCATGGAAAAAGCAAGTGAGGACAGGGGCTGGTGGTGACTGTGGCTCAGGTGTCCTCGAATCCACATGTGAAGAAACTTAGGCTGTTCAGTCTCACACCACTGCCTGCTGCCCGCCCACAGTGTCAAGGTTTCCACAGAGGCCTAAGGTTAACACGAAAGCGTGGTGGACAACGTGAGCTAAAGAACATGACATTTTTTTTTTTTTTAAGGTAGGCAGGAAGGAGGGACAGCAAACTATTCCCACTTCTTAGCTGTTTTGAAACATCGGAGGTTACAAAATTATTTTGAGCTGTTAAGCAGCAAACGCTTTTTTTCTATCTCCAGGTACAGATTCACAACATCTGGGACTGTGGCCAGGCAATTGCATTTTTAATAGTTCATTCTAAATTCCATGGAGAAGACTTTGTAAAAGAAAAAAAAAAACAAAAACAAAAACAACATGCTTCTGTTAGCCATATAGAAGAAAATATAAAACTCAGAAACATGAAAACAAAAGAAGAGGGAGAATTCCAAAGCATAGGAATTGCCAGCCCCATCCCTTCAGGGAAACCTTGAAGATGTGCCAGGCTATCAGGGCTGAAGTGTATCATACTCACGTAGGAGAAGACAATTGTATGACATCAGGGAGAAGATAGAGCTCTGTCTGGAATATTACAAGTTTTGACTGCCCTGGGAATGTTCATGTTTGATAATTAAACCCTTAATCCTCAGTTCAAAGTCAGTTTCAATAAGTGTCATTACGTTGAGCACAAGATTAAATTATTTACTATACTTTTGTTTCATTAATTTAATAAAATGGCTGCACTTCCGTAATAAGAGTTATGAAAAGAAACACAGTATAATGGATAAAGAACACATTTGCTGTTTTTATTGGTGCCTTGTCTGGCAGTAATACTGAAAAAAAAGAGAATGCAAAAACAAAATAAAATTAAAAACAAAAAGCAAAAAAAAAAAAAAAAAAACAGGTTGGTGGCAACCCACATCTTTTTTTTTTTTTTCCCCAAGAGCACATAAACTCCTGTTTTATTTTTATTGTGGCATGAATGATAACATAAAACCAAAAACATGAAAATATACAACTTATATTACACTATGTGTTATGAACAAAATATAAATCTATAACTCTATGTTATATTTACACAATTATTTATTTTATTAAATTTCAAGTGAGATGGTAGGTCGCACATACTTTGTTTTAAGCTCCAGGCATTTGATTGTCTCTTTTCTGTTTATTTATTTTTTTTTTATTTTTTTTAATTTTTATTTGTAAAATCCAAAATGTCAGAAGGACTAAGAGCTTTAGAGCCGATGGAGCCATATAAATACTGTGTTATGGGCCAGTGACAGTAGCACTGGAGGGGACAGGAATCCATCAGTAGGAAACTCAACACGTCATCTTCAACTGTGGAAATCAATAGTTACAGGAAACTTTAAAATTAAATACTGTATACGCCTGACTAAATACCTACGCCCTACAAGACAAAGAGATAGCTCAACCACTTTCAGTGGGTTCCATGTTTTTCCTTGCAGACCTCGTAAGTTTTAATTTGCTAGTAATTTGATAGACAAATATTTCATAAACCTGTTTGTAAATATACAGTTGCTTATTACAATTCAATAATTTACCCTTAAGAATAACAAAAGTGTCATTACTTATGTTTTTATGTGTGATATAAAGAGGTTTCTTCCGACAATAGTAATGGCTTCTGGATTAAGAAAATATGTGAAATGGGAGCATAGGATGGTAAAAATAATTTAAATGTCTACTCCAGAAATCAAATATATAAGCAGATTTAAAAATATTTGCTTTTTATGAATTTGGTTTCAACCATGATAACCATGTTTTCAGGAGGGATTTAATACATGGATATCTCTTAATAGATGTCAAATGAACTTTGAAAATTCACTTGACTAATTTAGCTATAAGTGTGTTAATGTATAGTTGCTATCTAATTGTAGTAACTAGCCAAATTATTAACTAACAAATGAACATCCTTCACCTATTTTCTCATAAACGCCTATTAAAATATGACCACTGTTAGATGAACTGACCAGAACAATGGAAAAAAGAAACCAGAATTCTGGCAAGATTATTCTTCAGTGTTGGTATGAATGTGTGTGTGTGTGAGAGAGAGAGAGAGAGAGAGAAAGAGAGAGGGAGAGAAAGAGGAGCATCTGCCCCTCATGTCCTCTGTGGTGTCTTTTTCATAGAAAAAGAATACAAGGTTTTAGGATCCTTTACAGAAACCATGACCCATCACGTGCTGAGAAGGCAATGTGTTAACACAGTAAGGTACTATTCCAGAACCTTTTACCAAGTGACTTCAAAAATTCAAACACTATAAAGAGGTTTTTTTTTGTGTGTGTGTGTGTTGTTTTTGTTGTTTGTTTTTGTTGTCCTTTGGGGAAAAACAGGGCAGAAGAAAACTTGACCTCCAGTGAATTTGATTTCAGAACAGAGTACTACACAATACTAAGAACTTTCTTTGTGGCTTAGTCTAGGCACAATTTAGTCTTGGACTTGAACTGAATGAAACTTCTTTCAGCTCTTACAGGTCACCATTTACAAATTTGCTTTTCCTTTCAAAGGAAATAAACAAAGGCCAAAGAGAGGCATGGTGTCAACTCACTGGTGTGTCTGGGATTGGTTTCAGTCATGGATGCCCTCAGTAGCATCTGCCTGGAGCTAAAACAAAGTATTCTTGTTGCCCAAAGTCATGAAATAAAAACAAAGAACTTTTATAACATGGTGCTGAGTCCAGCAAATGTGAGAGGTGAGCCCACATCAGTCAGAAGAAATTTGTTTAACAGAGACAGAGAACAAAATTGTCATAAATCTGTTTTCACATTGTACATGATAATGATATAAAACAAGTGTGTCTATTCTTTTCCTCATTCAGAGTGCTTAAAATAAAAATTAAAAAAAAAATGGCTCTAGATGACTGTGGCAATTAAATACCTAAAATGAGTGAGAAGAGCAGAAGTTCAGTAAGACTGGGCATGGCCCACCTGTTAATTCATTTTCATATACTAAACACTGGCACTGAATTTGTTGGGCCAAAATTGTTAATATAGAGAAAATTATGGCAAAAGAAATAATTGTGTGGATGACTTTGTGTGTATGTATATTTATATATACACACACATATCCGCGTATGTGTGTATATGTATAATATATATTTATACATGAGTTGGAAATAGAAACTAGTTTTAAATATCTAACAGCTTATTGGCTGTATTTCCAAATTAGAGAAGAATAAAACAGGAAGGGAGAAATAAAATAAATTATACATAACTTACTAATCTGGGGACAGCTGACCATTATTAATTATTATTATTATTACTAATATTATTTTATCATTATCATCATTACAACACTAGCAAAAAAGAGGCAGTTCAAATGAAAATACAGCCATCAAAAACAAACAGAAAAACAGACAAAACAAAATCTTCAACATGCAGAAAATGATAACTCCTCTATGCAAAACCCCAGAGCAAGTCTTTTGAGAGAGAGAAAACCAAAAAGGATGTTTATTTTTTCTTCATATATATGTATATATATATATATATATATATATCAAAATCAAACTTATTTGTGGGGGGTAGGCAAGATAGGAAAATGATGGGCGGGTGAATACCCTAGCACATCCAAGTTTCTGGTTGGAGTACTTACTGTCTGATATTAAAAAATGAATCATGACAATTGACCTGAAGTGATTTTGCATTTCCTTGTACAGGCCCTACCACTACCTGGGCATTAGGTTGGCAACCTCTAATCCAGGGGTCCTGCGGCCATAGGCTCTTGTTCTCCGTGTTTACTCTGGTGACACCCAAGCTCAGACTTCTACAAGTTCATTTTGTAGCAAAGGAGAAGAGGAGCCAGCAAGGCTTGTTGCATCCAGCCAGGCTCAACTCTGTGTGCTGCAATGACTTTCCATCAAACCCTGGCTCGTATGGCATGAAATGCACACGGCCCACACTTGTGAAATGCAAAAGGCTTCCACTGTTTGCATGGAGAGCTAAAAACATACTTTACACTTTACCTGTCCCAGTCCCTTATCGGGAAAGAATGGAATGTTGGGGAAATAAGCTAATTCTACATTTCTGGGGAAAATGGCCAAAATACATTCAAAACAATGATTGTTTTGCTCAAAGTATCAACAGGAAAACATACCAAAAAAAAAAAAAAAAAAAAAAAGTCACTAAGTAGCAAACGTTAGTAGAACCAATTGTCCAGGGAGCACTTAGCTGGCTGCTTGCAGGTTACACAAGCACACCTCTGTTATCCAGGGCCACCAGATCCATCCAATAATAATCGTATTAGACATTTAAAAATAACATTTCTGAGCCCTATACTTGGTTACGTTGTCAGTTGAAGTGCAAAGTCAAGGCCAAGATTACTTCTAGACCAGTCACTTAGGAGGATGTGGGATTTCATCCCCAGATGTGGGTTTAACTCACAATGGTCCAACGTTATTCCTATTAGTACCATAATCACACACATACATACACACAAAAATCCAAGATCAGAAAATATTTTTTTTCTCTAAATTTCTTATGTCTCTCTCTCTCTCTCTCTTTTCACCTGAGAACAGCACCTACAGTTGCCATAAAAACAACAAAACAAAACAAAAGTCAATCTCACCAGCTGGTGGTTATTTCAGGATTTTCATGGGATTGTCTAAGATATAACACTGTCCTAACTTCAGAGGAACAGGAGAAAGGAAAGGGGGGAAAAAATGAACTTGGTCAACACGAGTAGAAATTTGGCACTTGCTCAAAGATGTAGTGTGGTATGCAATAGATAAAGAAAGGTCTCTTAACACATAATTGCTTATTTCGGGATGGGTAGAAAGGAAGTTTAAAACAGGCTTTCATTCCCTCTTCCCTCCTACTCAGACTTCCATCTTTAAACAGAGATGGAGAGGTGGAGAGAAGGAAGAGAAATTCATCTTTTTTTTTTTCCTGTCAGGTGCATTACAATGACAACTAAAAAGAAGAAGAAAACAAAATGAATGAAAGGAACACTAAGAGAGAAAAAAAAAAAAAAACACCCAGAACCCTCCCCAAACAAAACAAAACTTTTTTTTTTTTTAAAAAAAATCGTAGCACAAAACAAACAAAACACATTCACAAGCCACTTGTTGGCACTGTGTACCTGAGTGAGAATTTCTAGAACATTGTAGAACAAACAGCCATAAAGTTTATTTAAAAAAAAAAAAAAAAAAAGGTTGACGGGTAAAGAGTTCAGTGCTTGGTTTCAGCAGCTGAATTACTGGCATTATTTATTTTTACCCATAGCTTATTTCGATTTCTTGTTGTCGATATTGTTTGCTTGTATTTTGTGTATCCTTTCCAAGCCTTTTGAGGCTGAGGTCTATTAGTCAGCTGATGTCCCAACTATTTTAAGACTAACAGTTCAAAGTAACAGTCAGTGTATGAGAAAGTGAATGTGCTTGGCCACTGGTAAGGGTGAACCAGCTAGGGCTTCTTTAAGTCCTAATGTCACAAAATAAGTCTTTATTTTTTTTTTTCCTGTTTGTTTTTGTTTTTTTGTGTTTTTTGTTTTTTGTTTTTTTGTTTTTTGTTTTTGTTTTTTGTTTTTTGTTTTTTTTTTTTTGGCCCTCATCAGTTGGCTTGCCCTGCCATGTGGTTTTCGCTGTCACTGCCATAATCTACGTCTGGCTCGTCCTCTTCCTCGTCGTACTCCTCGTACATTTCTCCGTTGATGTCCTCGGCCTGAATCTCCTCTTTGATGTGGGCCTCGTCGCCCTTGGCGCCGTACGTGCTCTGGATCACGGGCAGGCCGGGCTCCGGGCTGCTGGACACGCTCGAGTGCTCCGAGGGCAGGTGAGGGGATGGCATCCCGGCCATGGCGATGGCTCCCGGGTACACAACGCCCGCACTGGCGATGGGGATCTGGGCCTGCTGCCTGTGGCAGAGGGATGCCCCCCACACACAAAGAAAAAGAGATTGTGAGCGCAAGCATTAGAATTAGGTGGTCCCAACTACTACCTCTGCCATGGGCTCCCCGGGTGGCCAACTCTCTGGAACTGGCTTTTCTTCCCAGTTGTCTCACCTGTTGGCATTATGACTTGGATGCTAACGTTTTGCAGAGCACAAGACATTCACTTGAACTGCCCATTTGGTCGTTAACAAACTCCTGCATTGACTATTCCTCTACTTGTAGAATAGTCGGGCACGCAAAACATTAAATGACAAAACCCCAAAACTCCCAAGTGTTCCTTGACTTTCACTGTCACATGTAGAAATGATTTTTTTTTTCCTACTGTAGCCTAAAATGATTCAATTTTAATTGAAAAGCCCTGAAGGATGAAAGATTTCAATGTAACTCTGTGGCAAAGAAATCATCAGAATTTCACAATATCAGCTAGTCCAAATGCTACCTAAAAAGGTTGTAGCCCTGTAGCATCTGCTGCTAGAATCTTGAAATTATGAATGGCTTTCAATCAAGGAAACCTGTTTTCTCATTTTTGTACTGGGCCTTACTGATGCTAGCAGGGGCAGGGGCAGTAGGAAGTCCAGTCATGTTGTCCTTCATTCACCCACGGGTTTAATATTTACTCATGAAAAGGTGGCCATTGTTTTCAGCCAGGTGAAAAGGCATGTGCTTTGATATAACACAGATGCATGGATACATACAGAAATGGAAAAAAAAATGCTTCTTTTTTTCTTTTTCCCGATTATCCTCTGGCCACATACATAACAGTATTTGCTATTCTAAATTCTCACAGTCTTACTGTTTCAAATATGAGTGTTTGTTTCTGTGTGTCATGAGAGAATCCTGCAGTAGCCACAACACCAGGGATGAAAAGAACCAGCAAAACTTGTTTGTAATAGTAAAATCCAAAATTATTGACTATTAAAGTACTTCATTTTCATATTAGTTATTAACAAACGCACTTGGGAGTGAGGAGCTTCCAGTAGAGTTAGGTACATCTTACAGCTATCGTGTATCTAAATTTTCTATCTGTGGATATCTATCTATCATCTATTTGTCAATCACATATTATCCTTTATCTTTCAGTCTATCTACCTATCATCTACCTATTGTTGCACACCTGTCTGTCTATCGTCTATCCATCTCTCACTCGTCAGTCATCCAGGACAAGGTGAAAGAGTGTAGTCTTGGGAAATACAGGGCTAAGGTTCCTTGTTCAGAAAACCGCTTTGCAGCTGCGCAATTACTTTGGATATTCCATTACGTGGAACAGGAAGCTGTGGCTATGAGAAGGGGGGCAGGTAGGACGCTCGTACCCGACATTGAAGTACTGCCGCATCTCCTGCCTCCGGTTCCGCATGATGGCTTTGTACTCGCCGATTCGCAGCTTCTTGCCGTCCACGAGGCAGGTACGCTTCGGCCTGGGCTTGTACTTGTAATCCGGGTACTTCTCCAGGTGCTGTTTGCTTAGGCGGGCCTGCTCCTCATAGTATGGCTGCTTCTCCAGGTTGGTCATTGCTTTCCAGCGAGATCCTGTGCACAAAAATAAAGATCAGTAGCATTTCAACTTACAGTGTGTTTAAGAATCCTTTTTTTAAAAAAAAGGAGAGAGGGCTGGAGAGATGGCTTAGCAGTTAAGGCACTTTGCCTGCAAAGCCCAAGGACCCAGGTTTGATTTCCCAGGATCCACCTACTGCCAGATGCACAAGGTGGGGTATATATCTGGAGTTTGTTTCCAGTGGCTGGAGACCCTGGGCATGCACATTCTGTATCTCCCTCTGTCTCCCTTTCTCAAATAAATAAATACAAAAATAAAAACATATTTTAAAAAAGAGATATAACATAGAACAAGAAGATTTGAAAATTGTTGGCCAAAAGTCAGGAATGCATACACATCTATGTTTCTGACTCATGGACTCCGGCTTGAAAGGTGCAATCTCACGAGAGCAAGGGTGTGGGTAGCTTCCAGGGAACTTATGCACAGACATAAAAACTGGGCGATGCATTGTTTTATGGATTCAATGAACCGTTTAACCATACTTGTATATTATGTGCTTAAAAGCTTAAGAGAGAATTTCATGGATCTGCTTTCATTTCTACATTACACACTGCTGTCATTCAACTGACTACTAAAAAATAAAAATAAAAACGGTATATTAGTTCACATATTTTGACTCTGAGACTGTTGTGTAATTTTTTTCCCCTGAGGGGCATTACTTATTACAAAAGTTCCTATAATACATTGCATTCTTATTGTTTCCAAACTGTTTAAATCTCCCTATAGGGATGATTAAAGCTAAAAATTAATTTCACCAGGTATTTAAATATACTTAAAATTATCATGACCATGGATTGGGCCATTACTATGTGGTAAATTCTCTGCTATAATTTGATATGTAAGTTGTGCTGTTTCCGTTTGTTTTGATTGTGATCCTGTGAGACGGAAAATGCTCATAGCTATTTTAACAGATTAGGAAATTGAGGTTCACATAGATTGAAATAACCTACCCAAGACCACACAACTCTCAGGTTAGAACTCTAACTCAAACATGAATTTTGGGCTGGAGAGATGGCTTAGTGGTTAAGCACTTGCCTGTGAAGGCTAAGGACTCCGGTTTGAGGCTCGATTCCCCAGGACTCACGTTAGCCAGATGCACAAGGGGGCGCACGTGTCTGGAGTTCGTTTGCAGTGGCTGGAAGCCCTGGCGTGCCCATTCTCTCTCTATCTATCTGCCTTTTTCTCTCTCTCTCTCTGCCACTCTCAAATAAACAAATAAAAAAATGAACCAAAAAAATATAAAAAAACATGAATTTTTCTAAGAGTGTGCTAAAATAGTGTGCTCTTATACAAATGTGCAGGCATATGTATCAATTTTATGTATATACATGATTTATGTATATGCCCAATCTAGCAGGTGAAAAGTATAATCATAAAAATACAATATGATTTTTATTTTAAGAAGTTACTTGAAATTAAATACCCAGATATATTTTCCCATGATACAGTCTGTATTAACAATGGCCCACATTGTTTCTACCCTACTTTTCCTATTTATTTATTTATTTATGAGAGACAGAAACAGAGGGATGGAAGAAGGGAGAGGGAGAGAGAGAGAGAGAGAGAGAGAGAATGAATATGTGACCGCCAGGGCCTCTAGCCACTGCAAATGAGCTCCAGATGCATGTACCACTTTGTGCATCTGGCCCTTGGGTACTGGGGAAT